>CM055897.1:46142390-46684890 GCA_029582155.1 Panopea generosa
TCAACAATCCCCTACCCGAGCTTCTATTATCCATCTCTGCAATATTTATAGATGTCAGTTTATATAAAATACCACAACAATACTAGAGCTATTCTTGCATTGCTGTACTAAAATTTATTTTTGGATAGATCTCCAAACATTAGATTTTCAACACTTATTTTACTTACAATCAACATAGCATCATTAACACATGCTGGCATATGTTGGACAGTGCAGTTGCAAGTGCAGATTTATTTGTTTTCTTGAGGATGCCATGATAGAGTGCCAATGCCAAGGTTAATGATCCTGGTGGATGTTGAAGTACTTCCTTCAAAATCATAAGTCCAATTAACTGGTTATCAACCTCAAAACTACATTCTTCACAAAATATATTTTTTTTGTTTTCTGACGCTACGAAAGATATTTAGGTATTTCCTACGCAATATGTCGTAAAATAATCAGATGGATTTTCTTTCAAAAGATTGTTTTCTCGATATGTTTAATAAAGCATTTTCTTCCCTTTCCTTGTCACTAAAGATATCATTACAAAAGGCAGTATATATTGCTGTAGCTGTTGATAAAAGGGGCCCAACAATTTATTATCGATTAAATCTCTCAGTTTCAGTTTCCATCTTTTTTGATGAGCTGAGCTTCAAGATCAACATGGATAAGTCTCAAGTTAGCTAATAGGAACATTTTTCGTTCACTTATCTGTTTATCTTCAGCAGGTCCGAATGGGTATTTAAGTGTCTATAGATTAGGTAGGATTAGTTTTTTTTGACAGTTGAAAAACAGATGAAATTAGTTTTTATGGAATTATAAGTATTTTAATCATATTAAGAGCTAAGGCATTGTTTACTCATAAAAATTGGGACGACTTTGTCCTTTAACCCTTGTCCTGCTATGGACGTTTGGTTTTATTAGAATACACACACTGTAGTATATGGGAATACGTGCATATATATTCACCCAGCTATAAAAAGTGTATTTCTTGAAATAGTATAATCAATAAAAAATGACCAGCGATTGGCTTGCATTCAGCAAAATATAACCAACGGAAGTGTTGATATTTTGACATGTTAGTCAGATATCCTTAGATGTTTTTTCTTATCTATTTTTTAAATTTTATCCTACTCATCTTAAGAACTGGAGTATCGTTTAGTAATAACAGCAGAGGTCAAAAAAGGATGGAATTGTGGATTTTCAAAAGTATCATCTTGAGATCTTAAGTATCGTTTAGTCATAATAGTTGAGACTGGGTCCTTTAAAGAGGATTTAATATCCAAAAGGGGCCAACAGGGGTAGAAAGGGATAATGTTGTATGGTGTTAAGTGTCGCTTACAAAATTGTTTCAGACATATCTACTTGAATCAGACAAATTCGGAGAGTTGCTACACTGAAATATCATGTCACAGACATATGGGATGATACCAATTCAGTCACAATATACTGACAACAGGTCGACCAGACTTAAAACTACCGATATTTTTAAATGATAAGCACCAAGTTTAAGTATTTGATGTGACCCGACCGGGGATTGATCCCACGGCCAATCACATGTGAGGCAGGAGCTCTATCTCTAGACTACCGCTTCTGTTAGAAAAAATTAAAATGTGAATTTTAAAAAAGCTTTAACTCAAGAATGCTAGTGAAATGTTTTCATATTTGCTATACAAGATCCCTAGGATAGTGTTTTCAAATTTATTCAAGGTATAAGGATCTATTGAGGCCTTGTAAGGACACTTCTATAGTTAATATGGGAATACTATGGGAAAATATAGCTTTTTTCAAATCTTCTGCAAGGCATATGTTGTATATAAATTTGTTGATAGTCCTTTATTAAGATTGTTCAGACCGGATTCGTGTGGTGACATTAAGGACTTCCACAGACGCAAACCTTTCCAAAGTGTTTATAAGCACAAAGTATGAAAATTAATATAGTTTACATCTAGCATTGTCATGTAGCCCTGTATAAAATTTGATCAATCTTGACTCCATTAGTCAAATTTAGGGCCTAAACAGGGGTCAATCCTTTACTCAGGTGAGCGACATAGCCCACTTTGGCTTCTTGTTTAAAACATATATAAATAATTCAAGTGTTTATTTTCATCAAGTTTTAGTGTTAATGAAATCATTTCGTTAGAAATAAATGTTAAACATGATCAATCAATATAATGTATATAAATTACTTATTTTCAAATTGTGCAAATTTTGTCCAATTTACCCCGCCCACTTTGATGTTGCTGTGATTCACGATAAAAAAAGTTCAACATTTGTTTTCGATAAAAGCTATAGTTCTCTTTTAACCTGAAGTCATGTCTTATTAAAATATTAGGACATATACCATCTAACATGTATAAAAACATAAAATTTATACAATTTTTATGGAAAAAAATAGATATGTCCCCGATATTTTTGTTGTAGAGATATATATCTTTCAAAAAATCATAGGGGGAATTTGCAAACAAAATGGTACTATTTTTTTGTTTAGCTCACGGTGTTCCCTAGTTTTAGCCGTACAAATCTCTTGACATTACGATGGCCTTTTTTAGTGAATCTCTCCAGAAACTATTATAATTATGTATTTGTACAGTTATATTATGTTTATATTATTTTTGAACGAACAAGGGATCTTCCGTGGCCGAGTGGCTTAAGGTGTTGTCTGAAGATCACTAGCCTCGCATCGCTAAGGTCGAGGCCAGCTCGCTTCAAGAAGTTTATGTGAGAAAGTTTGCCAGATACTTGCGGTAGGACGGTGGTGCTAGTCAGAATTATTCTAAGGTCTTTCTGCACCAATAGAACTAGACATGCCATATATATCCTGAAATGTGTTGTAAATGACGTAAAACTACATTCAATAAACAAACATCCCATCACATCCATCAAATGTAGTTCAATGGTTTTCAAATGTAGTTTATATAATGCATTTTATTGGAACATTTATAACAGCAAAATAAATCAGATACTTTAAATGAATAGGTATTTCTGCATTATTTCATACAACAGTATCATATTATCAAGAGTTATATGATAGACTGATATTGTATTAAATAAATGAATACCAAAATATATTGTAAATTCCATTCCATTGAACAATCCGTAATTTATTCCTTCGTTCTGACGATTTATCTAAAACACATTCGTGTTTCATTTCAGAATGCGAATAGGAGCAGGTTTGATCGTGTTGATCGTGGTAACAGTTTTACTTGCCCAAACATCTGATGTAAATGCTGCTGTGTCCCATAGGAGAAGACATTGGGCGGTTGCGCCAAGTATGCAAGATGAAAGGAAAAAGAGAGATATTATTCAAGCAGAAGCAAGGGTCGCCAGAAACAAACTTGAGGTCGAAGACTTCTGAAATTGAATACGAATCAGCAAGAATATTTTAGTTATAGACTCTTAACCCGCTGTAAAGACCGCTATATATATATATATATATGATTATCCGTTCATAGATGAATAAGAAAATGTTTTTGAATTAGCCAAAGACCCTTTAATTTATTTCTGCGTCAGCTACATATTATTTCTCTTTTAACATTCGTATGTTTCATGGTTAATCAAGGGGTTGAATAAGAATAATTCATCTTAAGGCTGTTGGCGAGTGAAATGTAAGTAAATAGATTGTAGTAGTTTAATAACAATCCCTATTTCTAATTATCTCAAACAAAAATGATTATAAAGAAGGTTACCGTGGTCATTATATTTTGTTATTTAATTGTTCAGATGATACGTCAAATAAATATATTTTTTAAACGAGGTCATTAAGATTCTATTAAATTAAATGAAATGAGAATCCTAATAAGAATTGATAACACAAATGTTCAGTAAAACGTTTTACATTCTCACCTTAGGAAATTTGGGCATACCCAATTCATCTTTTTATATGATTTTGTAACTTTGGATTACAACACGTTTTAATATTTCAGTATCCTTTGGTTTCAGAATGTATAAAAAGTTCACAGGTTTGAGTGCATTTTAAACAAATGTTAAGTTAAACATGTTTATATTCATTACCATAAGAAAATGATTGTTATGCAGATTTAGTATAAAACTGATCCAATTTATATAATCATATTCTTAAGCAACACTGTTCGAAAGAATAAAAAAAAAGAATATCTGTTGAAAATTTGCTTTTATTTCACTGAAAATTACCAAAATCTCTCCTTTCGTTTCTTGCTTAAAAAATTATAAAAAATTATATACATATATGTAAGGTATCACCATCTTAACACATCAAAACAAAAACGCCAGGTGAAGGATGGATGATTTTAATCAATGTATACCATTCATTAGCTCTAGTACAACACTGATTGTATGTTGAAGCAAACACAGGCGAAACTTCCGTGTTTTTTTTTGTAAAATTCATTTTAGTAAGTTACTTGCTGTATTGCAATACATCCAATAAACACACAGCCGATACGATATGCCGTATTGCTATAATACGTTTAGAAATATTCCGATATCTAAAATATTGCTGCATACCTATGAATGAGCCACAGTTATCACATCCATGCCAAAACTCACAGGAAACCACACACGGGTAGCTAATTTAACCACAATGATCATGACAAAAAATTATAAAATGAACATGACATCCATACTGAGGATCCCTATCCCTCTGCAGAGATCGACAGTGATTGTATTCTTACCCGAAACCACACGATTAACGCTTCAGAAAATACAGACAATGGAACACTTCGGAAATACAGACATTGGAAATAAAATCAGCTGTTCTCAATTCACAATTCTAACATAAAATTTGGCCTTTACTTTTTAATAGAAGAAGGCGATTCACAAACACAAATTAAATTTTCACGGCAGTCATGTTTCTTCAATAAAACCTAAGTTTGATCTTCTATATGAACAGTTAACAAGGGTGTTAAATATTTCAAAACCAACATTCTCTGTACCAATAGTAATTGCTAATTATAAGTAAATGAACAATAACATTTCATCCCATTCAGATAATCATGCTAATTATGTTAATATAGCTAATTTTAGCAATAGTTGCCATCGTGTAACAAAAGCAACACTCTGACAATTCAGGGAAAACGAATCAATATTTTCTGAGATGTTGCGAACATGTGTGACTGAGTTGTGATATAGCACCATGAAAAATGTTACCGTGTGGTAGCCATTTTGGAAAATCAAGGAACATGAAAAGCTTAAATTTGAAAGATTCATATAATGACTAATATATAGATTACATATATATAAAATTACAACCAAGTCAACCGTTCTGTAACAAGAATAAACCATCACAGTTAACGGTATGCTAGCCACCGTGGCCAAATATTAAATTTTCAGACATTTATTTAAGCAAAATTATTTTAAAATTTCATTGAAAACGGTGTAGTTACTTAATTGTGAGAGGTTACTTACAGGTAAGACCACAATATAGCACCATGAAAATATTCTTAACATTCCTATATGAAATTTAATCCGTTACAAATAACGTTTTCTTAATTTATGAAAGCAACAAGGTTAAAGCATGGCAATTACTGAGACAGACAACTAAGGCCATCCTTAAATGTTTGTTTGCTGTGCTCCATACCAATATTCTCATGTAGTTATGTAGCTAAAATAATTTTGCCAAATTTTGATTTCATATAGTCATTTTATAAGAAAGAGGATAGAAATCATCGAAAAAAATGTCAATGCTTTTGAAGGTTAATAAAAAAAGTTTTAAGATCAAAAGCCATCGAATTAACACTTGCATTTGCAAAATTGAACTAAACATTAGCCATTGGCTTACGGCAGGCAGTGTCGTAAAACAATAGAATTGCAGGACTGAATATGTATACACATCTGTGTAGTAATGGAATAACAACAAACATTCACTGCAATGTTACAGTATACACTTACATGTATTTTTTCAACTTTCCTTATATATTCAACTAACCAAGTATCTTTGAAAATAAATTCTCAAATCTGATGAATGTAAAGGCTCAGTAAAAAAACTTTTTGATTACATATAAACTATTTCACAATCAAAACCTACTTTGGCCTGTCCTCACCAGGGGCCAATATGTTTCTAATCAATTTCTCGTAAATAAATACAGTTCTCACCTAAATAAACTGACAAGTATGAATTAGGCATATACAAATGCCCAAACTGGAGATATGTGTTGTAATCTCAAGGACATGAGCCATGGCGATGCTTCTTTTTGACTGTTCGATAAATTGGAATCTATATTCTGGTTATCACTTGGACAAACATATAGCTTGTTCTCAGAAAATCTTCATATTCTTATTGGAGAAGAAAGTTTGGTTTCAAACACAAAGGCTGATAATCTATCCAACTCACCGAATCTCGACATATCATTTGCCAGATGGACTAAGCCATGCACGTTATACACATACACAACTCACTGAACTGCATCACAAATAAAACCAGAAACTGTCGCGCATAATCGCAATTTGCCTTACAGAAGAGGGTGCTTGCAATAGAGAGAAACATGCAAATGGCTGTATAACTCTGGGAGCAAGCCACTTTTAAATATGCTGAATTTATGCTTTCCAAAGTTCAATTTCATTCAATTGTCTTACTTTATAACACATTCTCGTATACATATGACTTTTGATCAACCAAAACCTCAGACATTTGCGTCATGAATATTGACCTTTAGCCACAGGTATTTGAACCTTTCATCCATAACCAAAGAAGTCTTCTCATAACCCACAAACAGACTAAATGCATGTAGTTGGGAATTGGTAACCGTGTAACCATATCTAGGGACAGAAATAAAACGGGAGATACACCAATTCGTTGTTCTTCATTTTCCATTTCGTTGAATTGCGCATCTGTCTGCAAAGATGCATTTGTTTTCAGAAAGGTCAATTTACCAATCTACCATCCCCTTTGTGTGTACTTAATACAGCGAAAGTAACCATTATGGGCCTTTGTTTCTATCACAAATCACACAAGCAATTTCAATTGTGAAAAAATGATGCATGTCAGGAACTTAGATATTTGTTTTATGGAGTGTAGTCATTTCAGCTGTGAAATTCTGGAGGAACTCTCGAATAATTGGGGATTGGACTGGTATAAGTATGCTTAAAACCTGGGTTTTAGAGCTCTTGAATGGCGGTAGGCAATCAATATTCAATATCTAACAAGGCAACTGGTGAACTCGATTGAACCTCTTTTAAGAGACTTGCAGCTATACCGCAATGATGATATGACCTGTTTTCAACACTGATAATACAATAACTTATGCTCGATTTTAAAAATAGTATTGGATCCTTTGGTAACAATAGGTGATAGTGCCTCAGAATTAGTACCATTGCCCGAAGTGAATTATGTGTTATTTAAACATAGAACCCCATGAATGAAGGTCATCTACAGGATTATTCCCATTATCGCCAGAAATTGGGCCAATACTGGACGTATCAGTTATGGATCAATTTGATTCATCATCTTAATACTTCCCGTCTATGTTAATCAGACTGCCTTTATCTGAATATACATTAACATCATCTGAGTGATTTCCAATGCGTTTTACAGAGCATTTGTTTTCGTCATCAGAGGAAAAATGATGATTGGTGGCTTCGTGTTATAGATTTACATGAAAGGTTCATATACTTGGTAAACCTTGGAGGAGGCCATCATTATCAGGATCATTATCGGGATCATTATGTGGATCATTATCACTGCTTTAATCCACCTTCTCAGCGTAGTATCTCTGTCTTGAATATTCTCCAATCTCTGTCCGAGAATCCTATAATATCTTTGTTGTCTTATTCGTCTTATCTAACACGTCTTGTGCCAATGCAAAGTTCAGAATGCATGGTGACATAGAAATGCCACTACACACACACTGTGTTGACTCACTTTCAAGGTTGTCTCTAGGTAAAACAACTGCTCATTGAATCCGCACCAATGTCTCTGTATTTAAAGGCAAACGGTGTGGGTATCATTTGGCATGTTGCCAGCTTTAATGGAAATGCAGCACCCCTGAGGTATTCTGGTAAGACATAGATTTATCCAAGTAATTTGGAATTACAACAGTAGAAACTGGCATTATGGTCATTACTCTGTTCTCTGCACTCTTTACTAAGGCATTAAAGATCTTGTTTCTTTTAAGCTGATTCTATTTATGGATAATGCAGTCGAATGCCAAATACCATGGTTCATGTAAGTACATGTAAGCCTTTTGCAAGTACTCGTTTCCTTATGTGCTCCTGGTTTCCGTTATGAATGTCTGTTGGTTCCAAGTAAGATTGGTACTGGTCTACTGGTCGCCATGTTTGATGTTTGTTGACGAACACTCAGTATGTATTTGACTAATTTAGTATAAAGTTTATCAACATCTTAATAGTTATAGACTGTCCTCACTTCAGAGCAATATAAAACAATCGGTACCACCAAACTATCAACTAAGGAGGATAATTTAGTTTTTATATTTAATTCAACTCAGTCATATACTGATTAAATATTGAAATATGCCTTTAAGATGTAAGATTTGATCTGATAGTGTTTTAACAGACAGATTACCGGTATGTACAAACTTAACACCTAAATAGAAAAATATACTATTTCAATTCTTCATTATTAAAGAGAAAGCTTAACATTTTTAAAGTACTTATTGTTCAAAAACGCAAATTCAGTTTTATTATTGTTGACTGTTAATCCCCATACTATGACGAATAATGAGAAATATTATCAGTTTCATCTTGTAAGCTGTTGTGATCAGTTATTAAAAGTTAGTATACGGTAGTGATCTTCAATATGGTTTTGTAAATTAATATCTATCCCGGATCCTGATATCTCCCGAATCAGGTCTATAAACCACCGATGAAAAAGCAGGGAACTATATGCCTGTCACACAATTCATAGTAGATGAACGCTTACTAAACTGTGACATTTAGCTAAAGCAACTGACCAATGAACGTGCTCAAATATGGTTCCCTAACAATGCTATTTAACGAACCATTTCGGAAGAGCTGGTTCCATTATACAGACTTTAATTAAAATAAAATTATTTGTATTCCTTACATATATCGAAACTACAAGAAAGCAAAACATTGGAAGCAAAGAACACCGTTTTAATAACTAATATATTTAAATAAATCCCTTGGGTTAAGGTTAGTAAAATGATGCATTACACACACTTATACACACGCACATTTAATTAACGTTTTGCTTTATAAACACGTTTAATTGATTAACAAAAAATATACACGTGAGAGATTCCCTGTTCTATCTTGAGAATACTGTTACATTTGGAGAAGATTCAGTAGAGACAACCTGTCTTTTTGGTGACAGGAGTTGTCTTAAGTATTGGACACGTTTTCCAAATTACATGAGTAGATAAGACACAATTTGATTAATATTAAATTCCGTCCAGGGCACCAAAAGAGCATACTATTAGGAAATGTTGAACTGAAAAATAATTTATATAAACAAATGATTTGAGATTGTAGGACCATGGCTGAGTGTAGACGGAAAGTAACGTGTACCGAACAAAAATCACATACACTGAAGATAATTGCATTTTATGTTATTTTCGTGTTTTATTCTATTATCTGAAGGTCATCATTGATACATTAACAGTCGTTATAAAGTGATAAATCATAGGTATCATAGTGACAGCAATCACAGCATCAATTAGTAAAATTTATTTAGTTAACTTTATTGTCAATAATTTCACTTTTTCCTGAGTTAAAAACAAGAAAGTAGTAACCTAATCATCGTTTTGGGGATCCGTAAGACGGTTAACCAGTACCAGCTACACCTTAGCTTTGCGTATAACTGACCACTTCCCAACATATTCAGGTAGATATGCTTAACCATAAAACAAAGTGAATAGCCAAATGTCATAAATAATGTTGTCGGTGAAATTTAAACGCATCAGTCAGACGTATTAGCTGTATACATCTTTGTACAAAATGTTATGCTTCTGGGGTGTAAAACAACATCCGCATCTACTCTATTGTAGGAATTCTGGATTTATATTCCAGCAGCTGCAAACTATACGTAAAAGTGATGGCTTAAATATGTTAAAAAAGGAATGTTTTTTATCATGACACAACTCAGTCGTTGTTTGCTAAAACGATCATGATATAGCAATAAATATGATATGTTATACACAGTTGGATTTAGATATTTCGTTTGGGAGTCTGAGTGTTCAGTGCGGATTCCAATGTAGATTCGAGATTTCACGTTGTGTACAAATTCTAAATATGAGGTAGTGGCAAATACGCAATACATTGTTGGATGGATGCCAGCTACCTATTCTATGGGAAGTGCAATTTATGTTATAATACTCGGACAGTGTTTGTCATAAATATTTTTTCCACCATTTTCAATATTCTATGAACCTCGATGGGTCTGAACATATTGTACTCTCGATCACGTCTTGGTCAGATCATGCTACAATCCCCATAACACGATCATATTTTAAATTAAAACCTCGTTAATTTGAATGTTAATTTTAAGACTCGATTACTGTAATATTGTCATCAATTACATACACTATAAAATGTGCCTGTCACACAAAAACCATATCTGGCTAGACAGGCATAATGACTTATACTATTCATAGCAACTTCAATTATGTTATTTGAAGCTACAAGATAATATCATTGAAAGTTTAGAGAACTTCTGATCAGGCCTATTGGCCTATAATCGTATATGATCTACACATATATACTCGATATATAATGATACAGTAACATGTGTTTACATGGCAGTTAAACATGCTTAAACCACTTAATGCTACTATGATTCTTCATATGGATAAAGAGAATACCATGTTAGTGTATGATATTATCAACTTTTTCAGGTGAGGCTTACAAAAAAAAAAGGACGAGGCTCTGCCGTGTCTTTCTTTTTTTCGTGCCGAACCTGATGAAGTTGATAATATAAGACACCAACATAGTTTTCTCTTTATCATGTCAATATTTCCAGTTAGTTTTTTTGTTCATTTTAAGTAAGGTTGAAAGCTGTTCCGTCCAGGTCAAAGTGTATAAGTATATATAATGACGTCATGAAGTATACATTATGACGTCATGTGCCTGATAAACTTGCTATTTTTATCAGGCGGGTAGTTTATCAACAGACATGAATGCATTGACAAGATAAAACTATTTCCTTATCACTCTATTTATTCTAACTTAATAAATATCATTATACAGTTATACTTTCGTAATGTATAAAGTTAATGTTGATAATACTATTTATATAGTATCGTGATGAGTTGTTTTAGTCATGTCACGGTAGTGGCCATAGAGGCAGTTATATTTTTGTTTCTTCAAGATAAATCGCAATTTAGAATAATTGTATCACCCCACATATTCCGATAAATTACACCTTTCTTTAATAACAGATTCAACCATTAGCCCTTAAATCATTTGTAGATCAATTATCAATGCATTCGAACATCATATTAACATTAAAACAAGTAATATCGAGCAGCCGTACATATAAGCATCATTAACTGAGTCGTAACGAGTAGTACTTATAATGAAACTGAAAAAGAAAATATTTGCCTTTTAAAATGTAAACGATGTTAAATAATTTTAATAAACATATGGCCAAACACATAAATATCAATGTTAAGGATATAATGTGTTTTAATTTTTGCATATAAAATATCTATATAATTATACAGATACATTAAATGAGTTTCAGTTAATTACTGGTAGTCAAGCAGTGTATTGAATCATTGTTTCTTGAATCTGCTTGGCGGTTAACCAGTATACATATCTTATATCTGCAAGTCCCTGGCTTCCTTAGTACATATTCAAAAATTGGAAAATATATGACCAATCATCACAAAGACTGATCAGTCATCACAAAGACTGACCAATCATCGCCAAAGACTGTAGCCTGGCGGAGATTTGGCACCGTCATATGTGTCGTCGACTGATCTAGCCGGGCATGACTTGCAGTAAATGATACATTTTTTGTCACCAACATGCAATTTCAAATCCTTATGTTTTCCTTATTAACCATCGCAAAGAGTATTGGTGTACGTCCTGACGTCATGATCATATCTTGATATCACATGTGACGTTACTAACGTGTAACTGTTCATTAGTAGCTAATATGGCGGATGACCAATGTTACGGAATAACATTGTTATTGTTAAAAATAAAAAAAGTTGTGAATGAAATTCAGAATGTATTTTATGACCATTCAATGTCTAAAATAACGATGATTTTACCACTGCTAGTGGTATATCGGACAGAGGACAGAAAGCGACGTTGGCGACAGATAAGAACGTTAACCGTGTGAACAAACAGGTTGATAAGGACAAGTACATATGCGAGAGCCAAATATCCATATATGAGAACCAAAAATCCATATTGCTTATATGCCGTGCTAAAGATCTAGCGTTGATCTTTAGCAAATTATAAGTAAAAATAACAGCCATCCTGTCAGTTTGCACATGTATACATACGCGAACACTCTAGACAAAAACAAATCAGCGACTGTTAAAATTCTGAACAACAAACTCAGGTAATGAGACGAAATACATTACAGAATAGAAGGTTCGATGTTGTTCACGGTATGCAACTGACACAATACAAATACGAAAACATCAATAAAAAATCTAAAAACGAAAGTAGGTAACTGGCTTGGCGAATAATGTTTGTACTTGGTATCCCGGTCGACCGGTTTAATCTATCCAGGTTTCCCCCATTATAATTAAGAATTGAGATGGGAATGATTATGGCCAGATTATCTAATATGTGTTCGCCTGAGTTTATAGAGATTTTAGCAACATGAGTCATACTGTCAACATTTTAACCGATCAATGTAAACACTCATTTAGAAGAAATATTTTATCAATCGATAGATTAATAAAAAAGGGATCAGAACCAATTTTTTTTTTATTCAGACTAGATGCTTATTTTACAAAAAGGTTAATGATTAGGGTGATAATCACTATATTTAAATAATGTGCATGTTTGTTTATATATTTTTTTTTTTTTGTATTTTTTTTTTAGCAATATTGTGACCCGTTTATTATTTATACGTACATACAAACATAACATGACAACATAACAGTTCGATTTGGATTAGCATATATTTTTCATGCAATAATCAATCATGCATTTTTCATTAATAAATTAAGTTCTATAAATCTTTGTTTGTTTCTTCATTCATTCATTCATTCATTCATTCATTCATTCATTCATTCATTCATTCATTCATTCATTCATTTGTTCACATTCATTCACTCATATGTTCTGTCGTTCATTCGTCAACTCATTCATTCGTTTTTCATTCTTGTATTCGTTCGTATAATCGTTTAGTGAGTGAATTACATATTTGTTCATGCACTCATTCACTTCTACTGGGTATATGACATATATGTCTATGTATCGCCTTCCTCTCATCTGCATATCGTCTTATTAATAAGAATATGTATAATTAGATGATTAGGGGTGGCGTAAGAAAATTAGACGATGTACAGTGAACCAATTTGATTTTTCTGCTATATCGAAAGAATTACATATTTGACAAATAAGTTCTATAAATCTCTACTCGTGCTCTTGTATTTGTCAGTTTAAATCCTTTAACCATGTGATGACAATTATAGCATAGCAAATGTAATATGAAGACGTATAAGCACTGCCTATGCCGTTATATGCGGTAGTTATATCATTATATGCAATACAAATAGCATTATATGTTATATGTATTTCATTTATATAACGGTGGTCAGCGAACCTAATGTTCCTGGTATCCGCTAGGCGGTTAACTAGTATTAGACACACATTATCTCTACAAGTCATTAACTACTTCCGCACATATTCAACGGTGAGGGATTCATGGCTGCAGAACAAAGTTCATGACCAATTTTACTTTGGTCGAATAAGGATTCAAAACGTGATCTCTGGCTTGGCAATTAGACACGTTGCCGATAGAACCCGGCTAAAACAAGTATTATTCATGTTCACACAATAAACCAATCTTTACAAATAAAACCATACATTGCCTATTAAAAGTAACTTTTTATTTTTAATTATTTTTTACTGTCAACACTGATCGTGTCTAAATATTGAAAAAAAAAACAAATATAATTTCATTCCTTCATCTGTTCATCAAATGGAGCTGGCCATCCCTCCTCTCCTTCAATAAACGGTCTAAAGCACTGTCTCTGTCACGGTATCTTACCTCACAACACTGGTTAATGCGAGATGAACCAAACTTGGTCACCTGACATATATCAAAGAAATTCCAGCCAATCCGCCGCCTGACATTTCATGCATATACAAAAAAGTATCGAAGCAGTCTTCTTGAAATTTGGCCTTAATAACAAAGAATATCTTGGATAGCAATGACTAATCGGGCTTTTTAAACAAATACATACTTGTCTGTAAATGTTGGATACAACGTTTAATAACGCTACTCAAAAGTTTAAACGAAAATATTGTAAATTCAAAAGTGACGGTTTTGCTGTTCCGTTCAGTATACATGAAACATCAAATTTGATAGTTTCATTCAGATGGAACACAGTCCGATATGTGTACGTATTACAAATGGTATGTTTTGTGTGTCTGACATTCTTCCTTGTATATGGCTATAGTATGACCGAAATTTAAGACAGATATTTGTTACTGATATCTTCAACGTTTTGTCATTTTTCAGGTGACTCAATGAATATTAAATAATTACAATTCTTTTTGATGGAAAAGTGCCTTAGTACACATAATCCTAAGCTTAACCCTTATCCCCACTACATGTTTTACACCATGATTAAGTTTGTTTTCTTTACAATGTTATCCATGCCATGCTTTACAACTGCTGTATCAATTATGTTTCATGGCATATAGATATTTTATAAACCTACAATCAAGGTACTAGAACGTACCGATAGCCGGTCTTTAATAAAAAATCATACACCTTCCTAATTTGATTGATATTATTAAAGCATTTTGTTTATTTTATGCAACATTTTTTAATGAAATAATACAATGTCCACAATACATTTTGGTTGTTTAATATGTTTCTGCTTGCTTATATTAACTACATGACAAAATGAAATTCGCGTAATAAAAAAGTAGTCCTAGTTTCGTATGATAATGTTGGCGGTGATCAACACTGCAAAGCATGGTCACGATGACATAAGCAGGAATGTGCATTTGTCATAAAACAAGGCTAACAACCTTTCTTCAACTTATTTACATTGCCAGGTGAATGCCTTATGTTGAAATGAATAATTTAAATGCCGTTTGACTCACTGAAGCGAGCGCATACGCCATAACAAAGTGATTAATCATATTTAAAATGTGCAGGTGACTGAGTGATAATTTATATTGAAGACTAGAGTAATTATGATGTGACAATTAATTTAAATTTATTGCAATCGTTACTGTGGTACATGCAGTGAATCTTTCAAATAATTTTATTTGCGTTTTCTGTAGCGAAACTTGGCAAAAATAATACGTTTATATATCAAGGTATTACGACAGTTAGTGTGTACCTAGATAAGAAAGCAAAGAAAAGGGTTTTAGCGGTCATGGTGGTGTCTGTCTATTTATTAGATAGCATGTAAGTTACTATTGGTAGAACCATCTTAATAACATGGATTTATTTGGGTCAAGTTGTCGGTTGAAATTTTGATGTATATCTGTGCTTAACGTATATCCCTGTTAGTCAATATAATTATTCTACATCTCACGAAATCGGATTTTTTAGCAGCTTGAATTTAGTATTAGAAAATATTGTGATATTTATATAAGATATGAATACTTGTTTAATACTTAAATGCCCGTACTTCCTCTTGAGACTATTCCACAGAATCTTCGACTTTGTTTGACATTTAAACTATCGATCATGAAGAAGACGAATGTCATTTTGAACATAGTCACGAACAAGTGAAGATACTGTTTGCAACCAATCGTTTTGAAAATATTAGATATGTTTTAAATTATTGATTAAGATGAAGTGAACGACCAATTTGGTGATGATAGAAACATAAGACATTTTACATTATTTTTCTTTTCAAATATTGGTAAAGGTGTTACTGATTATTCCATCGCATCGTATTATTTTTTTCCAATAGCTGATGATTCTTTTTCAATGACTGAATTACAGAGACCAGCAGCTTAATAGCAATGCTGAAATTTCTGGTGGCAACGTTAGAACTTCTTAAATATCATTTTACCTTATCTCTGAATTTAATAAGTTTGGTACCAAAGTGAAGATGATAAAAATGTTGAATATTTCCAAATTACATCATATATTTCTTTTAAATTTAAATATTTTTTGGTTAAACACGAGAAATGATTGAAAATTCAAAAAAAAACACACAAAGGTTATAACTGTAGTGTACTAACACTTTAATAACAATCAACAGAAATAGAAATTTTAAGTAGAAGATTAATAAAATAAGGTATCCATAGGTTGAGAAATTTCATATCGATATTTAAAAACGTGTTTCGTATGTATTATTTAAAATGAGCTAAATATGAGAAAATGATCACAAACAATAACTGTAAGCGTAAAAATCTTAAAATTGTTTGAATTTAAAAAAGAAAAGTTTATAGTTAAGCCTTTTTTTATACAAAAAACACACAAACACATGTTGGCAGGTTCAGGAGGAGTTGTGTTTCCAAGATTTGGAAAACGACAAATGTGCTATACAAAATTTAGACATGAACCTGAAGTCACTTATCTAGGTTTATATGTGTCTGGTTTATTTTGCTAAATAGTTTCTTATTTTCCGCACACACGCACACGCACATATTAACTTTACATAAAAACTATGATAAAAATGTCTACAGTGATGATATTGTTACTGTTTATAAGCTGGTATGGAATGTAAATAATGTCGACAGGGTTAAGAATGTATAATTAAGTAAAGGAAAAAACGTGAATGGTATCATATCGAATTTATTTCATCTGATATTACATTAGATGAATGTATCACAACATTTGGAAACGTACGTTATAACAATGCATATAAAATAGTTGATGTAAGTAAACACATCAGTAATATAAGCTGTATATAAATATGATACTTTGTTGTTCACGGGCGACTGCAATAAAGCTAAAGCGAATTTTAAGTGTACAAGTAAACAGTATCGTCAGTTGATAAAAGTCAAACACAAAGCAAAATATTATTGTTTAGATGAACAGAAGTGTTTTTTTTAATATTGATGCTAAAAGCATTTACAGAAGATTTTGAGACTCGATATACAAATATAGAAACACATTGGTTAAAAATACTAATAATCTGTATACACACGACTTTCACAATCATTTTGAAAGATTAACAATAAAATAGAAATATTCACTGATTCTTAACATATTCAAGCACCCACAATAGGTAAACTTTTTAATTACACTAAGGGACTTTGATAACGCAAAAGTCAATTTCGCCAAAATAAACAAGTTCTGTATTTATCAGTTTTAATCAAAATTGACAACAATAAACATAGTACATATAAGCCTAACATAGTGTGTGAATCTTATAGGGAAATATTATTAATTCCCTACGAATTAACGTTTCAAACAACGAAACCATCAATCATCAACATTGCAGTTAGTAGCGTTTGTAACTACTATTTACAGCAACACAGGCAACACGTACCCGCCTCGTTCAAGGCACCATATTTGCAAACAGTGATGAGTACATAAGAATCCATCATGAGTAACCGTGTTGGATAGACATATCTCGTCCGAGCACCCAGAGGTTGACCTTTTTCTATCCCACATGGAAAAACTCATGATGGAATTATTTCCCCCATTACTCTCAGTCAAATGACAGATCTTCGAAAATGGCCTTCATCACAAAACAATATCTACTGTTTTAATGCGTGTTTAACGTCCACAATTTCAAATATATATGTTTGTAAGTACATACTAAAAGTATGTTTGTACCAGAAATTACACTTGTTAATCTCTCCGCTCATTGTTTGATAAACTAATTCACTTAAAATATAACTTTTACTCTGACCTTTTTTTGTAGGTAAGCAAGACGTCATCAATATATACGTTGACGTCATAATTCTGACGTAACGTCTATCTCTTTTTACGGTTTCCTACGATAAAAAAAAGTTTTAAAATATTAAATGAAAATATAAATGATTACGATTTGTGGATAAGGAAAAAGTTAACAAAAAATGATATAGTCCCAGATTTTCATCAGGTAATGTGAGAAAGCTATCACGTGACATGGAAGATAGAGTTTTCCTCCATCGGGAAAACCCACATCTTCTATGAGCAGAAATGGGAGAAATGGTGTTTCACTCTTGACCCAAGGCGTGGGAAAGCTCATTAACGTTTCTCGGGTGTCGCCCAACTCCTCCTAGACATGCTCAATTGGAGTTTTGCGTTTTAAAAGTCTCTCTGTGTATAAATATATATAGTTACAGTGTGTACGCTGATAGTTAGACAAATGGTATCGAAATACTCGTTTCAGAAGGGGATGTTAGCAAGGTTGGTAATTAAACGGGAATTATGTTTCCTTGATTATTTTAATGATATATTCTCACAGTTGTTAGATACACGTTCACATAGATTTGTTTAAGGTAGTGAGATTTAAAGAGGTTGCAAATTTGGCTATAGAGAAAAAAAGAATACTGTTGATTGTTTTTTGGGGTTTTTTTGGTGCAAAGTTGATCAATAAATTTTACATGTAAGTTATCTAATATTATTAAATGTATCAAAAACTCTGTTTAATTATGTGTAAGAGTTAACGTTAACATTCCTCATCGTTTCGATAGTTACAGCGATGTTCAACAAGGAAAACCTTATCTCCACTGTTATTAATATTGTTTATTAATGTTAGTGAAATACATTTATTAGATGCAAATACCGATCAAGTTTCACTGGACAAAATACGATTTTTTATGTTAGTATTTGCTGACGGAACAGTATTGTTTTCACGTTGTTCACATGGTTTGAACATTCGGTTAAATATACTGCATGAATATTGTCCTTAATGGAATATTACTGTAAATGTTACAAAAACAATTATCATGGTATAAAAGCATGGAGCCACATGAGAAGATTTACATGCATATTAAGACAATATAGAATAAGAGGTTGCAAATTTGTTTTGTTACCAGGTTGTCATTAAGTGGCACATTTTATCATATACACAGACATTATCAGATCAAGTTTTACGTGCTTTGTTTACATTAATTACATTGTTCGTTACTGTTCCACCTGATGTAAATGAACACTTCAACCTGTTTGATACCATGGTTTTACCAATTTTAAACAATTAGTGACTGAGAAGTTTGGGAATTCCATAACACCCAAGATATGAATAAAGATTGTTTTTAATTTCTTACATTCATACGTAAGGAGAAAATCCTTAAATACTGGTAGGTCTTTTAAAGGTTATTGTGCCTTAACTTTTAATTATTATTAATCAACTTGCGATTAGCTATTTATTGGATGAAATATCTGTTCGCAAAGTTAATAGCAACAAAGATATTAAAAAATTGTATGATACAATCAACAATTTTGTTCATTGTTGAATCATATGCCTTCACTTACTACGTATAAAGATACTGGTTTAGAAAAATATATATCATGTGTTAAAATGACAATCACCGAATTGCACTAACAAGATTGCATTGTTCTGCACACACACTTGCCATTGGATGGATAGGATAGAAAATGTATATATTGTCAAATGAATGTAATGGCAGATGAATATCATTTTGTTACTAATTATACTTTCTGCAGATATATAAGAACTGGTTGCCTTGCAAATTTTTGTTGTTATTGGACAACAAAACAGAAATTCATTGGTAAACTCTAGCCAAGCTGGTGTAATATATAAACTTGCAAAATATTTTTTCTTAGCATTTAAGAGTTGTTGATACTAGTAATAGAAAGTTATCAGAATTGGATAAACGTTATAAACTTAAAATTAATTTCAAAGTAGTTGTATTTATTCTCTAATCTTTGATTTTATGTTCTTACCAACAATGACATTGATCGCTGGCAGTGTCTCGCCATTCTCCCAATAACAATTAGTTGCCCAATTTATTCTGATACACCTTGTAATAAAAAATGAAAAATAACAATCTCTTTACCGCGTATTTTGTAGACATAAATATTCAAATGCATTATTTTATAAGTATGTACATTTTATGTAATGAACATAATACGAGAAATGCAGAAATATCTCATTAAGGGAATGGAAAAGAAATGATAACTGACACAAATAACCCTGATCATTGTAATAACAGAGCGTATCCATAATAGAGGGACCAACCGAAATAGGACCAGTTGTCAGATTGTTATTCAGTTTAAGACTTTACGGAATATAAATGATATAAATGCTATTTAATTTATATTTTAAGTATGTATAAATTTACATTCATTTATTTTCAATTATTTTATAATTCATTATTTTCTTGACCTTTTTCTGTTTCTAAAATCGATCTAAGTACTATCATTGGTCAATAATATAATAAAACACGTATCTATATAATATTACCTCTTTGTTGTTAAATATGATGTAATACACATCAGAAAGGTAAAGTATTAACATCGACTATCTTCTCGGCCAGCATCCATGTTTCAGTTACCTATATATATAGAAACATTATCACTTTAAGAATTTAATGTACTTAGTAAAGCAAACATTAGTGAAACTCTATTATCCCTGTAATAAAACACATGATTGTGTAATGTCGCCCCATGGTGCGCCTTCTTATCTCATATACACTTGGTACCTTATTGCTCTCTTTTTGGACGATGTACATACATTGCTAAAACGCATACCAATTATGAAAACGAAACTTTAAATAAAATCAACCCTAATCAAACATAATTTATATGAACATCCTGTATTATATTTATAAAAAAACAGAAACTCTTCTGTTGTATCTTTTATTGTGACTTCAACTTTAGTTTAAGACTGATTGCAATAAAGATGGTTGATATTAGTTTTGCATTTAATTCATTATTGCAACTATCGATGGTACTTAACGCTATTCGTGCCGTTTGTATCACACATGATAAGATTGTTGTAACGGGCAGATGTATGGTGTATGGTCAACTAGAAAATACAAAATGATAATCAGCAACGATATGATCATGGTAGTATCTGATCGCTTGGATATGCATAAGGCAACCAAGAAAGGAAAAAGGAAACTTGGTTTTATAGTTTCGATTTAAGAGGGTTAGTTGATGAAATAAACAACACACGTCAGTCATTCTACCATGAACAACATTTAAATGGTAAATGAGATTTACCAAATAAAGGCGTTGATTAAATGTTTGTCTTTCGTGATCACAACGATGTACTGTGGCGATTACTGTATTAAAGGGAATATATCAGAATTAATTAAAAAAAAATGAAATTGGCTAAAACTATTTTTGCCAATATTTCATGCCTCTATATACTCACTTACCCCATATTGCCAAAAGGATATATATTTAAACATGTCAAACTAGTATATTAAAAATGGATTTCCTTTTTTTTTCAATGTTATGTTTTTATTCACATCAAACATTTAGAAAGTTTTACATGGCTTTCCTAACTTTGGCTTCGCGCCTATGTTAGACTGAATAGTTTCCCGCTTAAAAGTGATTTCAATTTGATCCGTTATACACAGATGCTGATCCAAGATTTCTGTTCAGTGGGAGCGCAACAAAATATCTGAACGGACACACATGTTTTTCAGTAGAAATGTATAGTGAATTTTAATCAAATATTGGAGTCTAGAAGGGGGGAGTGGGGTACAGGCGTAGGCCGCTTTTTTTAAAGAGTAGATATGCCTTTGATAAAGGTTTACACGTAGTAAAATTGTTTCCTCTTAAAACAGAATCCGAATGACGTCAAGCAGCATTTAAGCGCTGTTTTTTTTTTAAGAATGGGGATTTACCACTCCAATTTATATATCGATTATGTCACGTTTTGGCGGATTTGACATACCAAACAATTTGGATTTTATTTCTTAATGATGAGATGCTTTTTATCTTTTTTAAAAATAATTTTATTTTTCAAGACATTACCAGCATTTTCCCCCTGATATAACTCCTTTAAACAAAAGTAATCCAATGAGACCAAACCAAATAATAGCAGTTTTAAAAATTCCAGTGACCCAGTTAGACGTTTATTATCAAATTAAACCTTCTTAATATGCAGCCTCCTATCCTAATGTATTGGGTTATTAGTGTGTAAGTAAAGATGTGGTTTCAATGGGGGGTGGGGGGGGGGGGGTGGGGGTTAACGCCATTTTCAATATATTTCCGATGATATATGGGATATCCAGTTTTTAATGGTGAGGAAGATCTCGGAATGTATCTAACTAAAACTACCGTTCTTCTGCAAGTAATTGGCAAACCTTTTCACATAATGTTATTTGTAGCGAACGGGACACGAACCTACAATCAAAGGTTCTTAAACTACTCGGCCACAGAGGACTCTGGTGAAAATCTAAACTGAGTCAAAGTAAAACATAGAATCTTTTTACTGTTTGATTAATCAAAAACACCAGGTCCATGTATATGCATCTAAGATATCACTATGTTTCCGCAAGTTACTGCTTGGGAAACTTCCTTACATCCGTGTAATGTGTTTGAACTGATTTGAGTTCGACCACTCAGCCCCACTCCACAATCACAGCTGTGGCATTAAGACGATGCCTTACACCATTTGACCAGGGCTGACATTAAAGCATCTATTTATAATAAGATATTTTCTTTTGGATTGAAGTTTATGATAGTTATAATCAAGGGGGTTGTCCCTTTACCTGTGTTTGTCCCGAGGCAGCAACGTTTGAGGTTCGGATAGAAAATTCCGTCCCGAGTGATAACTGTTTTGGCGGCGACGAGGATTTCGTGATGTCCGTTCATGAATCAATTTTATAATATCGAAACCTAATAATTCTGGAATAAAAATAGTGAACGTTATTCCACTTGAAATGAAATAAAAGCTGTTTCTTTAAACATATTAAAGACGATTGCTATAGTTTTTGTCATATTCTTCCTATGGATAGAGTTTTATGAAACTTTCCAGTATTTAAGTTGAGTAACTATGTTCATGCAAAATCAGAAAAAAAACAACAACATGTTATCGTACAGATGTTTGGTATTACATGTACCTCCTCATAAACATACCCGTCCTCGACATTTGACGAACAAATGTAGATTTAACAATCAATGCAAAAACAATATTTAAAATTGTTTACATCTAGTATTCAATTAAACTAATACACAGATGCATGCATATAATAATGATTGTCATGGAAATAGTAATCATAAACTTGAATTTAACTGTTAAGGGTTCTTAAAAACAAATTTATTTCGGCAGAGTGTCAATTGTTTTTCAAATTTTCAATAAAAGTATAGCGTTTTTCTTTAATATTTTGATAAAGTGTATGGATAAAGTTTCCTTAAAACCTCACGAAATACTCTCTGATACCTATTCTAATGACAATCAATATAAAGATACATGTTATCGCGTAATTTGGGAGAAAATAGCTCCCAAAGTATGCCATCATTAAATAAACTGCAGTTGCAAAATTAACCCTTTTATACTAAATGAATAGATTTGTATAAATGTTAAGATTTGTATTATATTTTATATTTATGTCATCTGAAATTGGGTCAGTTGTAGTATAATAGTATGTAGTGACATTGGCTAATCTCGAAGTTGCTTCCCTTTGTGCGCGGAACTGAAGCGCATGAAAAACTATAGCAATCGTCCTTAACAAATGATACCTGAAATGGACAAAATACGAAAGTTGAATTTGAATAAATTGTTATGAAAAAAATATCTAACGTTTATTGGTATATACTATATTTTAGTTTGATGTTTTTCATTTTGATTTTGGTGTATAACATGCATATTTTGTATATTTATCATGAAAACATTTTTATATTATATGATTAACTATGTAATATGATGTATTTGTTTAAAGAAGGCCTCAATGAAGATCGGCTTTGTCAATTGAACCACTCTCTATAAATAAATAACGTATTTACCAACTCACTTACAAACGGCGTCTCATAAATTTGATTATCATTTTTGTTTTATACTATATATTTTACCTCGATTGTGAAGTAAGTTCAAATCTTTTGTTAATTGTCCATATGTCTGTTTCCTGAGTAGATTCATTACTGAGTGCTATTATTGAGAGACTATCTGGTCGAGTATAGTATCGAACTTCTGCAATAAGCGTCAAGCACCATTACTATTACACGAGCTCTCCGCTTAGTATTTCATTTTTGTAGATTTTGTTTAAACATATTTTATTCATTCAAATGTACATATATACACATAAGTTTAGGTATAAATATGGATTAGAACGGAAGATAAAATCTTATAAAGTTCTTTTCCATGACATATATCAATTGTGAGCAAATTTGGCAGATTATTAACAATTTGATTTATGCTCTTAGCATTACGAATATAACATAGTTCAAAATATATTTAATAAAAACGTTTAACATACTTTTAGCAATATTGTTTCTGATATATTTAAGAAACTTAGAAAATGAAGTGGGTAATTAGAAAGAAAAAGAAAGGTGATTAAAATGATTAAAGTAATGAATAATTATGTGAATTCACATAATAATAATGGTTAACATTTTTGGACAAGTTCTGAATGGCATGGACGAAATTGGGAGACGGGCTGACCTCACCACGTAAATAGAACTAGCTTTGTTATTTCTTCAGACTTACTTACATGTTCAGGAGAAACGATTAGTGGATAAAATGTATTTGTGAACTGCTTCAAATATTTTAACATTATTGTCATAAGAGAGTTGTGGTTCACCAAAAAGAAGTATATTTAAAGAAACTGTACATAACTCACTGACAGATGTCAGGAGTGGTATACGTTGATGCTGGTAAAGGTGACAATTGAGAAAGAAGTGAGCTGTGCTTTCTATTTGTCCACATGTACACAGGGGGGAGTCTTCAATGTGTTTAAGAAATATATATTGCTTAAGTGCACTACAACTCGTTCGGAGGCGGGCATGCAATAATTGGCATTTCCTTGTACCTATGTAATAGAATTTAGGTACTTTTGGTTCGTTACCTTCGAGTTGATGTTTAAAAGCGTTCAGAGAAGAGGCTTGTCTTGTTTCAAGTGGGAGAGTGTTCCAGTCACGGACAACGGAAGGAATAAAGGAATATAAGTACAGAGCTGTTCTTGAAGAAGGAATTTGAATATTATTATTATTTCTGAGGTTGTACGCGGAACTTGCATTTGTAAGAGAAGGAACCAATGCACATAGATATGGTGGGACCATTCCGTGGTTCATTTTTTAAAAAATAGTAAGTTTGTGTTTAGTTCGACGCGTTTCAAGACTTTCCCATCCTATTTCAAAATGTAGGTTATTGATAGATATAAGTTTTGTAACTCCAGCTGTTATTCGTGCAGCTTCATTCTGTATTTTATCAAGTTCATATTTTTCATAATTTGTACAATTATCCCAAATAACATTGGCATATTCCATTAAGGGTCTTATAAATGACATGTAGATTGTTTCTAGTGATTTTCTATCTAACTGAAATTTTAGTTTTCTCATAATATTTAGTCTAGCCCAAGCTTTATTCTTAATATAGTCAATATGAGTGTGCCAGCTGCAGTTATTTGATAAGTATACTCCTAGATGTTTGTGAGATGACACATCTATAATGTGTTGGTTCTGCATAAAAAGTGGGGGTGAACGGGTTGAGTGCGTTTGCGAGTTACATGCATTGATTCTGTTTTGGATGGATTAAAAGTAACCAGCCATTTATTTGACCATTCAGATATTTTATTTATGTCAGAATTTAATGTCTGTGCAGCATTAACAATATCATTATTATGATTAATTATAAAGTAAAGGCTTGTATCATCGGCAAAAAGTCGTATGTTGGAGTGAATATCAAATACTATGTCATTTATATAAACTAAAAACAGAAGAGGACCTAATATAGATCCCTGGGGAACACCAGCTTTAATTGGTCTCCAATTAGACCTCGCGCCTGGAATGACAACACATTGGCGTCTGTCTTTAAGATAGTCAGTTAAAAGATTCAAAAGTTGACAAGATATACCAGCTGCTTTCAATTTAGCCAACAACCCTTTGTGTCAAACTCTATCAAAGTCTTTACTAATATCAAAAAATACAAATCTGACCTCTTTGCCATCGTCAATTGCTTTGCAGAAGGTATTATAAAGAAAAGATAGCTGATTGATAGTTGAATCACCAGGCACAAAACCAGATTGAAATGAAGAGAGAAAGTTACTATCTCGAAAATAATTGACCATATGCTTAAATATGAGCCTTTCAAATACTTTATTCAATACGCTAAGAAGTGAAATTGGTCTGTAATTATTAACCAAAGACGGGTCTCCTTTCTTGTAAATAGCACATACGAACGCTTCCTTCCAAACTTTAGGATAAAAACCGTTTGCTAAGCAATTGTTAAACAAATCACACAGTGGGGTCGATAATTCATTACTTAGTTCACGGAGCACATAATTATTAATTTCATCGGGACCTGAGGCTTTTCCAATTGGTAACGACTTAAGAATACTGCACACATCGATGGGTAGTAAAGCAAGATCTAGTAAAACTGGGATGTTTTGTCTAGGTAACAAAATAGGTGGTTCAATGTTATCGTCATTTAAGATTGACTGAGATTGGAAAAATGAATTTAGTAAGTTGGCTTTTAGCTCAAAATCGGAAATAATAGTTCCATTGTCATTCAGTGGAGGAATTGCTTGGTTGTCATTTGAAGAGATGAACGACTTTAATATTTTCCACCAGTCTTTGGGAGAGAGAGATACAGAATTAAGTTTACTTGCTAAATTATCATAGTATGACTGCTTTGCTTGGCGTATAAGTTGGACGACCTCATTACGTTTTTTTTTAAATCTGTTCCAGTGGTATATTTCGTTAGATCTCTTTGCCTTCTTAAAAAGTCTTTTACGGGCCCTAATATTCTTTTTTAACTCAGTGGATATCCACGGAGGTTCATGCGGTTTAATTTTAATGATTTTATTTGGAATACATATATTTGAAAGTTCATTTATTTTATTAGCAACATTGGTAGCATACACGTCTACATCATCGCTAGATAGTTCGTTCCAGTTAGTTTGAATAATTTTATTTTTTAAAGGAGCATAGTCGCCAAGTTCATATTTCCAAATATGTCTCTCTAAAGATAATTGTTTGTTTTTTCTTGAATTTAAATATACCGTATATCGGACAATGGAATCGGATATCTTGATTTAGAAACGGATCTGCGACACCACTTTTAATAAGGCTGTCTTTATTACTTAAAAGTAAAATATCAATGAGAGACGATGAATTCTTAGTAAAGTGGGTGGGATCTTTAAGAGATTGAAATAGACCAAACTGTTGACATATATTATTAAGACTTCGCGATGAAACATCATTCAGCATATTATAGTTCAAATCACCAGTAACAATTATATCTTTGATTCCAGTATCGGCAGCAAGATTTAAAGAATCTTCAATTAAGTTATTATTTGAAACAGCAAAACGATAGTTCGTTGACTTTACTATGCTATGCAGTATGGGTAGTATTTAGTATGGTTGTAACTTTGTATTCTATTTTACTGAAGTTCAAACAGTACTTAAAATAATATCAATACATGCATCATGAGGTAATAATAATTGAACTCTTATCTAATATAGATTACAATATGAATTAATCGCAGGTTAACCCTTGTCTATGTCTTGACCAGGTCAACGTTGGGGATTATATCTTAATCGGTTAACGGACAGACAAGACACCAATGATGATATTGACATATCTCGACAGTGGTCACCTTAAACTGTCAGTTTGCGATATACGGTAACACAAAATGATGTCTCTGATGAAATTATCGCTATTTATTCTCGGAAGTATACAATGGTCTAATGGTAAGTATATATGCGTTTTTCTTTAACATATCAGCGAAGTTTTAATTTAATAAACTAATAATATGGTTTGTTGTTTATTTAAGTAACACTTATTTCATACTTCATATTACAATATTATTCATTTATTTAGCCGTTGAATCATAAAAATTCAGAATTACACATGTTCAGGGCTGAAACAACCTCGTGTGTGAAACGATTATGATATTTTTATATTGTGACGAATGTGTAATTATTATAACAAACCGGTTAGTCTCGCTCATCGGTCACGCTTGCCTTTCTAATTGCAAGCATAAAGGACGAACAAGATTGATCAGTTTGTATTGTTAGGCGCATGTATTTGAAAACATCGGCATGAAACAGACGGACTCGGACTTTTTACAGGTAGAAAGTTCTTTTACGCATGCTCTTCGAATGCAATTGCCGCCTTCTGCAAGGATGAGAAAGTCTCAACAAACATAACCAGACTGTATATTATTCACTTAAACACTTAGATATTCACGTTAGATATGTGATTAAGTAAATTTTAAGTAAAAAATGATTAAATGATTAATGCAATTAAAGACAGGTGGTTATTTCATTCATGCGTAATATTTCAAACAATATAATTATTATGATTGAAAAGTACACAACATAAATGATAACAGTCGGCGAGACACAACAATCGTGTTTATAAGTTAAGTGTTAAGTTTGAAGCAATCTGTAATATACTAAGTGTGGCCATTCACAAAGTTTTTACAAAGAAATAGGCCAAATACAAACATATTATATTAATAAATATATATAATATACACTACACACATGACACAATTACAATTATATGTATTAGAAATATTTGGACATTTCTGTAACTCTTCAGCATTTTCAGCGAATATTATAATGTCCGCATACAATAATAAGAATAATTTAGTAATCCTAAATCTACATAGGCACTTTTAAAAAGTATTTATCTTTTAAGTCATTGAGGTACATTAAAAACATTTATAGAAACATTACTGACCTTTGCAATAATATTTACGCGTTTGACTATCAATCAAGGGGTCGTGAATCCCCGCCCGGCACCAGTCTCCGTGATGATTGGTATACGACATTGTATTTCATTATCATTCGTTTCTCACCACTATGTCAAGTGGGAAAGTTATCAGTTACTTGCGGAAAGGGGTGTGCTCGAGTTCTGGTTAACCTTTCAGGATTCCAGGAAACAGTGGTTAGGTTAACTGATCGTCTGTTAGACCACGACGGCATAAAAATGACACTTATTTTCAATCAATCAATTCATTCAATCCTATTTTATCAACATTAGTTCCATTAAAGACACAAAATTATTTTATGCACTTGAATGTAGGCCAATCTATACGGCCTAATTAGTTACTACGACTGTTGGTATATTTGGTACGTTATAACAAGAAATGGTAATCTGACTTTACAACATTCTGGTTACCAAGTTCATATAATCTGTAAGCACATTCATCACCATTTTAGCGCCCGGTAATATCAAAAATCTATGAGTGACAACTATAAAAAAAAAACATTTTAAAGGGAGCAAATTGCACGTAAAAGTTGCAAATGGAGACTTTGTCTATATGTTGTTCACGTAAAATAGAGCTAGTGTACCAACACAATACGCTAATTAACCTAAGTAATTGAAATATAGTCAATTATTATGACGGTACGTGAACAAAACATTGCGAAACATTTACATGTAACTTGTCTTCGTGAACATTTCGAACATAGATTCGTCCCCCACGCCCACAAAACTATTCGCACATGCACCTGTCGGTTGATAAAAACACAGGTAATTGAAACACACATTATGTTAATAATCGACTTATGCTGTCATTCATTAGGTACAGGTTCTCAGTTGTACTTGAATACTTTGCCGATAATTAAATGGAAGCTCGAACGAAGGATTGTACATGGTAATATGTTTAACTTTTTTTTCTGTCATCGAAATGTTGGTGCAAAGATGAAGAATTCGGATTGACAAAACTATTTCATGAAGAATTACTAATTGTTCACACCAATGATAATGTTCAAACCGTTATGTTAGTGATACATGGCTTGTTTCTGTTCATGTATTGGCATTGTAACTGAGATGCATTACGAACCATAATGTAATGAAGTAATTACATTCAAGTAAATACCTTCTTGAACAAAAATAAATCAACCATTGCCTGTGTGTAAGACCGTGCTCACGCTTGTTGAAATCGTCGTGTTTTAAAATGATTGATCTAAATACCGAAGACAGTGCGCAGTGCGTTAAAAATAAAAATAAAGGTAAATACACCAAACGTTGCTTCTGAAATCCGACGCATATTCTAGTAATTAAACAACAATATAATTTTGTATTCATTTATCATAAAAAAAAATCGTCCGATTTACAAATCATTGCTGATGCTAATTAACTTATAGTATACGAGCTCAAATGCACGCTATTTAGTTTTAGATCGTTTCAAAAAGAAAACAACAACATGTTTTGGTCTAAATTAACAACGTTTTGTGAATGGGCCCCAGGCACTTTGTATTTCAGCGAGGTAAACTTTTACCGAGTACATGTATTAGAACTTGAACTGAAGTACGTTATTCGTTATTCGTAGTTTTCGAATTTAAAATTAAACCAACACAACAACCCAACATGTATATTACGATAATAAATATATTTTAAAACAGTTCGTAACATGTACCGTACCGTAAGTGTTGACATGTGTGTTCGTATTGTTTCTTTATAATTAAATATAATTAATGGTTAATCAATATATATCCACTATTGCAACTACTACTACTACTTCGGTTACTACTACTACTACTACTATTACTACTACTACTACTACTACAACCACTACCACAACTACAACAACAACAACTACCACTACCACAACAACAACAACAACAACAACAACAACAACAACAACAACAACAACAACGACTACTACTACTACTACTACTAATGATAATGATATTAATATAAGAAGTATTACTTCTTCTGCTAATGCTTCTAGTTTTACTACGACTACTACAACTTCTACAACTAAATTAACTACTACTAATATTACTACTTCTATAACTACTTCTACTACAACAACTAATACTATCACTACTATCACTACTACTACTACTTCTACTACTAGTACTACTACTACTACTACTACTACTACTACTACTACTACTACAAGAGCAACTACTACCACTATTACTTCTACTACTAATAATAATTCTTCTACTATTACTACTACTATTATAACTACTACTACTAATACTACTTCTACTATTACTACAACTACTTCTACTTCAACAACAACTACTACTACTACTACTACTACTACTACTACTACTAATACTACTACTACTACTAATACTACTACTACTACTACTACTACTACTACTACTACTACTGCTGCTACTACTACTACTATTACTGCTGGTGCTGCTATTACTATTGCTACTGCCATTATTACTACATGTGTTTAATTGCCACTATCACTTTAAATGCCACTACAAAAACTAATACCACTATTACCGGTAAATAAAATTATCAACACCGTCAGAGCTGGTCTTTCTGCAATTATTACATGAAGTTATATACCACTATTACAACCACTAACAATTCGTCATCACTACCACTACCGTAGCAACTATACCACCCACTATCACTCTTACATTCCTACCACCAACACCATCATCACTACCACCATAACTATCACCGAATCCATCTCAACATCATTACCACCATAACCATCATCAATACAATCAACATCACTACCATCATAACCTTCACCAATACAACCAACATCACTACCACCATAACCACCACTATATCCATCTAAACATCACTACCACCATAACCAATACAATCAACATCACTACTACCAAAACCACCACCACATCCATCTCAACATCACTACCACCATAACCATCACCAATACAATCAACAACCACCATAACCTTCACCAATACAATCAACATCACTACCATCATATTCACCACAATATCCATCTCAACATCACTACCACCATAACCACCACCAATACAATCAACAACCACCATAACCTTCACCAATAAAATCAACATCACTACCATCATAACCACCACCATATCCATCTCAACATCACTACCACCATAACCATCACCAATACAATCAACAACCACCATAACCTTCACCAATACAATCAACATCACTACCATCATAGCCACCACAATATCCATCTCAACATCACTACCACCATAACCACCACCAATACAATCAACATCACTACCACCATAACCACCACCACCACATCCATCTCAACATCATTACCACCACAACCATCACCAATACAATTAACATCACTACCACCATAACCACAACCACATCCATCTCAACATCACTACCACCACAACCATCACCAATACAATCAACATCACTACCACCATAACCACCACCACATCCATCTCAACATCACTACCACTATAACCATCACCAATACAATCAACATCACTACCACCATAACCATCACCACATCCATCTCAACATCACTACCATCACAACCATCACAATATCCATCTCAACATCACTACCACCATAACCACCACAACATCCATCTCAACATCACTACCACTATAACCATCACAAATACAATCAACATCACTACCACCATAACCTTCACCACATCTATCTCAACATCTACTACCACCATAACCATCACCACATCCATCTCAACATCACTACCACCACAATTAACACCAATACAATCAACATCACTACTACCATAGCCATCACCAGTACAATCAACATCACTACCAGCATAACCACCACCAATACAATCAACATCACTACCACCATAACCACCACCACATCCATCACAACATCACTACAACTATAACCATCGCAAATACAATCAAAATCACTACCAGCATAACCACCACCAATACAATCAACATCACTATCACCACAACCATCACAATATCCATCTCAACATCACTACCACAATAGCCACCACAAAATCCATCTCAACATCACTTCCACTATAACCATCACCAATACAATCAACATCACTACCAGCATAACCACCACCAATACAATCAACATCACTACCATCACAACCATCACAATATCCATCTCAACATCACCACCACCATAACCATCACCACATCCATCTCAACATCACTTCCACTATAACCATCACCAATACAATCAACATCACTACCACCATAACCATCACTACATCCATCCCAACATCACTACCACCACAATCATCACAAATACAATCAATATCACTACCACCATAACCATCACCACATCCATCTCAACATCACTACCACCATAACCATCACAAATACAATCAACATCATTACCATCACAACCATCACAATATCCATCTCAACATCACCACCACCATAACCATCACCACATCCATCTCAACATCACTTCCACTATAACCATCACCAATACAATCAACATCACTACCACCATAACCATCACCACATCCATCTCAACATCGCTACCACCACAATCATCACAAATACAATCAATATCACTACCACCATAACCATCACCAATACAATCAACATCACTACTAGCATAACCTCCATCAATACAATAAACATCACTACCACCATAACCACCACCACATCCATCACAACATCACTACAACCATAATCATCACCACATCCATCTCAACATCACCACCACCATAACAATCACCACATCCATCTCAACATCACTACCACCGCAATCATAACCAATACAATCAACATCACAACCAGCATAACCACCGCCAATACAATCAAGAACACTACCACCATAACCATCACCACATCAATACCAACATCACTATCTATATAACCACCACCACATCCATCTCAACATCACTACCACCACAACCATCACCAATACAATCAACATCACTACCACCATAACCATCTCCACATCTATCTCAGCATCACTACCACCACAATCATCACCAATACAATCAACATCACTACCACCATAACCACAACCACATCCATCTCAACATCACTACCACCACAACCATCACCAATACTATCAACATCACTACCACCATAACCACCACAACATCCATCTCAACATCACTACTACTATAACCATCACCAATACAATCAACATCACTACCACCATAACCATCACCACATCCATCTCAACATACATCACTACCACCATAACCATCACCACATCCATCTCAACATCACTACCACCACAATCATCACCAATACAATCAACATCACTACCACCATAACCATCACCAATACAATCAACTTCACAACCAGCATAACCACCGCCAATACAATCAACAACACTACCACCAAAACCATCACCACATCAATACCAACATCACTATCTATATAACCACCACCACATCCATCTCAACATCACTACCACCACAACCATCACCAATACAATCAACATCACTACCACCATAACCATCTCCACATCTATCTCAACATCACTACCACCACAATCATCACCAATACAATCAATATCACTACCACCATAACCATCACCACATCCATCTCAACATCACTACCACTTTAACCACCAGCATATCCATCTCACCATCACTACCACCACAATCATCACCAATACAATCAACATCACTACGACTATAACCTTCACCAATACAATCAACATCACTACCAGCATAACCAATTTCAATACAATCAACATCACTACCAACATAACCATCACCACATTCATCTCAACATCACTACCACCATAACCTTCACCACATCCATCTCAACATCACTACCACCACAATTATCACCAATACAATCAACATCACTACCAGCATAACCACCACCAATACAATCAACATCACTACCACCATAATCATCACCACATCAATCTCAACATCACTACCTATATTACGACCACCACATCCATCTCAACATCACTACCACCACAACCATCACCAATACAATCAACGTCACTACCACCATAACCATCACCACATCCATCTCAACATCACTACCACCATAACCATATCCACATCCATCTCAACATCACTAACACTATAACCATCATCATGACAATCATCATCACTACCACCATAACCACCACCACATCCATCTCAACATCACTACCACTATAACCACCACCACATCCATCTCAACATCACTACCACCACAATCATCACCAATACAATCAACATCACTACCACCATAACCATCACCACATCCATCTCATCATCACTACCAACAAAGACACCACCACATCCATCTCAACATCACTACCACCACAATCATCACCAATACAATCAACATCACTACCACCATAACCATCACCACATCCATCTCAACATCACTACCACCATAACCATCACCACATCCATCTCAACACCACTACCACCACAATCATCACCAATACAATCAACATCACTACCAGCATAACCACCACCAATACAATCAACATCACTACCACCACAGTGTTCGTTCTATATTCTTTTCAGGCCTCAGTATTCGAACCTTTGACCCAAATGCCCTGTATCAGCAGCAAGTCCAGGCCGCTCAGAGCTCCATGTCCGGTGGAGGTGGAGCACAGTCTCCACCGGGGACCGGCACTAGTTCAGGAGGTTAAAGTTTTGACCCAAGTAAAGTTAACACTGCGACACAAAGCACATCAGGTAAATATATAAGCAACACTTGTGGTTGTAACAACTAAGAACGTTATGCATACGTTTAATTAGACAAGCCATTTGCTGATCTAGAAAATTTGGTTGTATGGTGTCAATCGTCCCTTTCAAATTGTTTTAAGTCATCGCAACGTTTTCTACTTCAGATGATTTCTGAGCGTTGTCACGCATATCGCAGATATATTGTATGATACCCCACCCTGTCACATTATGCTGACATCGGACCGACCAGACATAGAACAATCATCTAAATACTAAACTGAACATGTTTTATGGTGTTTAGCGTGTTTTTTAAGAAGTGTTAAGTTATATCACGACGGTGTCTGAGACACTATTCTAAGCGCTGCCACACTGGAGTATCATATCGCAGACACATGGTATGATACCACACCCAGTCCTCAAGAACTATCCTCTAAATAAAGAACGCCAAACGAAAAAGCTTCTTTTACCATTTTGCAAAACATTGGGTTGGACCGGTCAGGGATCTAACCCACGACCTTCTAAATGCAAAAGTGACTCTACCACTAGGCCACGCTGTGGTCAAACTGGAACAAACTTTTCCGAAATAAGAAACGAACAAAAAATACACCTTAACATCATGTCAGTCATTTGTGACATCCCTGACAACGGAATGATTTTGTCAGCAAGTGTTCAATTCCTTTGTGAATAGTGTTGGGAGTCAGGGCTGAAATTTGAAATCGGAGTAATCGGATATTTCAGACGGTCGACTTACGATTAAAATCTCGATTGATTTGTAATAAGGCGTTGATATATTAACCAGAAATGATTCTAGGAGTCTGATTTTATATTTTACCCTTGAAAGAGATGGAGTAACTCGCCGGTCATACTGTTAAGTTTGCCGAGGCGAGTTTGTGTTATCTGCCTGACTTGTCCTATAAATGTTCAATTAATTATCTATAAGAAAAACGACATCATACAACGATTAGTATAATTCCTCAATGAGCAAATGACAATCGCTGGTGGATTTTTGGTAACAATTTTACGGTTATCCATAAATCGGAACATCGCTATTTGTGAGGCATGTCTCTGAACGTGTTCAATGACCGCTGTTTTAAAAACTGACATTGGCTGATATGTCATGCGTAGCAGTCAATGTTGTTCATTATTCATTCCATTACATGACGACTATACTGTGTGATATTTGTCACATGATGCTGATCAATTACATTTTCTATAAATAAATAAACCAATAAATATTTTCTTTATCTAGCTGGCACTGGTGGAACATTTGACCCGAGCTCCGTTAACTCAGTTTCACAGAGCGGCTCGTCATCAGGTAGTTGTATATGACGGTTATCAGAATACGCCCATTCTTAATTAAGAAAGTGATTGAAAGGGAAGAGTAAACAGGTTGCGCAATCTTAAAATTTCCTTTAAACGTCAAGTGTTTTGTAATAATTCAACATCACACCGTACGCCCGTCTGTCTATCAGTCCAACTGCATGTCCGTACGTTCGTTCAAGTGTCTGTCTATCCGACTGTCTCAATATATCTTTTCTCTATTACACATACGAGATGAGTACAATTACTAAACAAAATTCCTTTAAAGTCTTGATATAATGAAGCTCCAATCGTGATTTCTCGGCCAATTCCGTCATCATTCTGTATTAGACTGAATTAGGATACTTGGCGAGGTATTCTGAATGTACAAATCTCAGTCTTTGGCACATTTTCTTGGAGCAACAGCCAGTTTGTAGCAAAATGTACACATAAATACGTTTTCAATTATAAACACGGTTCTGTTCAACTTGGATATGTAACTATTAGATTAAAAGAGATTTTTTTCTCAATGACATGTCCACGTATCAAATCAATCGGTGTACCAACGAATGTTTAAACTAACTATCCAAATATTTCTGACCTAAACTTCATATTTAAGAAACGAACAGCGTCACTATATTTATAAAATTATGAGTATGATTTTATAATTATTTTGAAAAATTATGTGCGAAAAGGGATGCTCTTTAACCATTTTTCAGAGTTATGCCCCTTTATATGGTTCTATATACACACTATGGAACAATATATTAATAAATCAATTAGCTTACTATGATATAACCTTCAAAAACTGTGAAGTAAATATTTATGAGAATTTTCGTTGGTCTATTCCAATCTTATCATGTGTTTGTTATTTTGGTTTTAGGATCGGGTTCAAGTAGTAGTTTTGACCCCAATAAAGTGAACACGGCTATCACACAAAGTCCTGTTCAATCCAGTGGGAGTTCAAGCGGTTCGTCAGGCAGTTCATCTGGTAATATGTCTCCTTCGGGGTCCGGACAGAGTATGTCACCGCCAAGTTCCGGTCAAAGCATGTCAAGTTCCGGTCAGATTATGTCACCATCAAGTTCTGGTAAAAGTATTTCACCATCAAGTTCCGGCCAAAGTATGCCATCATCGAGTTCCGGTCAAAGTTTGCCATCGTCAAGTTCCGGTCAAAGTATGTCACCGTCAAATGGAGGATCTAGTTCTTCCGGTGGTTCATCAAGTAGTGGCAGTTCTGGAAGCTTCGATCCAAACGCAGCGAACAAACCTGTATCACAAAGCATGTCTGGCTCAGGATCCGCACAGAGCATGTCCGGGGCAATGCCAGGTTCAAGTGGCAGCTTTAATCCAAACGCTGCTAACCCAAAGATTTCACAAAGTATGTCTCCGTCAGGTCAGGGCATGTCATCCTCAGGATCTGGTCAGGGCATGTCACCATTTAGCTCTAGTCAAAGTATGTCACCATCCGGATCTGGTCAGGGCATATCACCATCTAGCTCTGGTCAAAGCATGTCACCTTCAAGTGGCAGTACGAGTTCTACGTCTGGTGGAGGTTCTAGTTCTATGTCAAGTGGAACCAATGCAAGTGGATCAAGTAGTGGCGGTAGTGGTGGTGGTAGTAGCGGGAGTTTTGATCCAAACACAATCAATAAACTAAGTCAAAATACGGGCGACCCAGGAAAGTTTTTAAGCAATATGGGGTCAAGTTCCAGTGCTTCACAGCAAGGTATGTCATCTTCAGGAGGTGGTAGCAGTGGAAGTAGTTCCAGCAGCATTAGCGGTTCAGGTGGATCCAGTCAAAGTATGTCGCCTTCTAGTTCTGGACAAAGTATGTCGCCTTCTAGTTCTGGACAAAGCATGTCACCTTCTAGTTCTGGACAAAGTATGTCACCTTCTGGGTCTGGACAAAGTATGTCGCCTTCTAGTTCTGGACAAAGCATGTCGCAATCCAGCTCTGGACAAAGTATGTCACCTTCTAGTTCTGGACAAAGCATGTCGCCATCCAGCTCTGGACAAAGTATGTTGCCTTCTAGTACTGGGCAGAGTATGTCACCGTCGAATGGTGGTTCGAGCTCAAGTGGAAGTTCAAGCGCGTCAGGGTCTTGATCAAGCTCAAGCGGAGGCTTTGATCCTAATTCTGTCAATCAACCCATGTCTCAATCGATGAATCCTAGTCAATTCATGTCCGGCTCTAGTAACGGTGGCAGTCCACCTGGAACATCTGGAGGCAGCTCGTCATCTAGTGGGAGTGGATCAGCTAATCCAAGTAGTTGGGGAGGAAGCAGTAGCGGAAGTAGCTCTGGCGGAAGTGGAAGCGGGTCATCTGGAAGTAACAGTCCGTCAAGCCTAATGACAAACCCTATGCAAATGAAGGGAGGTGGCTCAATGGGCGGTGGTGGTAGTAGTAGTGGTGGATCTGGAAGCTCGAACATGGGTAGCTTCGACTCCAATGCTATAAATCAACAACTTATACCCAATAGTATCAGTTTAAATCCAAATTCGTTTATGGGTAAAAGGAGATAATTGAAATAATTAAGATAAATAAATATGGTACACTTTAATTGACTTTGAATAAAGACATATTGATAACATATGCGTTCTGTTTATATTGAGAAAATAACATTACTTATAATAATATCGTTAGATGTAATGAATCTCTTTTAAAATGTTTATGCAAATCATTAGTTTTTCGTTTTTATTCTTATTTAATTATTTAAAAAAAACACATTTTCTCGTTCTTATTGTGTGATTTGCGTAATTCAAACAAGAGTTATGTCCCTTTTAAAACGAATAGGAAATTAAAAAGAATCTGACTTAAAAAGAATTGTATAAATGATATCAAGATGATAAAGAGCCATGTAAAAAGACAATACTAGTATACTTTTTATGGCCCAAAAACCATTAAACAAATTTTCGTTTTACGCTTAAATACATGCACTAAAAATGCAAACGAAGGTTTTTAATAACATTCGTCAGTTAACTTTATACAACCGTATTAGAATTCCTACGAAAAAACGTCTGTTATTTAAATGGATTTTTTTCGACACCTTACATGTTATGCATGGTACATGTTCCTGTATATCCATTTTCAGGGTGCAGGCAGAATGAAACTGAGTAGAACCACCATCTTTCCGCCAGTAACTGGCTCTTTTTTCAATAAAAAATCACAGGGTTGTTCACAGGGATATATTTACTATGCAAATACATATTTTGTTTGTCGTTCAAAATTGCCTTTAGCTAAAAAATTTATTTCTACTCTTTTAAGAAATAAAAGATATCAAAATTGCATCTTCAGTATCTTAAAGGTTCGAAGTTATACAACTTTGTTCCATGCTTAGCTCAAAAACGAATGAACTAATGAGCCCTTGAAGATATGTTTGAGTTCGAATTTTAGTCGAACGAAACTATTTTTTATAACCTCAAGGAAAGTATCTGTGTGAATAAATATTAATAACATTAGGTTAAACTCATTAAATTGAATTGTGTATATAAATTCTCACATATTTATGATTAGGGTTTGGGTTATTGTAACATATGTATAAATACACCTACAGATTCCCCTGTACCTTTACAGTTTCACCTCAACACAAATTAGTGTTTGTTATAGTAACATATGCAAAGGTACACCTACATATTCCCCTGGTACCTGTACAGATTCCCCATAACACATATAAGTGTTTGTTATAGTAACATATGCAAAGGTACACCTACATGTTCCCCTGGTATCTCTACAGATTCCTCCGAACACCGATAAGTATATGTTATGATAACTTATGCAACGGTATTTCTAAAGAATTCCTTGGTATATATTAGGGTGTAATGGTAACATGCATGAGACGTTTTAAGAGGATAATACTTTGGGAGCTACTTCCAGATTGGAAATGCAGAACCCAAACAGCTGTCCAAGAATCATTACTTTTTGACTGATTAATGCTTCTATGACAATAAGCACGCAACGTTCTGGGCGGGAAAGGCTTCATTTGAATATGTTAGAATAAGCACATCATACTATAAAACGCGACTTCTTCCTTTGTGGTATATTGTTAAATATAGTGCTTTTATTTCACGATTTGAAACTGTAGTTCTTTTCATGTGGAAAAGTGAACAAGTTTAAAGTATTGAGATGTTCCAAACACCACAAACAAAGTGTCACTTTTCCTCATCAAATTCATTGTCAGTACACTTAAAGAATAGGTTCACGTCTCACACCACTATTACATTTCCCATAGGACTCCACTGAAACAATTATGTCCAAAACACAGTGAAAACACCAACTCTCTGTCTGGGCTCAAATTCTTCATTGATTCAAGATATGTAATTATTAAGGAAAATAAGCATACCTTGACCAGGTTGATTTTTTTAAATTTAATTGGTTTTTAGATATATCTACCTGTCCATTTCAAGAGTAACATTATGCCAACTATTCACCCACGATGTATTCAAAGAAAATCAAATTAGGCATTTCAAATTGTATTCTTACCTTGTTGGAACACATTTTTTGCTTTTTTACTGGGTGTTAAATTTAACAATGACAACATTGAGGGTTTATGCGTCTTTGTATCTTTCTAATCATTATGCCACTTAGTCTAGTAACTATTAAGATCGTCACACATGCATAAACAAAACAGAAAACATAACTTTTATACTTATGATTTCATTCCTGATGTTGATAGATATTTATTTAAGTTTGAGACCCCTCAAGTGAAATATGTAATTGAAAATTTTAACTATCCGCTGCAAAGTAAACGCATAAGAGTACATAACAGTTGATATCAAATTCACTTACATCCAATATTATCGTAGCCACTGACACGTGATATGATACCACAACCATTCACATTATACAGACTACGGGCTGACCAGACCAAGAACTATCACGTTAAAGCTGTGCGCCAAGCAAGGACGCTTTTAATACAATTTTTCATGTCTTTAGTGTGACCTGACTTGGATCGAACCTAAAACATCACGCATGCGAGACGGACGTTCTGCCATGAGGGCATCCCCACGGTATCTGCAACAAGTCAAATTAGCTTCTTTCAATAACTCCACTTCGTTTGGACTTATCCAATGATAAATGAAAATGACAATATGATACAATTCCTCTGATCCAGAACATATTAGCACAAGTCTAGTATGCACAATGGAAGCCAATATAACTTGAACATATCTTCAAAAACAAGTAAATAAATACATTGTTGTATGTATGCAATTGCAATTATCACATAAATTGAAAAAATAAAACGTATACTTCCGTATATCCGCATGTTATAGAGATTCTGGGGAGGTAAAAACTATGAGAGTTCAGCAAATAATGTATTTGAGTTTGTCTCCCTTAAAAATGTAAAAATAAGGAACGGCTGTATCTAACGTTGAGGGCGCTTGTGGCCAGACAAGTTTACCTACAAACATACAGTTATGATTGATATGCAAAAGATATGTTATACGAGTATATGTTTTTATTGCAAAAAGATATATTTTAACAAAAATAGTAAAAATTTGTTTCTTTGTATATTAATCACTTGTAACTTTATATTTTTCTCATGGGATTGTTACAGTGCTGGGATATACCAGATGAACCCAAGACGATGCATGTGAGGAAGTCATTGACAATGTAGTTGCAATATTGTATGAAACAATGAAATATATGACTATTTCATCAGGTCACAGAAATAACATAATAGCCCAAGTAGTGTTAACATTTTAACAAGTGTGCGAAAACATCAACGCGAGCCATATCGTACTTTAAATACTTTAATCTCGTTTGTATTTGCATTTTAAGTCAATATTTCATTGGTATATATTTTTCTGATCAATGTTTCTTACTAGCTTACAATGCCAGTCGAAAGGCAAAGTTAACATAGGACAAGAAGACGTACACCTTCATCTATCGTTTTGATTTACGAAAACGAAACAAAAGTTTTGGTCGGTTTGTCGGTCGGTAATATAGATATTAAAGTGACTGTAATCAATTGTTTATAACTCGGAAGTGTGGATTTCAATTTATGTTTGGATGCAGGTTTTACATTTCTTATAGTGAATAAGTTTCGACAAAAGTGATAAAAAGAAGATTTTGATACAGTCGGACTTTCTAAAGCGTTTATTGAAATAAATGAAGTGTTCACCATATAATTGTGCCTTTACAGTTTCTGCCAAATAGTCATTATCTGATTTAAAAATTAAAATCATCTAGCTTTGAAGTTAAATACGTTTAGCTATTTTAGGATGAGGGTGGTAAACGTGACGGTTTTCCGTCGATTAGTTTCTTATAACAAGTTACTAAGAACAATGGCCCGTTTTCTCACCGAAGTGATTTTAATACTTCTTGATAATGTTTTAAATACAAACTAAGAGCGTTTCCAGCTATCGGTTTTTATTAGTGCAATGATCGAACCTAACTTTATTCTGGTGCATGATTTATCATTTTGACCGATACATTGATGGGGAATCTGTTACAGCTACTATTAAAGTGTCATGCTTTTTATCACTAGTGGTTTCTTTTATGTACATTTTCTGACAGCTGAGTCATGACGTATACTTATTTACTGGGGCTATAAACGATCAACTGAATGGGTTTAATGCCTCTTTCAACACATTTCACGCTATGTATGGTTTATCCAGATTTATTGGTAGAGGGAAGTGATCTTGAGACGGCGCCTTAAACCACTCGGCCACGGATGAATAACGAGCAACTGAAGATTGCATGAAAAATAATTCTAATTTATTCAGATTCCTTTCTGATAAAAGAGGGACCCAGCAACAACAAGTTGATGAAACCATTCAGGAAATTGCTTTGAAATTGACCTTAACCAGCTTTATAATTCTTTCTGATAATGGAAGAGATCAGTTCATTCTCCATGCTCTCGAATAAACGTATTATATAAAGCCAATGTATAAAGTGTATCCATGCTATTACAATATATAAAAGTGTTTAAGTATTTTTGTGGAAGAGGTGTTCATTCCCCTGTTTGTATGGTTAAGAGTATGGTATATGTTGATGAAAGAGGGGACCAGTCCCCAAGTTTTGTAATAAAGTATTTTGAAAAAATATGATATATATATAGATATCTTTCATTATTATATTTACTATTTCTGTACCCACAACTAGATATACATGAAGAAAAGAGGGGATCAGTCCCCTGTTTTTCTTTCTTCAACTATACAAAATAGATACGCTGAGAGGTCGATTATGACACCTCTTTTTATTCCATTTCATGTTAAATAATGTTAACTCCCCTAAACGTTTGATATGACGACCTTACAACGTTAATATTACGCCTAAAAAGGGAATCTGCTTTAAAATCCTCTATTAAAATTTATCCGATTTTTATCAGTAATACATATATATCAAATTTTCTGTCCTACATGCAGCAAACTCGATGCTTTTCATTCTATCGTATGACAACCATGAATTGTCTTTAAATGTGGATCCACCACGGCCGAGCTGCTGTTATCTTATAACTACTAACCTCTCACCGCCGAGTACCACTCAGTCCAAAAACTTGATGTGAAAAGTTACGTGTGGAAGGACAAAGATTTTATTCAATCATTATTGTTCATTCAAGGTTTTTCTCGACCAACAAAACTGTATGTAACATGTATAACCTTGAATGTTAAACCTCTTTAAAGTTTCATTAAATGATGCTTTTACAGGTTCTCAATGCACAAATTTTAAATTTTTACTTTTGACGCTGTTAAAAGATGCACCACTCGTACATTATGTCTACGATATGATTTAAATGCACATAGTCAGAATGAATGTACACGTACATGTATCACAATGAATGTGATATTATACACCCTTGCATATATGTATACATACAGACACTAAAATTAAGAGACAGTTGAGTATACTTACACGTTTTCTGTTTATCGGCGTAGCTGGCATTGCAGGCCCAAGACCGCATTCTTTTTCAGAAAAATTAAACAATTTAATTTAATTGCAATTTCTGAAAGTAATTTGCATGTTTTAAATAGAAAAAAATACACACAAAACCCCTGAGAATGCATCAACGACCTTCTGCATTTTTAAAAAAAGAGTTTGGAGAGGACCCCTCGTATGCATTTGGCATTTTAATTTGAATTAAGAAAATGTTATCTGTATAGATTAAGCAAATAGTAGGCAATAACAAAAGGGATAGATGGTTTGGTCTGTGGATATTGAAACAAAGCAAAAGTCGAGAATAGAGTATGGGTTAAATATAAGTATACATATAACAATTGTTATAGAAAAAATAAAAGAATAAAGAACGAAAGAGATCTGAAAATATATGTGTCAAATGAGTAATGAAATATTATATAGGGGTCTGGGCGACAGCTGGGAAGACGCATGGCTTCTGTATTATCAACATTTTCTGTTTTAAGTTTTATCTAAATATTTAAAACACTTATTATTTAAAACTGGTTATTTATCTATTATATGATCTTCTGGCTGCTTTTCTTAGATTTAAGATGTGAAGTATATACTTAAATATGTTGATGAAACTGGAGCAAGGGCATCAAGACAGTACTCGTACAAACGTACCCCATTATTCACAAAACAAACGTATACTATTTCCCATTATGCCCGCACACACACAGAATAATCATCATGTGACACTTTGTATGAATTAAATAATCTATAGATTCTCTTTTACACATTGTCAAGATCAAATATATTTTATATTATCTTCATTAAGTCATCGCGTTTATGTGTTTATCATATAGTGTCCATTAGGGACCATCCCCGCATATTTGTTAAATCAAGTAAAGTCAATACAACGAAACTATGATGGTGAAAAGTCAAAACAATGATGGTAAAAAGTTGACTTTTCACCATCGTAGTTTCATCATTTCGACTTTTAACCATCGTAGTTTCGACTTTTTATCACCGTAGTTTCGACTTTCCACAATCGTAGATTCGACTTTTCACCATCGTTGTTTCGACTTTTCGCTATTGTGATTTCGAATTTTCATCATCGTTGTCGTAGTTTAGACTTTTCACCATCGTTGTGTCGACTATTGCCCATCGTTGTTGTAGTTTAGACAGAAGTTTTTCACGTCGTATTTGGACTATTTCGTAGATGAAACAATTTTTACTACTCTATATAATGGATAACTTAGAAATCAAAATTAAATCATCTCACTCATTTAATACATCACAAAATATGTTGCAATTTTAAGCAGGAAATCTATTTAGTCTAGATCATAGGTGCTTAGTCCAAGTTAGCAAATCTCTTTTCAATATATTATTTTGGCATGTTTACATAGATACCATTTTTTTGCAATACGAGGTCAGTGAGTATAAGATTTTACAGGCAAGCTATAATGCGAAAAATTTGTTTCACGCCAATTTTAAAATTATGAAAATTGTGAAATTATGCTATATTCCCTTTTTCAAAGATACGAGAAGCACAAAATATTCTTTATTTGTTATTTAGGACTCTAAATAGAGTTTGATATAGAAACAATTTTTGTTTTCTCTCTTAATCGCGGAGGCTGCTTGAATCCCATTATTCTTCAATACGTTTCCCGTAAACGATTGATTTGTGATGTATCGCCACATTGTCAAAACGTAATTACTAGTAACTGATATAATGTAACTCTATGTTATGTAAGACAGTTTGTTAAGTTTTATATATTATATAATACATGCATCTATTACTCCGGTGACTCGCTATGTTATAGCCTACGGCACTATAGAAGAAAGCTGCCAACTTGTCTGATTTGCTGCCGGAAATCTTTTAAAAGCTTCTGAAATTTTTCAATTCGTTTTGATTATGTATTCAGCGATTCCTCCGCCTCCTCTTCTGAAGTGTTGATCACATGATTACCACCTTCCAGTTCATTGGATGAGTCATCAGGAATAACATCTGACAAATCTTCGTCCTTAGTTTCACGTAATGGCAGTATCATTAGGATGGACAGTGTCGCCGTGGCGCCACAAGCGAAATACATCATCCCTGCCACCTTACTGTCCTGCAATGTTCAATACGTGTTAACATAAAAAACAAACATTACGAAAGCATAATACTAATATTAAATGAGATTTTAAAAATCCAACAGGTTTTGTACTTAAAATCGACCTCCTGTCAAACTACTTGAATCGGATTTTTAACAAAAACATATAGATAATATGTACTCGTACACTTATACCCTGAATAAGGCAGGGTCCTGGATGGTATCCAGTTTTATTAACGGAGGAAGATCTTTAAATGATTCTGAATAGAACTACCGTTCTTTCGCAATTAACTCATCAATTTTTCTCAAAGTAGATACTTTTGGACCGAGCCGTGCTCGAACCCATGACCTCAGCGGTAATTGAACATAAGAACATTCATTTATAATCCGGTTGTATTGTTTTTGTCGACTTTGATGAATTGTTAATTGTTTTTCAGTTAGGAGCACACACAGTATAAAATATCAAAACATACACAACAAAATCGCTTTAATGAAATATCAACAAATGGACTCTTATATACAGCTGCCCAACACTGCCCTCATATAAATAAGACGGACAAACATGATCTATAGTTACCAAATATATCAGTTGTGGCCCAATGGCTGCTCCAACCCGTGCCATCGTGTTCTGTAGACCGTAACCGATATTTCTGTAGTTAACGAGAAAAATGTATTAATATGGGACAAACAATTAAAGTTATATCTGATAAAAAGATCCCTTGATGGTAAAGAACAACTCCAAGAAATTCTGCATTTTATGGTTCAAGGGAGACAACACTATCTTAACCAATAAAAGTCTCATCATTTTATACACGAATTTCATACAGGTAACAATTAATTACTTGTATAGTACAGAAAATAGTAAACCCAAACTGGTTTATTGTACATGTTTGTTTTGTATATATTATATGTGAGCTGAGTTAGCTTGGGAATGACAGATTGAAAAGTGAGCGATGTGAGCTAGTTATTAATTTGGGAGTGACATTGATTGACAAGTGAGTAGTGCACTGCATGCATACCCTTATCTCAAAACTAACACACTACGGCATTATTTCTCAAGATATTGACATAGACACTTGGTTAAAAAATAGTAGTCTAAATAGTATAATCATATTTATATACTCCAGACGTTAATAAACTGCGAGTTTTTATTTGATAGATCGAATATCCTGGTTCTTTGACCATCTTTGATGATCAGTTACACTCTGCCAATATTAAATAAGAACCATAAAATAGTGTTTTTATTGCCTACTTTCCAACCCCGGCTACATAATTTATGCACACTGACAATTTCCTAAACTCAAAATCACGCGTGCTATTAATAAGCTCCGTATATTTCAGGTAACTTGAATATTTCCAAAAATATTTTATTACATAAATTGTTCTTAAGTCTGCATATTTTTTCTGTTTTTTATGCATGTGTAAAGAATGTAGAATCACGCACAAATCAAATAAAGTCCAAAGGACTTTATGTCAGATTTGTGCGTGATTCGACATTCTTTACACATGCATAAAAACAGAAAAAAATGAATTAAATCCTTACAATTCCAATCCTGATGATTATATTTAATTTGAAACTCATCAAGTGAATAAAAAAAACAAAACAAAAATAACTATACGCTGCATAGTAAACGCTTAAGAATACATCAGCTCTGTCCTGGTTGACATAAAATTCTCTTGATCTAATATCCAATAATATCGTAACGGCTACTATTTCCATTATCATATGAACTCTGTAACATTAGTTGGTTTATTGTAAAATGACGAAATATTTTGAGGTAAAAAAATTAAACACCCGTCTTTTATCTCTCGATTTAGACAAATGAAAAATCAATAACTCCAGGAAATACCCACAAAGTGTAGACGCTGACGTCATTGTTTAGTTTTTGTTAACACGATTGTTTTTAAAAATGTTTCAATATTTACGAAGGTCATATAAATCCACGCTGGCTGATGGAGAATCCGAATTTGGAACGTTTTTAACGACTTTTACGTGCAAGGTTTGTGTATTTACATTGTCTCACGATCGTTCGCTTCTGAACTTCAACTACATGTACATGTTTTTATTTCATTGGTCTGTGGAAATTTTTGTCAACAGCTAGCATTCACGTTCGGTAAACATTGTGTTCAATTGTACAAAATACATCTCAAATCTGAACATTTTGTGACCTAATTCATTGTTTCTGGTCTGTTTGTGGCACCCGAATAAATCGCTGAACCAAAGAAATCTGTAAATTAATAAACCGAATAAAACAGCTAGGACTAGATCTAACATTTGTTTTTGTTGTATTTTATTATTAAAATAAACATGGAACCGTAGTGCACTTCATTTAAGTTCGTGTATTGTTAAACCGACCATCAAAATGTCGATGTTTCTTTGTTTACGCGCGAAACGTAAAAGTAGTCTGGCTCCATGGTTTTATCGAAAAATAAAAGTCTTTAAAAATTGACGTTGTCCAATGAAAATGCTTTAAATACCTATATAATAATGAGATTGGAATTATATTCAGTTACAAAATGATGCTCGTCATCGTCTCTTCTACATTTCCTTTCGCGGAACGCTTTCGGGTTTACGTCACCAACCACACTCAATTTTCGAGCTATGCACAAATAGTCTTAGATTTGTCATAGAAATACGTTATTTCGCTCTGTTGATATTCTGCAGGTAAGTCGCAACCGACCTATAAAATAACCTCTTGATGACATATCCAAATCAGCATAGGTTTTTAATCAATTCCCAATAAAATACCAGTTGATATATCCAGCTATATAGATTTTGCATAAAATAGCTTAAATATAGGACATTTAGGTGAGGTTCGTAATATCTACAAACTTATTAGTATTTGTTGATCATTTTTTTAAATAAAACAATCGGATATAATACTGGTCATACCTTAAAATGTTCAACTATGTAAAGAATGGCATCAATAATAAACAGTAATAAGATTACTTAAGTGCGCTGAGTAATAAACAGTTGCCGATACGAAATATAAACAAATGCCGACGCTAACGGAAGTTGGAGCTTTGCGCATGTCTTCCCAGATTGTTATTATACTGGCATTCCCGGTATTAGGTATTTCGCGGTATTAGGTATACAAGGGATATATGTGTATACATTCGAACCTGTCTTAAGCAGACACTCAAGTGACATTTGACTGTATATCAATATTAAGCTATACTTTACCTTACAACCGTCGGGTAGATCTCAATCGTAAGAGTCTGAATGGGTGCCCAGGCCGAATCGATAGATGACAGGGATATAATGGCGTTCACGTTCACAATAGTATTTCGTGTTGGAGATTCTTAAAAACACACAAAAATCATAATTCTTAAATTGAATACGCATGTAAACATTTGAAAGTCGATGTATTATACCCGGGGATGTCTCTGTTATGCAAACTGAACTATTAAAACAGCACACAGTCCCGGCAAGGATTGAACTTACAACTCTTTGGTTCCGTGTCCGAGTATGAATCACTGAACTAACGTTGTATTATATTCGAGATGAAGTTGAGCTTCTTGTGAATTACACGGTTGTACTAGACGAGAGGATCACAAATAAATTAGACAATATAACGCTGATTCGTGAGCACTTTCAGCTTCCATTTTTTTCAAAAGCCTATTTACGATTAGACTCCTGCTAACAAAATAGATACCTCTTGACTAGACTAGAATTAACATGTTACAGTGGTATAACCGTGTGCGCATTTGGTATCTATGTGTCTCTACACTCTATATACTTGGAATATATGGATTATGAAATGAAATCTTTAAAACTGTTATGTTTTATATATCAAGATAAAATAAACTCAAATTTAACAATTAGACGAAAAGAGAATGGAAATGCTTTCACTAGTTCACTTGTAATCAATTGTCGTATTATCCATTATATACTCAGACATGGGTCACCAATCATAAATGGCGAGAGTACAGTTTTTCTGTCAATAATGTGTGTATCCACATGTGTTATTGAATTGTAAATTATTGTATTCCCCTTAAAATTAGCCATTTTAAAGATAATAGATTTTCATTCTGTTTTCGCCTGTTTGTTAAGTTTGAATAATTGTGTTTATGACTTATAAAACATATCCGTAAGAAATACAGTTTTGATTTTATATCCCAAGTACCCCAAGAAGTGTGAAGAACTAATTTGCCGAGTATATAACAATAACTAGCCAGGTCCGAATAACACTCTTGGTATTGCACCTGACTGTCAAATCCAGTGGTCGTGATTGTGAATCCCAGCACGGCCATATAATCTGTGGTGATTTGTCATCAGTATTGGTCTACAGGATTCTCTGGAATATGTAAGAATTTGCAGGGATATAGTGTATCTAGTTTTGCCTAGCGGATCCTAGAAGCGATAGGTATAAAGAGACTTCTTGGAAAAATAAGGGTGACATATTTAGCCAAATTTAGGTAATTCTCTTTTGTTTTACAGAATTAATTTTTTGATCTTAAAAATTATTTTTTTACTTTTTTACCAAATATGTGAACAGATACGTGAACTGCCCTCGGGAATGATATACCATACTACTACAAACATGCTGATTAACCTCAGAACCACGCAATCGTGTCATTTGATATAATGACATGCAAACCTCCATGTAGAAAACAGTCAATTTTCATTTTCAATTTATTACATAAGAATAGTGTTTTTTACAATGCATTCACTATGTGTATTCTTGATTTATAACTGATGAGATAAAAGTGGTTTAGGCTGACGGCCTGGCACGTTTTCCGCCAATGCTTTACATATAGCATTTTCTTATACTTGACTTAAAAATAACTTGATTATTTCTGATCAAAAGTCTTTGTAAATTAGTAAATCCCAAAACATACATATTCTAAGTATGTCCTATTAAATACTTTCAGTAAATTCACTTTCGAATCATTGGCTACTCCCACGTTACAAAAGACATCATCAAATTATGTCCTTTCCAATACTATAAGCAAAACACACGTCCAAATTGTTTTGGTATTCCCACAATAGGCGTTATCTAATTATGTCCTTTCTAATACTATCAGTAAAATCACCTTCAAATAGTTTGGTTATTTCCATTATATTCATAATGTAATTATGTGCTATCGAATACTATTAGCAAACTCACACTTAAATCGTTTGGCTATTCCCACCATAGACATTATCCTATCCAATACTATCAGTTAACCCATTTTCGAATCGTTTGGTTATTCCTATAATAGCCATTATCTTATTATATCCTATCCAAAACTATCAACAAATTCACCTATGAATCGTTTGGTTATTCCTATAATAGCCATTATATTATTACGTCCTATCCAAAACTATCAGCAAATTCACCTATGAATCGTTTGGTTACTCCTACAGAAATTATTATGTAATAATGACCTAAACAATACTATCAGAAAACTCCCCTTCGAATCTTTTTATTATTCCAATAGTAGTAATTAACTTATTAAATTATATCCCATATTATCAAAATATTGATTGCTTGTTCCCATAAAAGACATTATCTAACTATGTCCTATCCATTACTATAGGCAAACTGACCTTCGAATCGATTGGTTATTCGCATAATATATATTATCTGATTATGTGCTATCAAATACTATCAGCAAAGTCGTCTATGAATCGATTGGTTATTCCTACAACAGTTAATATGTAATCGTGACCTATCCATTACTATAGGTAAACTCACTTTCGAATTGATATTTTAATCCCATAATATACGTTATCTAAGTATGTCCTATCCAATAATATAAATAAACCCACCTTCGAATTGTAATTCCAATAATATACATTATCTTATTACATGTATGTGCTTACAGAAAATACTACAAGCAAACTCACCCTCAAATCTTTTTTTTCTATTCCCATCAAAGACATTATCGAATAATTTGTTATCCAATACTATCATTAAACCCATCTTCGAATCGTTTAGTTATTTTCATAAAAGACAGTATCTTATTATGTCCTATTCAATACTATCAGCAAACTCACTTTCGAATCGTTTGGTAATTCACCAAACATACATTATCTAATAATTTACTTTCCAATACTATCAGCACATTCACGTTCGAATCGTGTGGTTATTCATACAACAGCCATTATCTAATATTGTCCTATCCAATACTATCAGCACACTCACGTTTGAATCGTGTGGTTATTCACACAACATACATTATATAACTATGTCCTACCAAATACTATCAGCAAACTCATCTCCAAATCGTTTGGTTATTCCCATAATATACATTTTCTAATTATGTCCTATCCAGTACTATCAGTAAACTTACGTTCGAATCGTGTGGTTATATACACATTAGACATTATTTAATTATGTCCTATCCAATACTATCAGCATACTCACGTTCGAATCGTTTGGTTATTCACACAACATACATTATCTAATTATTTCCTTTCCAATACTATCAGCAAACTCATCTCTAATTCGTTTGGTTATTCACAAAACAGACATTATTTCATTATGTCTTATCCAATACTATCAGCAAACTCACCTTCAAATCGTTTGGTTATTCACACAACATACATTATCTCATTATGTCCTATCCAACACTATCAGCAAACCCACCTCCGAAGTTTGGTTATTCATACAACAGACAATATCTAATTATGTCTTATTCAATACTATCAGCAAACTCACCACCGAATCGTTTGGTTATTCACACAAAGACACTATCTAATTATGTCCTATTCAATAATATCAGCAAACTCACCTCCGAATCGTTTGGTTATTCACACAACATACATTATCTTATTATGTCCTATCCAACACTATCAGGAAACCCACCTCCGAAGTTTGGTTATTCATACAACAGACAATATCTAATTATGTCTTATTCAATACTATCAGCAAACTCACCTCCGAATCGTTTGGTTATTCACACAACATACATTATCTCATTATGTCCTATCCAACACTATCAGCAAACCCACCTCCGAAGTTTGGTTATTCATACAACAGACAATATCTAATTATGTCTTATTCAATACTGTCAGCAAACTCACCTCCGAATCGTTTGGTTATTCACACAACATACATTATCTAATTATGTCCTATCCAACACTATCAGGAAACCCACCTTCGAATCGTTTGGTTATTCACACAACAGACATTATCTAATTATGTCCTATTCAATACTATCAGCAAACTCAACTTCGAATCGATTGGTTATTCACACAACATACATTTTCTCATTATATCCTATCCAACACTTTCAGCAAACCCAACCCCGAATCGTTTGGTTATTCACACAACAGACATTATCTAATTATGTTCTATTCAATACTATCACCAAACTCACCTCCGAATCGTTTGGTTATTAACACAACATACATTATCTCATTATGTCTTATCCAACACTATCAGCAAACCCACCTCCGAAGTTTGGTTATTCATACAACAGACATTATCTTAATATGCCCTATTCAATACTATCAGCAAACTCACCTCCGAATCGTTTGATTATTCACACAACAGACATTATCTTATTATGCCCTATTCAATAATATCAGCAAACTCACCTCCACATCGTTTGGTTCTTCTCACAACATACATTATGTAAGTATGGCATACCCAATACCATTAGCAATTTCACCTTCGAATTGCTGAGTTATTTCACCGACATGCATAATCTTATTATGTCCTATCCAATACTATCATCAAACTCACCTTCGAATCGCTTAGTTATTCCAACAATTAAAGCTGTAATGCAAAATATTGCATAAAACAAAATCGCCGTTTTCTTTCTACCAAATCTGTAACGATGTTCACAAAAGTGTTAACACAACGAAAATTGTCATTAAAAGATATCGACAAGTGTTCATATGTATACAACATTATTTTATATACGAGGATAATACTTTTGTAAATGCATAAATTATCATATTTACCTTCAATTGTATGCCTACTAGTGAATAATAGATATATCTTCTCAGCAAATCTTCTTTTGTTTTATGAAATTTTAATGCTGAAATAGTGGCATTTCAAATTACGTTTTCAATTATGAAATAAAATAAAAAGTTACAGTGCACGCGTGACCACTTAGCTGGCCATGATAAGTCGCATTCAGTGATCTTATCTCACTCGATGAAACTGGACTAAAGCTAACAATGGCCATAACACTTGTGTGATGTTTAGTGCAAAGTTGTAGATTCAGACAAGTTTTAAAGGTTAATGTTATGAACTATTAACAGAACGATACATTGCTCAATTTAGAAAAATATGGGAAGCGATACTATCTTGGGGAAAACCCCATCAAAACACACACAAAAAAAACAACATACGGTTACCTATTTTGTAGATAGATGTTGATAAACTGTAGAGGGCTTGCGACTACTGCATATACAAACATGTTGATGTAGAGGTCACCAGACAGGTCCGGTACGCCAAACTGTATACCGTAACCACCAAGACCCAAAGTAAACCTTCAATGTATATTTACATATTTTGCGTATGTCAGTTTTTAAATAAAAATACACATTTCCCTTCATGGGATATACGAAGACAATCAATACATTTTCTTGATGCATTCGGCTAGTTCATCTTTTTGTGGAACGTGTGGTCCACTGGTAGAGCGTCGGACCCAAGATCAGAGGGTCGTTGGTTCAGTCATCCGCCGCGGCTATGTATGGTGTCCATGAGCGAGACATATAATCCACATATGCTTAGTACGGTTCTACCCAGGTAGACCTCGTGAATGATTTTTCTTACTTGTACTAACGTGTTTCACAATCGAGGTAAAATACTTAAGTTTAAAAACAATTTCGTTTGTTTGTTTTGTTTTAAAAAGGGCCAGTACATGTGATGTCCTCAATTATAAGTAGATTACAACATTGTACTGAATGTAATGACAATATTATTGATTTTCTAAAGGCAATAGTTAACAATAAAAAAAATACTCACCACACGACTAACAATAAAAGTGTTGACTTAAGGAGACTTCTGTTTCGAACTAAATCTATCAGCGAATATTTTCTGTCCCTGGTCGACGAAATTATGTCACTTTTCTCTGTGTCTGTAAGTTGTTTGAGCTCTGACGAATGAAGCGTAGGTCGCCCATTGATCCTTGCGATGCGGTTGACGACGTCCTGTGCTTCTTTGAAGCGGTCGTGGGATACATACCACCTGAAACTCTCTGGTACAAATCTGTTTTAACAACCAAATATACAGAAAAGTTATCTAGATAATAGTATAAAGTCTAAGTCAGATAGCCCTCCCGATGTGTTCCAAAGGCTCGTTACTGCCCAAAATTGGCAAAATCGTGCGTGTGTAGGAGATTCTTCTGAGTCCCGTAAGTTTTCTTTGGCCTCGTTAAATGCTGCGATGGTTTTAAATTTGTTATTGAAATCGTAGCATCGCGGGCCTGGGAAGCATCGTAGACCCACTCACACGAGTATCGTGTGATGCACATGTGACACTCGTACGATTTATCCGACATTCGTGGGCCCAAAATGGACCTTACGGGGTATAAAATCATATGATTGTCGTATGATAGTCGTAAGATACCGTGCGATAAAGTACGATAATCCTGTTAGGTGCTTGCGATAGTATTACGATACGTGCCTATGCCTTGCGAGCCTCGTGTAACATCACTCGTGTTCCTATGTCCTCGCACGCGTGCCGTGCAGGTATCGTTTTAGTAATTTCCCGTGCTATTTATATCCCTCTCTCTGCAGGACGCTGCTACTTGTACCACAGAAACAAGAAGACAAAGAAGATGGCGCTGATACCCCCTCAGAGGCTGATGTTGCACAAGCTGAGACTCCGGTTGAGAATCGCACGTGACTTGCACGAGCTGCCTTCGAGCCTCGCTCGAGATTCTGATTACCGTACGATGCTCGTACGATGCTCGTACAATTATTCTGCGTTTCTGTTTCGATTGTAGAATGTTATTTTCAAACTTTGACTCGCACGCACCCTTTATACAATGTGACCGCAACAATTGGTAGAAAGTACAACGTGCGATGTTTCTATGTCCACGATTCATCGTAGCCAAAAATATCCTACGACTATCTGACTGAGGCTTAATATATGCATTATTGACTCTATATATCGACTATGTCATCATTTAATGAAAACGACTAAATAATTACGGTATAATGTCTTTTTGAATTGGGTAAAACACCAATTTCAACACATCACAAGTTATATTTATAATATCCAAATTTAAGATGAGAAATGACGTCAGAATTGTTTTGAGTATAATCACCTTCTTTAGAAAAGCGTCTGAAAGAAAATCTGACATTACGATTTTAGATAGAGCACGGATCGAACCCACGACCTAAGCGGTGAGATAACAGCGATCTGGTGACGGCGTCCCAAGCAACTCCTGTGTAAACAAAACAGTGACTTTGTAACAAAAAAATAGGTTGTTGTGGCCTAATTTAGTAGTGTAAGCTTATACGTGTCCATTGTAGGGATACAGGCTATATTTAGGTCAGGTAGCGTGGACTTGTTAAAACGTATTGATAGATCGATAGGAGCTCCGTTTTTAAGATATTTTTACATTTTCATTCTTTTATTAAAGAATAAATCATTTTGAAGTTTAGTTCATCAAATTCCATTAAGTATTAAGAAAGTTGGAATAATTAAACGGGTTTATTTGTCATAAAACTAATTTAGGTTAACATTGGCCTAATAGCGTAAAATACGCATCGTACGATATTTGAGAATTGTTGTTTCATGATTTACACGAAATTCACTAAGGTATGTGGACGATTTTGCTATAAATACTGACTCTGTTAGGAATGCAATGTCCAGTTAGCAGGATCATCTTTAGGTGTAGTTGTGACGAGAAAGATTGAGCATGTTACTGGTCCAGTACATAACGGCGTATGGGTATGTGAATTTTACATTATGTTATATTTAAATGTCTGATATATATATATATATATATTATATATTTAACATAATCAGATCTAAGTAAAGTTGTATAAATTGTTCATATCCAGGCCGATGGTAATGTATGTAATTTAATACACTACTACGGTATTGAGAAGCGTTTTGTTAGACTATAGCCGAGGAATTTGAGAACGTATTTTGAGTTGTTGGTATTGTGTTTACGATGAAGTATTGCGATTCACCATGTAAGAATTGATTGATATGTGTAATTAAATTTTGTTGATTCTTACTCTGATTCTTACTCTGATATTCACAAAGTGAATAGATACAGAATTGGTCTGTAATTGTTAATATTATGATGAGAAGTTATGTACAGATATAATTGCTATGTTGAGATTGACGGAGGGTCGTATATTGTCAGATGGTAAAAATTTAATGCACTGTTATAATATGTTGCTTAATCTACCTTGAAACTATAAGATGGTTAGAAATGAATGCACTGTTATCATATATTGATAAAAAAATACCATGGAATTGAGAAAGGTAAGTGATAGACGCCATGTCATTACATATTTGAGTAACTAGTAAATCTGAGTTTATATATATTTTGTAGCCGTTTTTAGACGCAAGTGTCCGCTTCGTCAATAACGACGTATAGACCTGACAGGAAGTCAGTTGGTGGCAGTACAGTCATAGGACAGCAACCCACATATTCGTCATATGGACGACTTGACGTTCCTGACGTCGGAATACGATCGCGGTACAGGGCAACATGACGCCATATACTCAGTATAGAGTCAAAGGGGAGACAACCCATTTATATAGTCACCGCCGCAAGGGACGAGAGATGATAGATCTATGATATTCGGACGCGTAAAGTATATAGTGCCTTTTATAAACTTTTGGATGATAGAAACAGTTTAGATCGTGATGTAAGTTACGTACGTGTAGGAAATAGAGAACTGTGTGAAAATAAGATTATGAATACCACCAAAACCAGCTGTGTTTTTTTTTGTGTTGAGTAATTATCTTTAATTTGTATATATTGTATACTTATATATTTGTAATTTTATTCATGTAAAATTAGAATTGTAAATTTTACTTTGTGTACGATTGTATTATACCCTTGTGAGTTGTCGGCCCTTGGCAATTTTGCTACAGACTGACTGACCGATGATCGTCACTGTAGTATCCATTAAACGACTCGCTAGCCAAATAATTTAGTTCGATTCTTCCGATTAAATTAAACTTTTCAGATAGAACTGTAGTAGAATTTATTCAGATAATGTAGATAGCCGTAACGCGATATATCAGAGCTCAAAACAAAACAAGACAGCCGTTACCTTCTTAGATTATACTAATCTATTTGAGCTCGATTGCGAAGAAAGCTCAAAGCTTTTATGAAGAGCTCTCGAATCCCTTTCCTGGGTTTAACCAATATCGAGTGATGTTTTTTGTGAGGATCATTTGGTAGAGACGTCGTCATTAATGTGCTAGGGGCAGACGCCGCAGGGGCCGTGGGTTCGAATCTCCAAAGTGGAAAAAAATATTTCCGAAATTGTCCGTGGTCAGGTGAATAAGACATGTGTCCACTCCTCTCCGTTGAGTCATTTAAAGTAGGAATAATACAAAATATTGAATGAATTAAAATTGTTTACTCATTTTAATTGAAATTTCGAAAAAGAATTTTGAATTTGTTTTATGTAATGATCTTTAATACATTGTAACTAAATGTGTTTAAATATTACTGCAAAAAACTGGAATTTTTTTTTCAGTTTACGTACAGTTGAGTCATTTTGTTGAAATACATTTAAGGCGATACCTCTTTAAGCATACATATATATATTACAAATATAAGCTAGAAAAGTATACATTGCGTCTCACTGCTTGTAAAAAAAACATTGATAAAAGGGAAAACCTACCAAAATGTCAGCAACAAAGGTACACCTACAGCAGCTGCTGCAATATGTAGATGTTGCCAATCGTGCAGAAGCCACGCCACTAAACCAAACAGTGCCATCTCGAACGCCCATATTGGTACAGCCACAACCCAAGCTCGCCATCGAGCCACTATTAACTCGGACAACATACTGTATTGCACCGTGAGTTCAAAACCCATAGCTACTCCAAGAATGAAACGAATAACTGCAAACATAATCCATGACACTGAAAACACTGCAACTACATTGAATATAACCAGTGTAAAAATTGCCAAAAATAATGGCGGCTTTCTTCCGACGAGGTCTGCCACATATCCGCATACAATATTTCCGACAAGAACGCCCATCATCTGTACAGTTGTAATTGTGGTTCGAATCCAAGCACGGTCGCACACTAGATCCCACTGTGATAATGTAAAATTGGAGTTTACTAATTTGGAGTAATAAATTGTGTTATCAAAGATAATATATCATTGATGACAAAACATTCTAAAGTATCAACACAATCAAGTTTCTTTTCCAATTTTTTTCTATTGCTAACCCTATGGCGACCATATGGCTACGAAAAGATATACATGTACTCAAAAGAAAAAGTTAAGTCAGTATTTTCATGCAAGTATTAAATGTACTATAATACAAAAAATACTTCGATAATTTTAAAGGTGTAACTATATTTGTAGATGTCTGTAGAGAAATCTCAACTAATCTTTTTTTATTTATTCTACAGCCTGGCTGAAATATTATTGGCTGAAATATATTTGTCCCTTGATGTCAAATAAAGGCCATTTCTACTCCGTTTAACAACTTAAGCTGTGTAAATGAGGAGAGAATATAAATACACTGTTTAAAAAAGTTAATAAACATGTCGTCACTGTATCCGCATTCCCGTTTAAAGTTAATTGGTTTACATTGAAATAAGAATGATTTAGGATGACGAATTTCACCAGAACGAAGGTTGATTTAATCACCAATTCTATTTGTTACATATCAAAATTTCAGGTTTCGTCTTTTACATAGCATGTCAACAACCATACACACATCTAGTTTTAAATAGATCCATTAAATAAAGATGTAAAACAGTAGCAATTTTCGAAAATACCTGCCAAATAATGAAAAGTCATCCGGAGACGGTCGATGTACGTTACTCTAGTAACGATAAAAATGTTTCTACTATTACTACAGTGGTGATTTCTAGTTAATCAATAAAGAATTCATAGACCTTAACTTGGATTAAATTTCAAATCCTATAATAGTCAGATAAGATTGTATGAAGATTTTCCGCGAACATTTTGAACACCCCTCGTATTAAAGATAACGTTATGGCGCGTGAGGAATGTTGAACTTAACATTTACTCTGATGAGCAGACGAAATAACTTCAAGTTGCAACGATGTACGCAGGGAAAGACGCTAAGAGTTCCTAAACACATTTTATTCATAAGTTATGAACATAACATTCCGCGATAATATACACAGTAAGGAGAACTGAAACGAAAACAAATCTTATATACAATTGCAGTTTATCTCCGCAGTAGTTTATGAAATTATTTTTGTAGAAAGGTGGCGAAAATTCATTGGGTTTGTATAAGTATATTTTAAAATGTCATATAAAATTAATACATGTTAACTTTTCTAAGAGAAATATATGTTTTAGATTGATATGCATGTATTCAAATTACATAATATGTTTTAAGTTAGAAGGTAAGATAAATAAAAAGAAAACATTGACAATTTTTTTATGAAGGCGTGAAAGCTTACTTCAAAATTATATATATTTGTGAATAGTATTAAACATTTCGAAATTAATGTAATGGGGAGATCGATTTCTCAAGGTTTTGTGAATTGAGTATCACAGTACAAGAGCGAGAGACTGGAGTGAGAATAAATGTCCGTAAACAGGTTTTGGTTTTGTTTGAATAATAAGTTTAGGGTTTTACTCCATCGGGGGCAAACTGATGATCACTTCACCTAATCACTCTTTCCTCGGATTCTGGGAGTGGTAAATAGGAAAGACAAGGACCAAGCGATGGTTATTTTTAACTGCTTCACGTCATTATTTTTATACATAGTGCAGATTTGCAATATCTTTTTCAAACACGTATTGTTTATTGTACCACACTTCGCACGAAGACGAATATGTAGAACCTGACATTTTCCTGTACCTGTGAAGTGTTTTGGTATGATATATATTTATCAGGTGCTTAAGGCATTGATGGACATCTGCATGTCTTGTTTTAAAGAGATAAAAATATAAACTATTCACTAGAAAAACTTATCTTGAAAGCATATCATTTAAAAATAAAAGTATGGTTGTCCAAGTTACCTTTTCCGCAAGAAAACCCAAGATCCATTGACTAAATGTTTATTGGAATAATAAATAAATATTTTTTTACCAGCAAATTATCTATTAGTTTAGTTTATAATAATTTATTTTAGCTCGATTGTGATGAAAGCGCAGAGCTTATATGAACCGTTCTCGAATCTGCTTCCTGGTTAGAACTAGTACTGAGTGTTGCTTTGTGAGAGGCATCGGGATCGAACCCGCAACCTCTGGCGTGAGCGGCCAGCACTCTATCCATTAGACTACCGCCCCGCTTTATCTATTGGTTATGGATATGCGTTAAAGTCACTCCTTAATTATCATTTTTAAAATTCTTTAATCGAAATATATTTGATTAATGAAGTTAATACATTACGCTAGTAAATTGAAAAATAAAATAATGATGTATACATGTTTGTAATTAGGCAAAAAGCCGCATTTACGGGAGTTAAGAGGTCATATAAGATGAATGACAGACTTTCAAAACATATCGCTTCAACTGGTAAAGAAATAGAGATATGAACTTTGTTTATGTATATCTAATTGTCTATGTGCATGAACAATGTGACTTGTATATGGATTAGCTGTCTCATTTATGTCAAATAGGTGGCAGTAGTAAGTTTGAGTTTTGGACATGAGGAGGGAGGTGTGAGTCTTTAGGCAGGAAGGCCGCTGATGTGTAGGTTAAATAACAGAAAATGGGAATTTATCTAAACAATGTTTTCATCATTTTACTACAACATTAATCTTTGAATAAATACATTGCTTATACTTGAAAGCCTATTATTTAAAAATATGTTCGACTCAATGTTCCTGTTACATTTACGTGTTGAAACGAAATACAAGATCAACACATAGTAACCAATTGCCGGAATGAGTAAAATAACTTTTTAACAAGATTATAACAAATACTTTTTGTTTCTCTCTGTTCGTTTTGTGTGTACTTTTGTTTTGTTTTTAATTTTCTTTAATTATTTAAGAGAAAACAATCACTTAAACATTATTTCTCTGCCTCTTTTGTATAAAATATTTTTTTACTTGTGTAAATACAATGTATACTGTAAATTGGAATTGTATAAGCATTTTGTCATATAACACGCATTGGAGAATGAAAATAAAAAAAAAATACAAAAAAAAGTAATCAAATACATCACTTGTATATTTTTCTATTACTATATTACTATATACAAATTAACACTTAATCTAGGGTATTATTATGAAGTCTCAGACCATACGCATGCATATTATCATTCATTATTTCAACACTAATCTTTGAGTTAATAAATAATTTGAAAGTATTTAAAAACATAAATATTGTGCTATTGATTCAATTATACTAAATATTGATAATATTGACATACATATTAAATATACATACATGCAAAATACAAGGACAAATATATACTGTTGATATCGTATCTATATTTGCTAAATCAACAATAATATATGCAATTTGCAATCATTCTACATTCATAAACAGTTACACCTAACTATTAATTGCATATAAACTTCCTTGTCTATGTTTAGAGACTGATGTACATTTTACACAAGTGCTTTGTCTGTTGTATCTATTATATCCGTTAACATATATATTGTGGAACTAAACGTTTTCTTATGTCTTTATTCATTTGACATTTTATTAAAAAAGATACCCGTCTTCAAATACTAAACAAAAATAACTTATTTTGTTTATTGGCGGACTTACTGGTTTATTCCATGAACATGTACCTGTGTCGGGGCGCAGTCTATGTAAAGAAAATATAATCTTGTTATAATATTTACGGAATTAAATTATGCTCAAAGATTAATGTTTTTTTTTTACTATTTAGCGTCATTTTTATACCATCGAGAGATAACAGACGATCAGTTAACATAACCACTATTTCCGGGGATCATTGAAGGTTAACCAGTACTCTAGCGCATCCCCTCTTCGCAAGTTAACTTTCCCACTTGAATCAGCGGTGAGAGACGAATGATAGTAAAACGCAATGTTGTATTTCAACCATCATGGAGATTGTTCATTCAATTACTATATGGCTGAATATTTGTATAAAGTTATCTTTCATTCGTTGCTTTACATTTATGAGTAATATACCAGCGTTCCAAACATTTTGCGTAAGCCAAATTTCATAATGTTAACTAGTTCGAACAATTTTTTTTTAATTAGAAAATCACGGTTGGTTTTATCAGGACATATATGTTTTAGTTAAAAACTATATATATATATATATATATTTGGTATACCTATAGCTATTTTTATTTAATAATTTGATACAATATTTCATTATATTACAAAAAAAAAAACATTTTGCCAAGTTCGCCATCACAAAGTCGCTAGTTGTTAATCCTTAAATAATTTTAAAACACTTCACAGATTCACCGACTAAAAATTTGAAATAACATGCATAATTTCTTCATTGAAGTTATTTTTATGTTATCACAGGATACATGTTTAGTCGGAGAGTAAACCTAAACAACACCAATAAACAACAATACCTATTTCAGATAAAGTGGTATAAACATATATTAGCACCAACAGCTTGTTTTGTAAATAAGTAGTTCACATTCCCCTTAAAACACCAACAACAAGAGTAAACACTGACACACTCACGCACAGATTGAGGAATCGATTTAAAAATTGGCCGAAAATCTTATTTTAGAATAAACAAATGTATATATTTGAGTGAATATGGTGAAGAAGAAAAAACGTGGACCCCACCCCATCCTGTAATTTAATGAGTTGCAACTAATAGGATACTCTTGACGGAATGCACATCAGCATATATCTATATATTAGCGTTGTCACAAACCTCATTAAATACTAGTAATGCATACTTACCTCAGAAACCACAGTTCTCATGCTGGTCTGGTCGAATACAAACTTGGTGCACGTCTTTGTGCTATTGGTAGGTTTGCATGATTTGTACAGAGGCTCAGCGCTATTTCGTGAATACGACACTTCCGTTGCATTTTTGGTAAACTCGTCATCAGCACACCACCAGTCAGGCACAGCGCCGCCAAATACCATGAATACCATAGTAAAGCAGATGATACATTTCATTGAATGAATCACAAGTGCAAGGCTTATTTGATAGCGACCACAACCACCTATTTTCTCGATGGTGTCCTCCAGGCGGATACCGTCCTTGACCATGGTCTTCCGTTGTACACGTACCTGTTTTGAATTTATAATATAAAGTACAAAGGTTCAGACATGGTGATTTTGGACATTGTTCCTGACTATGAGCTTCTGTTGCAGAAGTACCTGTTTTGAATTTATAATATAAAGTACAAAGGTTTAGACATGGTGTTTTGTACTTTGTCCTTGGCTATGGGCTTCCGTTGCAAAAGTGTACCATAATGACAATACTTAGAACTAATACGTGGTTTTACAAATAGTACTTTTAATTCTTAGCAACAGATAGCAAGTGGCTTAGCGACATACCAGAGTGCTCCCTCTGTAAAAGACTGACCACTCTGGCTTTAACGCCCAGTTTATAAAGGCCCCACACCATAAACAACACTATTTTATTGTGACTGTAATGGGGCTTTCCCTAGTAAACAATTCAATCAAGCTTTCAATATTTCCCGGAAACAACGCATGAACCCTTTCATTTGGACATTTGATTGACTTCTTTGAGCATGACTGTACATGCGTTCCGTTGGACCCAACAGTTAACTCAAACAATATTTAACGCTATACGCGAGAAGTTTAAATCATGCCACTTTCTAGCAACAAGCTGGGATAATGGCTAAAGTGATGACGTACAGCCTGACCCACATGGAACAGTTTGACCTGATCCAGTTTCAATACTTGGACCAGTTTCAATACACATTAGTAACATGATAACTGATATTAACACATACATCCCCAACAAAAGACAAAAATTGTACCATTACATTTTTTGTCTAACAAGACAATTCGAGTTAGTCATATGATAACTGGTTAAGTTAGAATCGTAATTGGCTAAGTTGAACTCATGATTCATAAGTATTTAAATTAATGTCAAACAGCATTATCAGCCTCAGTGTAATGTTCACGTTATGGCATGTTCATATACAGTCACTGAAACACTTGTTCAAATTACCAAGTCACTACCAGTTTAAGTTCTTGAATCGCTAAATCAGAGAAACATTACAAAATAAAATTGTTAAAACATTATAAATCCAATTTATTAAAACACTATAAGTTCAATTTTGTTGAAATTATTATAAGTTCAATTCTGTTGAATCATTATGAATCTACACACGATTCACACAATGTTTCTCTAAATAAGTGTCTGTTGTTAAGTGTTTATCCACCGTTGGTTACGATCTACTCAATGTCTGCCTTGGTATGTTACGTCTCGTATTTCCCGCCATTTCTAGGTCAAGTATGTATTAATCCGCTTTTAAAGGTCAAGCCGCCAGCTCACCTTGTTATGATTGTGTGACACCTGTTTTCGTTATGTCGCACATGTGTAGCTCCGTATATGCACCGTTTCTACGAAATTATCACATACGGCAGGTAAGTTGGTATGTATAATTACACATCTGTCACTTTTAATTACACAGTACACGATATTACATGTATTCGTTTTATGACAATGTCAAAAATATCTGTTCCCGTCACCATGGTTTCCCTTATCTACTCACAGTTCGCACATGTCACTACTGTGACAATCTGTTTAAACACAGCTCTGTGTTTACAACCACGTCTTTCTTCCGTATTAACATTTTACCGTCATGACTAATATTTACAGTACATAATAATATATCCACCTCCATTTTGCAAATTGTAGATTTATTTACAGTTCGCATATTGCCTTTTACTGACAATTTATTCAAAGTTCTGTATCAACAGTTCACTTCTATTTACACCACTAGCACAGTTCACAGTTATATGTTCATGGTTCTATAACATCAATGTTCAGCCCTGAGTAAACGTTCGTTACTGTGTCGACCGTCAGAGTCATCAAGAGCGCCAATACAGGATCTGTATCCTTAGTTCTAACACGAACATTCTGGTAGACGCTCCTGCGCTGCTTGTCGAGTCGTGGCTCCCTTCGGTGTAATGGCTAATTGCCCACTCGTATTCAAATTAATTTCGTAAAAGCTCTTTTAACTTACGCAACAAGATATTTCGAAAACGATATAATACTAAAAATATAATCAATGACAAAACTATCAAAGCGATCCCCCAACTGGATATTTACTTTCAACTTGCAAGTCACTTACTTGGGCCATACCTGACAATCGCCTACTTAAAGATGATAGGTGGATTTCTTTTATGCTTTGCTCAGTCTAGACAATTTATGTATCAGCATAATCATGTCAGTAGATCTTAGTCCTTTAGAAATGTTATGATCGGTGTAACAGAATAATTCTCGAACGTCCCAATTAGGATTATCCAAACTAGCTATGCACGAGCGTTTCACCTCGACCATACCGTATGGAGGGGTTATCGTGAACTCCGTAGTTTTTATGCTTATATCCTTATAATTGAGGTGAAATGTCAGTCAGATTTTTGTCAAAATAAAATACGAATCCTCGGCTACATATATAAGTCCGTTTGTGACACGTGTATCTCACAGTTTTAACTGGACCTATCTCTGTTACATGTACGAACCAATAAGTTAACAATACATGTTCTTGACTGAAACACATTGTACACCCGCGTCTTAGGTTACATGAATTTAATAACGGATTTCTACAGTTCTCTGCTTCTACTTCAGTCTGTTAAAAAGAAGTACAACCTGTTAATGGCTAGAAATGGACTTTAAAGTTTGTAGTAGGCTACAATATTTTTTTTTGTATTGTCAGTTTTATCTGTATATGTCAAACATAATGAGTTTGAATAATACAGCTTAAATAACCGCGTGTGCTCTGTTAACCTGATTGCTGTTACAATAATAATATGTCCATCATCGAGGACTGTGTCACATTCTAGGAACTTATAGTAGTCAAACAGTTGTATTTTCGGATCTTTAGGCAGTTCTTTAGATGCCGGTAGGTAAGTTGATTATTCTAATAGAGCTTTATGTAAATGACTTGCCTGAACAAGTTCGCACTTAATTTTTGCATTGTAAGGATATTCAATTTAACCTCTATGTGCATGTAATAGAAGAGACAATTCTTAGAATTGACTTCATCTCGTCCAATACTCTGTTTAGTTTTGAGAATAGATATATAAAGTTTTCAATTTTATTCATTTCACGACTAAGGTCATCAATCAAGCTAGCCTGTCATTACTACAGCATGACCGAGATGCTGCTAACAGATTTTTTACCTTATAATTGTTGTTATCTGAGGGGCACAGTGGGTTGACATCCCTTCCCTTCCCTGGTTACTGTTACTCTTAACTACACTACTTATGTCCATCATTTCTTTGCTCGAGTTATTTAGACCCGAGTCACCTATGGTATCGCGTTCATTATCGCATTCACCGACAGATACAACCTGTTCCTGTGACTCGGTGGACCTATTAGTATCGTACGACTGAACTGATTGCATGTCAGCATCTGATTCTGAACCGCTTGTCAACTGATTTTCTCTTTTTATTCTACTGTTTCGGTCCTATATCCGCTGCACAAGTTCCCTCAAAGAGACATTGCTTTCCCCTGATGAATCTGACCTAACCTTACGGTACCTCCGGGTCAGATCAGACAATGGCTCATCTTCTGAGACACTGCTAGTGCTGGGTTCTACGTCGATGGTTTCAGGCGAGGCTGTGTAACGGCCTTATGTGGCGTGCGTGGATCTCCCTAGTTTTATCATCTTTTGATGACGTATGTCAGTGGCGATCGCTTTTCGATAATTAGCCAAAATGGTAACTAGCGCGATTCTATTTTGCTCTTTATTGCGTGATTCTTGAAATACACGCGTCTACTACTTTAAAGTCAATATCTTATCAGCTTTATTGGCCCTCTTCCTTTTCAATTGTTTCATTCTATGATTTATTTTTGTAAATGCCTTATGTTGTTCTTGTATGGAAATTCGTGGCATGACATTTTTGCCTAGGTTTCAGTACTACGTCTATCGGAAGAGTCGCGTTGCAGTCATATAGCAGATTAAACGGCACGATCTTTGTTGAAAGTCATGCGTAGTCCTGCCAATGTTTGGTTCAAATATAAGTCCCATGTAGTAAGATCGTCCTTTCTTTGTTGAGAAATTATGTTGTTTAACCCAGCATGTGACGCTTCAACCAGCCGTTTCCCTGGGGCTATAAACGGATACACTGTCTTAATATTTAACTTTGTGAGTGTCCCCAACTTCCTGTCCCGATTCTCAGCACTATTATCTGAGAGGGGGGAGGAGTGCCAGGGGAATATCTCATCAAGGAGTACATGTAATATCGACGCCCCTGTTTTATCTGGGAGAGCATACGCTTCAAAGTTCCCCGAATAGCAGCATATTACAGTATAAATATACCTATTTCCCGACAAGGAGGTAAATAATGGGCCACATTTGTCTCCAGTAATTTTAGAGAAGGGGTAAGGGTTTATCTCTGTTTCCCTCATTGGTGGTTTAGCCGCAAACAGATTGCGTTGTTGACAACTGATACCGTCATTGTCATATTTATTTACCAGTTTATATAGATTGAGGAAGTAATATTTTCTACGAAAAGAATTTACTGTTGTATCAACCCACACATGAGCTAAATTGTGATAATTAGTTCATCTGCCAAATTGTGTTGGACACAGAGCCTTATTACGACGTCTCCGTCGGCTTATTTATAAATTGAAAAAAGATAATATAAATTAAATAATTTTCTTTCTAAAATACATAATTATAAAGTTCTCATAAGTTCAAAGTCACAAGCTAACCTAACCCTAATATAGTTGACATGTTACTCTGTCCGTGGCTAAAATTTCACCCAACTCACCTCTCTATGCTAATACCAGTCCCTGAATGAATAAACAACTATTCTATCATTGGACAATTCATTTCTTCATTGCTATTGGTCAGTATTTTAATTACAGATCTTAAAGACCAGCACACAACATTAACTTGTCAACAATACATCAAGATAACCCTAGGCTATCATTTATCTCCAATAAACTGTCATCGTATCTATTAAACTGTCATAGATTCAAGATTTCTTTACTTATACATATAATGTTTCTTAATACATACACATATCAATATTTTTATTTATGGCATATGAAATATCTACAATTCTAAACCCATAATGTTACACAGCCCCATCAATCTAAAACAAACGCTATCAGATTCCGGTGATCATAAACTCTTATCCAAGAGACACTAGAAAGCAAGTCCCAACGCATACGTCACTGAACCGAAAACAACAAAATTTAGTTTCAACATAAATTGACAATTTCACAGTATAAAAGGACATATGTCTTTATAATTTCTTCTTGTAATGTGGAACATTTTAACTCTATGACATTGGCTGATAGATATATATATAGATAGATATATATCTTTATTACCTATACTTATGGGAGGGCGACATACAAACTTTTACAGACATTTGCATAACAGAAATGTCACATATATATATACGCAAATACATCAGGAATCTATACAATTACTGATTGAGTCTTGCTCAATCTAGGTACGACCTCAACTTGTACTAACATACCATTACATGTTAGTACATTAGCAAATATACAAAATCAAAAGCCTTAAGTCAGTTTATACCCAAAATTCAAGCTTGTCTGAACGAAAAACAAGGCTCGAAATAGGTATGTAATCGACAGGTACTCAAATGCACATTAAACTATATTATCATAAGTCACTTTTCTTCGGCTGAAGGCATTACATACACGCACTGAAAAGGAAGCTCTGTTTGTACACGACAATTAATATTGTTGAATTGAAGCACAATGCTCGAACTAGCTGCATAAGCAAAGTTTACTGTTGGGATATAATAACATAAGACACCTTCATTTAACTTATGTAAATAATTGTTATGTCATGCGTTTACAGTAGCTAACATAACTATTTCACTACTACCAGCATTTGGATGATAGTGTTTAAGTCCGGTCAGAAGGTCTATAATTTGATATGCACATGGTTTTCTTATCAATTTATTAAAGTACTGTACGCTAATATGTTCCATAATAATTGCCCATAAACGCCTGCGTTCACATTCCTTGCACGCACAAAACAGTATCTGATGTATAAGTACAACACATACAACTAACCGTCATCTGGACCAGTGTGTTCTCAAGCGGAACAGCTGGGTGGTGTAAGCGTCCACGTATGGGCTGGCATCACACAATTCGCTGGAACACAGCTTGTGTTGAATAGAAATGTGAATGCCCAAACATACATTAACAATGTTCAGCAGCCAGTGGTCCTCTTGTATTTGCGACATCGTTTTTTCAAGTGGACGTAACGTTTTTCAGCACAACAATGTCCCTGCACAAAGGGCCCGTATAACCGCACAGTTCTTGGTGCAGAACAACGTAACTATCATGGATTGGCCAGCTATGTCTCCAGATATGTTTCCTATTGATCATGTCTGGGATGAGCTCGGTCGCAGGGTTTATGCGTGCATCCACCGTGTGTCAGGTTCTTGCACAAAAACATCCCACAACACCGTATACCAACAATCATTCTCTTTATGAGGCGCAGATACATCGCATGTGTATATGGAAATTGGTCATACACGTGGTATTCGAAGTGTGACTTAAGTAGTTCGACCATACGTTACTGATAGTGTTGTACTTTCTAAACGCTCATTAATAATATTTACATAGATTGTCGAGGTGATATTCAACTTTATACCTTGCTATTTTAAATGAAATACGTTGGCTAGAATTGAACCAATTTAAAAACATAGGACCTGTGAGTTTTCAAAGCTTTTCAGTGTTCTTTTGCCTGAGCTTCCAAAGAACACAAGGGCATTGAAAGTCAAAATTGGAAAAGTATTGCTCAATCGATATTTGACACATTCTCTCAAAATAGTGTTTTTGTTCATATGGCATTGATTTCTATGCTGTGTGTCTTTTGACGGAAAACTAGCACATTCTACGCCTTCCTTTTTACAATGAATGAGGCCATATTTATTCTGTATTCTAAATATGTCGGGCAAAACCCTTAACATTTTCTCCTAATTCAATTAGCATACCTGACAAGCCTGTGAGCGAATATCTGTTTAGTTAAGCAGTAAGATGGAAATCTACAGAGTTGTTCGAAGAACTATAGCGTTTTGATGTCAATTTTGGTTAAGATAGGCAAAGGCCTTAGAGACATATAAATTAAATTACTGGTACTTGTTACAAATTATCGACATGATCTACGACTTATTTCATAAAAACAAAAACAACAGACATGCTTGCATGTAAACAAAATGGTTAAAATATGACGGTGTGATTTGTCCACCTTGGAAACTGTTAGGGTTATTTTGTCCACCATGTTATAAAACATAGGATGTTTTTTACACCTACAGAAAACGGAATATCTAAGAATAAATATTGTCAGTATACGTTTTATTGATAATTATTTAATTGATTATTTAAAATGGTCAAACCTTGAAATTAAAGTTTAAGTTTCCCTAAATGTGGTCATCACCAGATGGCAAAAATGAAAAGTGTGTTGATAAACTTTTGGATTTTTGTGGAAATATGTTAAATTTCCTTAATGTATGGATCACTCTGAAAATAGACAGGGCACATCGTATAGGCAAATACACTCCCGATAAAAAAACGACTTATAGTAGCAACATTTAATACATTTCAAGACAACCTTGATACTAAACAAAAAAACTTTCGAGAGCCTGAAAGATTCAACTTACAGGGCGAGTTACCACTTCTACAGTGCCATACAGAAGAGTAAGAGCAATCACATCCCATTTTAATTAAGACAAACGCTGCCAACAAACAAGCAGTGTTGTATTACGATAAATTATACATAAATGGTCAGTTGTTTATATATGATTCGGAACGTGACCTGGCAGTGCAACATGAAGCAGAGCAGATACATTTTTTTTGCTATAGAATGTGCATGGCATTAACTTAAAACCGAACGATTGTGACTTTATAAATTTTGACATATCACTGTTGACTGAAACATGGACTTTTAAATCCGCAAAATCGAAAATTGAAGGTTATGAATATGTTGATTGTCACCGTAGGGCAAAATGTTATAGTTGCAGCGTTAGTTTATAACTTAAAGAAATTACCGTAATAACTTACTTAATATCAATCTGAATAGTATTACCGGGTTTAAAATGAAGTAATACTTTATTTGTTCCGATGATGATGTATATTTATGTTAAGTATAAACTTATTTATTTTATTTCAATTTGCGAGCAAATTCTTGCTACTTATACATATCACGCTAGAAGCCTTCCTGGGTAGAATAAGTACAATGCATTTACGGAAAAAATGGCTTGCTTAAGGACACCACACATGGCCGTTGGGTGGATCAAACCAACGACCTTCGATCATAAGTTCGGTGCTTTACCACTGGACTACGTGCTACCTCTTCAATATTCTAGTTTTTGTAAGAATATTAATTCCACATAGTTTCAACATGATTTTTTCGAGCACTTGAGTAAACGATATAAGAAGAAACCGTGTTTTAGTTGATGTGTACCTGTCCGATGATCTTGATTAACGCAGGGTGAAGAATTCGATTATGTTTGGGGCGCTTTGTTAATTTCACAGTAGACAGTACGCACGTGATTGATTAACCTGTTACGGTATAACCAGGACAATGTCGTAAATTCATTCGGGCCAAAACTGTTAACTTTGCGTAAGGAAAAATATGTGTTTATTGCCAACGGTCGCCGTGAGCGGGACGATTTTACTCTGCCATATGATAATACATGTGTACGAAATAATAACAAACCTTCGTATGACCAAATTATTTTGGGTTGTCGAAATCTGAAAGTTTCTTTAACATACCAGATAACAAATAATATCAATGTTGATGACATAACTGGTAAAATGGTACCCGGTGAATATGGTATAAATAAATGTATAGATTCACTATCCGACGTTGTTTACAACATATCTTTCAAACGTTTTGGTTAAACATTTTCAATGCGTCACTAGCATAGGAAAGCGAAATCCGCCTGATTCAATGATAAATGTAGCGACGCAAAAGCCAAATTCATGAATGCTGAGCGCATATGCTTTACATTCTACGGATTCTACTTTTTATCTTGTCGTAATTATTTGGCCAAGACAAAACGGTATGCGAAGTATACATGCTTTGCTAATGAAAAAGGTTTTCTCATATGAGCAGAGCGTCTCCACGCAAATTCTGGAAATGCATAAATAAATTTCAAAACAAAAGAAAGACATTCAATAGAAAATTTAGCATGGAAAACATTGTGCAATATAAAACGGGTGTATCAAGTACGCCTCATAGTTTATTTGACGCAGATGTCAATGATAATGGTCGGGATGAAACAGCAAATATTTTACTCTTGGGTGCACTCTTTACTGAAGATGAAATAAAGAAAACGCTATCGTCTCTTCTTAAGAATAATTTCAGCGGTCTTTGTAATAACGTAGCCAATTTCTTTATTTAGGCTAAACATGTATGAGTTTATATGTATGTACACTTTTTAACAATACATATGATACGGGTATTTACCCAGAGTTCTAGGAGCCATTTCACAAAATCCAATACATATAAGTCGTAAACGTAAAGGAAGTACTGTTCATAATGTTTTATACATTACTCCAAATGAAATTTGATTTAAAAATTCAGAAAATGGTAAATTTTCTGAAAATACAATGATCGTAAATGTATGTGGAAAATTATTATGTATATTTGTTATTTTATGTTTACAACTGATTTATATCGTAATTGTTTTGTGTGGTTTAAAGGTATAATTGTCACCATTTACAATTAAGGTGTCACAATGAATCCCTGTAATTAAAAGGACATAATTGTTATAAATGTTACTTCTTTGCATCTTTTTATTCATGAATGTATACCATTTTATCATCACATATCTTAACACTGAACATACAACACTATTAATTAACAATTTGTCACATAATTATACCAAATCATCTTACAAATTATGATCACCACAATACACAATTAAGATAAACTATAACAAACATTACAATAATTTTAACAATAGCTTGCAATTTCTTATAAGTAAAAAAATTAAATAGATTTCAATCACAGTTTATCTTTTGCTAATTATTCATTACACAACTAAATATTTAATTATATTCAATCATCATTATAGCCAAGAGCAATAATGCGTAGTACAATAAAAAAATACCAACTTTGAAATACAGAATACATGTCACTTACAAGTATATGGTACTATAATGGTAAACTACTTCTTTGAACTACTTGTCAAACACTCAAGCCTTATCCTAAATATTATAAAAAAATGAATTTTGTCATATTTGTACATAGTGTACTTATACAAAGCAAATCTACATGTTCTATATGGAAATACCCACTAAAATACATAAATATTCACAACTGTTATTTACAGTTATACGCACTGTCACACCTACATTTTAAAATTCACATTTTCATATATACTTTAAAACGTTTTTAACAATTAAAAGTTGTAAAGTACATTATGATTAAACTATATTCAATATTTATGATTTCAATGCGTTTGTATTTAACACGAATTCAGTGATATTCATTCTGTTTCACTTACATGCATCAATTAATAATAACATAGGAACAATATGTTATGTACTTCATATTTGTCATCTTTACAGCATTATAAAAAAAATTGCACTCACCACAAATGTCCAAATCCTTATTTAACAAGTATGTCTTTATTATCTTAGCATGTTCCACTTGCACATATTCAATTCTATTTCAAGTGTTTCTTACTGCTTTCACTTCGAAATTCACTTTTGACTGAACACATACAATTTGAATTCTAATATTTATACAGTAAAAGTGTATATAACTGAATGACGATTGTAACTGACCAATCAACAGGATTGTTACATCATTTTCTGTTTGAATATTATAGATATTCAGTACAATATTTGGAAAGTTACACAACACAGCTTAACATAAATATACACAGATAAAAGTAAACACAACTCAGGGTCAAAATAAATACCTTCCACATAGGAATACAAAGATGTGGTGTATATCAAGATTATGAAAAAACGTTGACACTGTTATACGTAATGCTCTGTATATTTAACTGTTAGGGGCTGGTATTAGCTGTAAATTATAAATTACGTGATGGTAAACCAAAATATTTTTGGAAGCTTTTTTCAAATAATTAAAAAAAGTAATCCTATTAGCAATGAAGCTTTTTATGATCATTATTTTTTCTAGTATTAATGAGAAGCTGCATCTAATGCTGAGGCTGAAACGTTTTTATAGTAATTATGATTAATGACTAATTGTTCTTTTGTGGAACTCGACATGTCATTTACTGTGTTAGAAATAGAAAAAGGTATAAACAGTTTTACAAAAATAATGCATTCGCTGGTGACCTACATCTAAATGAATACTTTATGGAATTTCGTGAAACATAAGCTTCAAATTTTGTTCATATTTTGAACGATTTTTTAATTCTGATCACTTCACTGATAATTTTTCATTATTTGATTATGGTGCTTATTCATAAAAACCGATTCGGACGATGTTAATTATCATAGAAAATGCCCATCTTACAACATTCTTGTGTTTACCAGTGAATGTCATAGTAAAAACTAATTTCGCTCTGGTCTGTCGCTGTGCACTTTAAACTGTTATTGATGGATACAATTTTGAAGAAAATATATTAGTAATAGAGAAATACGAGCATTAAAAAAGCATTTTAGTTTCGGTTTCAAAAGACTTCCCCGTGATTTGGGCTGTTCCGCAAAGGCTTGCACGATCTAATTTGCATGATTTATTCCTAAAGCATTTTCTAAACAATACTTTCGTCAACAAAACTACGCATAAAAAGAACAGAAATTGTATCGGTAGTATATTTAGTCTATACAAGTGACCGTCTGCTTCGTGAAAGAGTGTATGTAAATAAAAAAAAAACGTGAAACGATTGAATACCCAGTGTTTGTTGTATGCGTAATTATTTGCCCGCGTGATTCACGGAAGTCGGCAAAATCCGCTTCGGTTCACATTGGAAATGAACGAAACCTTCGTTTTCTTATTTGACTCGGTCAGTGAAATAAGAAAAATGATTTTTGGAAGCTTATTATTTTAAACTCGTGGCAGGTAGAGATGGGAATAATGGGCCGTTAGCCATTATTTACCACAACCTTTAGACCTATATACTTTTTTCGCTTAGTTTTATAAGAAATACAGTGATAAATGGGCATTACACCACTTTAAGCTTAGTCAGTTGTTTATCAAAGATATTCACTGATATTCTCAATAAGAGAATTAATACGTTTGATTTAGACGTGGGAGGTCGGCTGTTGATGCAATATATGTAATTCCATTACACAAAAGGTTTTGTTAAAAATAACCGTTTAGCTTATGCCTTTTTGACTTAAATAAAACTTCTGATAGTAATAATCGATATGGTTTATGGTATAAACTTAATAGAGAAGGAGTTAAAATGCTACGAATTAATCGTGACAATAATTATTCAAATAAGAAAGCATGTGTTAGGGACGTAACTCCTATAACGGGTTCTTTGAATGTGCTATCGGTTTAAAGCAATGGGACGTCATTTCTCCTCTGTTGTTTACATTATTTTTAGAAGATTTCAAACTGTACTTGAGCGAAGATCCAAGCTGTGACAAGAATATGGTTGACTTTACAATTATTTTAATGCATTTTGCTGATGGCATTATAATATTAGATTAAAGCCCGACTGACCTTCACAATAATATTAATCGTTTATATAAATATTGTGAAACATTGGGGTTAGAGGTGTCTACTGAAAAAACTAAGATGTTGTATTTCGAAAGCATGATCCTTTAAAAAGCCGCGAAAATGGAACTTTCTATGATCAGCTTTTAGACGAATTGAATTATTTTAATTATCTGAGCACTGTCTTAAATTATATTAATAACTATTCTCTTAATTAGGAAGTATTGGATGGAAAGGGTCTTATATCATTAATCAATTTACTGGCAAATACTCGGAAACATTAATTACAACCTAAAAATGTCTGTCAATTATTCGATGTCATTGTTGGTTCAACTCTTAATTACGCCTGTCGAATATGTGGATTTATAAATCAAATGAAACCGATAGAATACATGTAAAATTTTATGAATATTTGTTAAATTTTGAAACTTCTACATGTAATATGGAAGAATATGGAGAGTGAGGTAGATGACCCTTTTATATAAATATATATATTGGTATGATTGGATATTGGACTTAAAGTGTACAATCTGATAAAATTATAGTTAAATATCTTTATTATTCACTACATTTTGAATGTAATAAAGGTGGTAAGATTTGGGCAAAAACATCAAATACCTACTAGAAGATTATGGATTTTATTTATATTGTCAAGTAATGATGATGTTAACATGTTAAACTGTCATATAATAAAAAGAATTTTAGATAACTTTAAACAAAACTGGATTAATGAAATTGAAAACAGTCCTCTGTTATGTACTTATAAAATGTAAAAAGAAAACTACTTTGGAATTAATTAGATATGCTTCCAAGAAAATTATGATTCCTATGACATGTTTAGGATTATCGGCACATCAGTTAAACATTGAAAACGGTCGTTATTCACAGAACATAATTGAACGTTACTTGTGTTATTGTACTCTATGTTAGATAACGACATAGAAGATGAATACCATTTTCAAGATATCCGTAAAAGCTTTATCAAATCATTCTTATAAACGGGCAAATGTGTTTAAATTCACTGAGTTTATGCAAAGTAAGAAGTACTCAGTTTTATTAAATCTTTGTAAATATAATATATTTATCAAGCTTGTATAATCAAAATGCATAAGCGCATTCATCTATGTTTTGTGTTCATCTACTCAAGTATATATTGACAAATTGTGTTAAATGTTTAATTTATATTTGTTCAACCTCAAAACACAATGGTAAAAATTGTATGTGTTTGAATAACGTCATATTCCTAATTTAATCGAAACAAGGTTATATTGATTGTTTGTCTATTATCGAAGTGTCATGTGCATTACTTGAATTTGTATGGAATGAGACACATTATATTTTAAATTACTGAATAAAATTATTCTGAATATTTGATTATTGTAAATTGATTAATGTGATTAAATCTATGTATACTGATGAATAGTCATGTGTCAAACTATCTTTAGAAATGAAAATGTCTGAGTTTATCAACGTCTCGCTTTGAAAGAAACAATGGGTACCACTCTAATCCTTACTTATCTTTTTATTCATGAATAATATACACAAAACAATAGATCTAAATACACTGACGACTGAAAAATACTTTGCTATATATGTTCAATGTAGTTAATTCTTTTTGGTAATGATATCGTGCTCTTCACAACTGATCCCAATAGCCGACAAGCTTAAATTGATAGTATTTCTTACTATTCATCAGAACATTGGGATTTAAAACTAATGTTAAAAAAAACAAATGTTTGAATTTTTGCAAAAAGGAAACAATTACATACGTCTTTATCAATAATAAAATAATCAAAAAAGTTGTTAGCTTTAGTTATCTAGGTGTTAAGTTTATTCATACAGATAGTATGTCTTGTGTTGCTTTAGCTATCTAGGTGTTAAGTTTATTCATACAGATAGTATGTCTTGTGTTGTTAAAACATTAGCAGATCAAACCCTTAGTGCATATTTTAGTATTTTCACTTATGACATAGTTAAATTAAAGGTAAAAGCTAAATAATTTTTATCTAATAATATGTATTGTTTTTTATTAGTTTATATTATGATATGTTTCCGAAGAAGTCTATTACATGTACTACAAGACAGTTGATAAACTACATATTTAATTCTGTAAATACTCATTGGGTATCCGTTAACAAACACATAAAATGGCTATCTATTGCGATTTAGGGATACTACCATTATCAGTCATAAGTAAGGAACGTTTGATAAAGTTTTTACTGCCGAAGGCGACTTTTGTCGACCGCTAGACTGATTGCCGAAAGTGACTTTTGTCGACAACGTTTACCAAATTTTTGTGATATTCATATGACGTTGTAATTCGTACAGGGCACCGTAAGTGCTTTCCATGTTGAAAACGATGTTCTTTGTTTTCATATTACAAAGATAGATCAAAGGAATTTTCATCATTTATGTAATAAAAAAACGAAAATAAATCTAGAGAAAATTGCAAGGAATTTCACGGGCAAAATGGCGTCCTCGAAAAGGGGCCAACGTTTACGAGGTCTCAAGTCATAGATATGATTTGTAATGACAGTGACAGCGAAGGAGTTGCTTTTGAAACAGAGTCTAATGATGAAACGAGTGATATTTCTAGTGTGCCACGTTCATCCACGCCACAAAACATGGAGCGAAGTTCGAGTTCTGGTAGGTACAAAATAATTCTGAACTGAAACTAAAATTATTGTATTCATTCTGATTCATGCATGTTATTTGACCTGTAGGTTAGTTCGAATGTTTTATTATGTTATGCTGTTATTATGAAGAACAAATGAAAGCAATCTGACCAATATATGACAAGCTAGGCTATTACAAAATGCTGATCACTAAGTACATATCCGGTGTATATTTTGATAAATATTTGCGTCAAAACCAGTTCAATAGAACAAAAACATCTCTCTCAATTGAATGTTACCTTTTTTATGTTGTTTTATACTATGTATTTCTATGCTTGCACAATATAATGTTTATTTGAGTAGAAATTAATAATTGTGTTTATATTTTTCAGAATCAAATGATGAGCATGTGTCAGACAATGAGGGGTTAGACGATGTTCCCATCGGCGTCTCATTTGATGTACCAGCGGCTGTTCCTATGCATGAAAGAGGAGTAAGGCAGGGTAGACGTCGAGGACGTGTGCATGCTGCTAATCGTAGACGTAATGTGGTACAAATAGGTGGTAATAGACAAGGTGGAAGAAACAATCTGCGCAGCGCATTCAAACGGCTGGTTATTTTAACCGGCATGAATATGAACACATAGATCCATATAGCTCTGAGTGGTTGCCAGAATTTCGTGAAAGAAAGGGAGTTCTGGTTGACACTTTTGATTTTGAGCCACTACAGCACTTTGGTTTATTTTTTCCTGATGACTTATTTGAGTTAATATCAACTGAAACGAACCGTTATGCCGACCATATATTGAGCAAGTCATGAAAATTGAGGACGTTCTCAAGATATAATCAATTGGAAAACAAAGACTCTAGTGAAATGAGAGCATATGTTGCTTTACAGATTTGTATGGGACTGTGCCAGAAGCATGAACTGACAGAGAACTGGGAGTTTATATGTATAGTCTTGAGGTGTTGGCTCATGATAGAATATATGACTATAATTAAATTTGTTTGATGCATGTATACTTCAATGACAGGATTCAGCTTTTATTTTTTTATAAATAATGGATTTTTTTTTAATATTACTTTCTATAAAAAATGATTTTTTTTTCTTCTCAATAACAGTACTGTATTATTCACTTATTGATGAAGTTATGACAATTATTCAACTAAGTATTGTCGTCAAACTTTGAACATAATGGCACAAAGAAATCAGTATATATGTGCATAATTGAAAGCGTTATTTATCTTTGCAAAAGCATTTGATTTATAAAATTCATTGAAATAATATTTGCTTACATGTTAAATTATATGTATAGTCTGTTTTCTTTGGGTAATTTACATTCTTTTCTTGTATTTATTTGTTTTAAATAATATAATTATTTATTTTTCAAATTTCAAATCATAATCTTGAATTATGTAATTTTGAAAATAGATATAAAAAATTTTTTTTTAATATTTTTTTTTTTTTTGTGATTATATTTCTGTCCAAATTTGAAATTGATATCTGTATAAACAACACAGTTATTGCCATAATTAAAGATATACCCTACACTGAGAGTGTCTGTTATCTATATATCTGGCAGAGAAAGGGTTAAAAAAAAATATGGAAAATGTCTCATTACCTTTATATACAATGCAGCCGGGCCCGATTAGCTCAGTCGGTTACGCGTCTGACTATCAATCCAGGGGTCGTGAGTTCGAATCCCCCGCCCGGCAACAGTGTCTGTGATGATTGATATACGACATTGTGTCTAATTATCATTCGTCTCTCACCACTGATTCAAGTGGGAAAGTTATCAGTTACTTACGGAGACGGGGTGTGCTCGAATACTGGTTAATCCCAGGAAACAGTGGTTGGGTTAACTGATCGTCTGTTAGCCCTCGGTGGCATAACAATGACGCTAAATATTCAATCAATCAATCAATCATTATATACAATGCATATAAATCAATGTGAAAATATAGATAGTAGCTGCTTGGTATATTGTATGAATTCAATAATTGAGCACTTTGGCTTCAAAAATGTACTAAATGTTAATATAACTAACTGCCGTCATTAAATGGACGATTACGTGACCAGTTCATTCAAAAATGGAATGTTTCTTTACATAATATGTTTAAATTTGATAACTATACAAAGATAAAGATATCCTTTTTTTACGAAGACTTTATTCATTATATAGATAATGATGCATTGAGAAAACACTTGGTCTGTCTTAGGTTAAGTTCACACTCATTTACATTCAAATTCGGTAGAGTTAATGGAATTGAGAGAGAAAACCATTTACATGTATGTAAATTGTGTAATCAAAATGTAGTTGAATCTTAATACCATTTCATCTTATGTTAAGTTATCTTCAGTTATACTGGTATAAGGTAAATATATTTAGACCATATATCATGGCCTTCAGTACACACATTTAATGCAAAAATATATATATTGTTTAAACTTTCAAAATTCATCAATGAAGCATTAATCGTTAGAAAGACTACTCTTAAAATTTTGACTGTTTCATGATTAATATCATCATATATATATTGAAACGTATATTACTGTCTTTGCCATATTTGTATAATCATTGTAATTGACCAAAGACATTTCTAATAAACTCTGAATTGAAAAAAAAAAATCACAAAGATGTTTTTGTCCGCTTTTGCCAATTTCAGCGTAAGGACTAATTGGCTAGGCATAAATGTTTCTATATTCCTTATTTAATTCAAATTAATAGCTGAATTCAAACGTTTATAGGCTAAAAATAATCATGGAATACCAACAAACACTCTTGCTGCCAACATGAGATAAATTCGTGTTTTTTACCTATATTCTTGTCAAAATGTAATAAGCAAATCGGTCAGATCAATGTTGTTACATGTCTAATTAATTAATTAACGTCATATTTAAACATAATTTCTCTCTCAAGACTGAGATCTGGGATTAATACATGATATCGTTACGCAAAACGTCTTGAAAAAAATCTCCATAATTGAAGAAACGTTATTTGATCTTGATTTAACCAATTATATTCTGTTTTCATTAGTTTTCTTATCTCTATATTTATTAATATTTAAGTAAAACATCTTCTTTTATCTTTATTCTTCACTGAACCATGGATTACATGTTATATGTTTTGTTGATGTGTTACCTTGTTTTTAAACAAAGAATGTATCTGCAATATTATCGAGTATATTGCACAAATTTTGGATCTAATGTTTGATATTACTTTAATTTTCTATATCATCTATGCCCCCTTTTAAAACATTAATTTCCGTTTTGATACTCATAAAACTTTCCCTTAAACCATTGTTCCAATTTTATTTACTATCGATAAAGAAAATATATCCGCGACATAGTCATTAGGTAAAACATTTCTATTTGTAACGTTATCATACGTGACGTAATCAGCGTTGTCGGATGACCTTTTAAACTCTCCATTTAAAATGATATGACACAGGTCATTAGTTTTGTTTTGGATAATGTTTAAAATAAACTTTTAAACTAATTGTACAATTCGTTTGTATACAAATTACTATTATTTTAACAATTTGTTTATATATTTGTATATTGAGTCACACAATGTCTTGCGATTTCTTTTAGCATCAGTATGTAAATCAGAATGAAGTATATGCGTGTATATATATTTAGCTTTATATTTGTCTTTCCTATAATAACGATGTTATTTTATATCCACTCTTATTTCCATGTGATATCAATTGACAATACCATTTCTTGCATAATTTAAATTCGCTATCAGCATTATTGCAGTCGCCTGTTAACCACAAATTGTTCATTGTGTTTTTCAGATTTATTATTATATATATATATATATATATATATATATATATGGAGATAATTATTTGTGAACAACCAAGACATAAATGTACAGACCAGACTACTGCGATCGCGCCTAGCTACAATGCAAACCGTAGACACAATATCAAAGCCTCTGCCAAACCAATAAATTTGGTGCCGACTATGACTTATATACTTTGGATTAACATGCAACACATCTGGACTGGACGGACAATTTACATACATGATCTGATAGCTTTATATGAGTAGTATCTAGTTAAGGATTTGTGACTACTCACATGCTGTATAAAAGGACATATTTATATACCCGCTGGATCATAGAGATATAGTGAATTTATGTATATATTATTTCATAAAGGGAGGTAATTAAATTCATTACAACTGAATTTACGATTTTTGGGATCTTTTCAGATGCTCATTCACAATGTTTTATATATATATATATATGGAGATAATTATTTGTGAATATATACATAATTCTGGATGAATTTACTTGCATTAAATATGCTATATGTATTGTTATATTCATCCGGTCATTCTCGATCTAACCTCCAAATAAATGCAAAGAAACTGTCCTCGATGTAATCAGTAGCTTAACATGGGGTAAAGTATATTAAAAATCTAACAAAATATGTTCAATGGAACATGGTAAATATATAAAGGAGCGTCCTATAAAGCATATCTGCTTTGGATCACCATACATGTATTATTACTTGAACTTAGTCATCCGGTAAAAAGCATCCAGTGAAACAGATTAAAAACAAATAATGTAAATGTTTGCAGACAACATTTAATCTTTAAACTTTATTGTTTTGTTCTGATATTAGGTATTTAAAATGCAACATTATTTCAGCTAACATGACTAATAATAATGTAAATATATAAGTCTCTTAAAGGTAATATTTAGAAATAATGGTCAATGTTATTTGTTTTAATGTCTTCAAGAAGGTGTAAATTTCTTATCAAAAATTGAAAAAAAATGAAATAAAATAAAGATAATAATAATAATTACCTAAAGGTCTCACTACACAGTCAGATTCCACTATATAATCTATATAAAACAGTGTCTGCCTGTTTCACTATAACTTTTTATTTACACAATCATACAATTTTTTAAAAGTGGTTTCTTTCCAGAGAACGAATGTATTTCTACCTTAAAATGCACATTAACTGGCATGTTGACCACGTTGGCTTTTTTTAAATGCAGTGGAGTCTGTCAATTCATTTTTATTAAAAGGCAGTCCATGCTTGTCCCAATATTCATCCGCTTCCTAAAATCAAATAAAACTCAGTTCCTGTGGATCCAGTGGAGTCTCATCTCTGTATGTTTTAGCCAAGACTTCGTTTTACACATCTGAAAGAAAATCATAATTTCTTTGAACCACTTTCAAAATATACCAAACCAAATAACGCAGTTTTTTTTTCTGGCGTAAGAATCATTACCGTGGCTCAAAGGGGGCATAACTGTGTAGTGAGACGTTAACGGGGAGCGTAGTTGCTCATTTTAATTTGAAATTTTTACGTTACAACTTAAGATATATGTGTTATCTTCTATGTTTAAACTGTGTAGTAAATGTGTTTATATTTGTATATTGTGCTAAATTACATAATCTATTAATAATTTCATGCAGGTCCTTATATGGAAAATGCTGTATTTTATATTAAAATTGAAGTATTCTCAAAAAAAAATGTATGCATTTGGTTTTATTTTCTACTTCCAAATGTTAAGTAATGAGCAAACAAGCTTAAATCAAGCTTACCTCTTTATTGTCATCATATAAGCTGATGAAGATGCCCATACAACAACATGTCTGCAAGTTGACATCTTGCTTCTGTGTACAGTTAGGATTCGGTTAGCTAATGGCTTTCTGTAATGAGATAAATCATGGGTATATAAGTACAGCGATTCTTCATTAATTTATATTCATTTAATAAAATCATCAGAACTGCTAGCAAGTGCACAAAATGGTTTTTGAAAGGAATAAATCTGGAAATATAACATGTGGCTGGAAAGGATCTTATTGCAGGAAAGGAGCTGATTCTAAAATATTCAACACATCTGAAAGTAAGTGGAAAAATTTAAATTCTGATGGATGTCAATTGACAAGAATGACAAAAGAATCATTTGATGGTGTTATATCTATAGACAAGAAATCGGGACTCCTTTTATGTGGAGCTGTTGAAAAGAAAGTGCCGAAAACAACTATTCTACGTCCATCGCTAGCACGTCAAACAGCCATTGATGAAGCCGTTAGATATAAAAGCACCGATAAAAATTGGCGCAATTCTGAGCTGAATACTTACTGCATTTTCCACTTTGGAAAGACAGCGGATATGTTTTATGACAGTTACACACACCACCGAACAATAGATGACACTTGTAATTGACAATTAAAGTTTGATTTGAATTTTGATAAACAATGGGGCTTAGGATGGAAGAAGAGACTAATATGTACAAAATGCCATTTTATTAGTAAAACATACAAGTTATATGAGAAAGTGAACAATGGACAGGCAGGTGCTAGGAAAGCAGACATCAATGTGTCTGCTGCTTCTGGGTTGTTCGATACAAAATGTGGTTCAAATGACTTGAGATACATTTTGACAGCCTTGCAAAAATACCACCACCATCATATACTACAATGCAAAAACATAGCAATTTTGCTGGTATTAAAACAGAAGATGTTGCAGAAACAGCTTCTGTCAAGTTAGACAGGAAACAAAGAGTAACAATATTTCATGTGGATATAATGCTGATGATCAAATAGCAGCAGCAGTCGACTCTCAGTATAATAATACCATGAAATCAGCTGGCGAGGCTCGGCCGGGTCAACCAGCTACACAAGTTAGTACCACTATCTGTTGGAAACAGACAAAATACCAAAATATCATAGGCATGCGGTTCAGCAGTAAATTGTGCTCCAGAAATGACCATACAAAATGTGTCGGGAAGAGCCGCTGTTCAAAGAATTTACAAAACCAAGATGTTATTGATGAATATAACATTATATGTTCAATCTTTCTTTCTCGAGTTTATTGCTTTTTTTACTCATTTGCTTTTTTTGTCACACCTACATGTGCTTGATCACTCAATCACTCAAATTACTCACTCACTCACGTAAATGGCTTCCGTACTTAAGAAATAGACAGAAGCTCCCGGAAGTTATTTTTTTTATATTATTTTTTATTCAATTCAATATATAGTATACGTCTTTTACTTCACAATATGAAAAAATATTTTTGCAATATTAAAGAATAAATTTTCAAAAAGTGGTGTTTAATTAATTCGTGGCAGAATGGTCTAAATCGCCGTCTCAAGACCACCTACCTCTCACCGCTAAGGTCGTAGGTTCGAGTCCTGCTCGATCCAAAAACTTGATGTGAGAAAGTTTCTAGTTACTTTCGCACAGACTGTGGTTCTACTCAGTCGACTCAGTTTGAGTTCTTCCTCCACCAGTAAAACTGGATATGCAATATATAACCTGACATGTGTTAATAAATGGCGTCACATCCATTAAAAAAATGATCAGATGGTAAATTCATTTATACTTTAAGATATGCTTAGCACAATAGTGCCTAACAAAAAGAAGAACTGGAAGATTCATGTAGGACCTGTTTTTCAACCGACAACAGTTACTGTACGAGACATACTTCGACAATTCTATTTGGATGAGGACCACAACTTCCTGTACTTCCTGGTAACTCGGCCCATTAATCAACTCAAAAAGCCGTGGAAACAACTACTGCTGATTGTGAAGAGGAAAGCACGAGATCAACTTGACCGTTTGACCATTAAATTGGTGTTATGAGGTGACATATGAAACAGAGCCTAAACAGTAATGTTTTGAAAGGTATGTGCCACAAAAAATATGGGAGAGCACTCGTCCTGTTAGCGAGGTATCTTTGGTCAGACTCATTCATCATGTTTTCTCTTCCTCAGAATATAACATTGTTCTGGCAGGAACCAATATTGAATACATGTATATTTTTTCCTATTAAACTATTCACGGCCTGTGATATTGTTTTTTTACCACCACAATTTATCATTTACAGTTGATACACACGTTATGATAAAACAACAGCGTTGATTAAAGTTTGTTATTTTCTTATTACTTATGATTTTGGGTATTGCGTTGAAAAAAAACCCAACACATTTTGCAATTTTTAATCACATCAACATTAGTTTAAGTTTAATACACGTATTTAACAAAGTGTGGATTATTGACTTTTTCTCAATAGCATGGCAGTATGATTATAACTTCTCAGTATGAAAGCTTTTGATTGCAAGTTCTGATTTTCCATCATTAAAAGTGACAAAAAAATGAGCACATATGTAACATTCTTAATAATTGTATCAATGTATTTTTACTTTCCCTCCAACATTTGCTAAATGATTCATGATGGGTTAAATCAACATGAATATAGGGATATTAGGCATGTCTGTTACACTGTTTATAACGATTGACTTGTGTTTTAGAATAAATAGACACGTTCTCATAAACATTATTACTTTGGCATAAATCAAAATCACATCATCTATCAGTAAAAGTGTTAATAAAAAAACAGTTATTATCTCATAATGATTAACTCATGACCCATGTAGTCCCTAATGTTAAAGTGAGATGTGATATTGATTCCAGTGCTAACATTCCGTTATCAACAACAATGTAAACCTGGCTGCATTGATTTTGAAACATTTTGTCATCTGCAGTTATTAGTTCTATCTATGAACCTTATTACACACTCTCACTTAGTAAAACATTCCCTGTGATGAAACTATTTACATCCGATAGTCTGATGGGATGTTGGGGCTTTAATGTTTTGAAAGGTACAAGCCAGAGAGCAGATGATCATCTATGGCCGAGGAGGGTCATACGCAATATAAATACCACTTAACTCTAACTTACCTTTTGATTTCATGGGATCGACCTTAGATACGTCAAACACATTATGTGAGAAAAGGCTTGCCAGTTACTTGCTAAATGACAGTTGTTCTACTCAGATTCGCTTTAATGCGTATGTGGTCTTCGTCCACCGATGGCGTTGAAGCTTATTCCACTCTGACGTTAAAGTTCATGCTATCATGCTATTGATTGTTAATATTATTCAGAAAAAATGAAATTATTCAAATCGAAATACATTATGATTAACGTAAGATTATTGCATTTAAATAACACACACACACACACACACACACACACACACACACACACACACATCATATTTGCCTTTTCCCTACAGCCTGATCAACCACAATCTGACCGGGTTTTGGTATCACACTCTGAATTAGGTCACGTGTACTTTGATACTAGTTTAGCATATAACTGCATAGTTCATTTCTAACAGATTTAAAGACATTTAATATCATTATGATATCGTCTTTATGTTATAAATTTTGTAAGGTACCACCGACCGTAAACAGGAAATAAAAAGCTAACAACGCAGATTTAGATATATCAACAACACGATTTATTTTTCGCACTTAGATCTAATAATTAATTGTGATATTATATTTTGCTATCTGTCAGGTGGGCACGAGCTACTTAAATTTACTAAATGTTGTAATAATGATCTACCTGCAAGATCTCTTAGATATGCAATTGAATTATATAAAACCCAGTAGATTCAAAAACTCCCGGTGACTGGAGTTTTTGTTTATAGCAACGGCTGGTTGCCCTCTTTGCTTACATGGAAAGTCCCCGGATGAGAGCCAAGCTCTTATTTATAACCTCTTGAAAATGTCCACCTGACCAGATAAGACTAATGGCTGAGGACTCGGAGGGATCCGGCAGCTGGGCTAACCAATCAGAACAGGCACAGTTCACCGACAACCAATTGTTATCGAGACCGGTGAACCGTGCAAGTCTGACTGAGAGCACCTGCTGACCGGAGCTGTCAAAAGTCAGCAGTCCTTGATACACAACTAAAGTAAACATGTAACGTAAGTTAAAATACACAATATTGCATTTAGTATAAACTTTCAGCAATTTCATCATAACAAGAATATAATATAGGTTTATGAGTAAAGGTCTCACTTTCATGAAAGTTACCATAAAATGAGACCGGTTCAGACGATCACCGTGACCTCTAATCCACATGTTGTTTATCAAATCTCTTTATATAAATATGTAATCTGTCTACAATAGTTATATAAATAACCGTAAGATTTACACAGCAATACTCATCAACTGGTATGACAGTAGACAATTGTATAGGAATAACATAACTCAGTTATCGATACTTTTAACAACAACAACAACAACAACAACAACAACAATAACAACAACAACAACAACAAATATGGCAGACAACTGTCAAACGTAGAGTTTTTCTCCTCAAATATATTAGATAAACTGTTTAATAGTGACCTTCAATATAATAAGAAGTTGTCTAAATATTCATTAGTTGAGTGTATAGATATTGACTTCAGTTTATTATTATAAGTTGTTTTGTTAAATTAGTTATGGTTCTTACACTCTCCCCACCCTTAAAAAAAGAAAATTCGCCTGAATTGTAATAATAATCAATGTAATTTATAGTCTTAACTGAATGTTGTCACACGCCTTGAACAAATGGTCGTTGCTGGTCGCTTTCATCATGGCACCGCATTCAATTATGGATAACCATGATGAGTTGACAAGCTTACCGTTAGCTATTTGGCGAAGAGTTTCATATGTAAAATACCGAGCTTCTGTTATAGGGCTCTTCTCTACTCGGTGGGGAGCAGTGCCTGGCAAGGCAACAAAATTTAATTGATGTAACATTTCACCACGGAACAGTTTAGATATATCTACGCCACGTCATGTCAGTAAACTCCCACTGCAGCAGTTTCTGGTCGGGTGAAAGTTTTGTCCAACCTTTTGGTGGCCACGTTATTGAACATGACCCTTCCTGAAATGTAACTGCCTCTTCCGTATCCCAACGACGTTTAGCGGGCTTCCATTGTGGCATACCACCACGCTTCAGCAGTTTATTGGCGCGGTATTCCATGGAAGGTGGTGTAGGGATATTCAAAGCGTCACTATTGCCATACTTGGGCACTGATTGAAGGGTAATATCTGTGACAGTAAGTTCTTTGCAGGGTAAAGTTGAGCTACATGAAATATCCAAAGAGGGTATTTCTTCCTGCGGGACAATTAATGGTTCTGGAACAGTTTGCTGATTGTCATCTAAGTGTGGCATACTATCACCAGAGAGAATTTAAGCCTCTTGGACAAATTGGAAGTTTTCATCCCTGGTTGGGGGTTGAAGAATTACTTGTAATAAACAGATCCAGGTTTGGCATGTCCAGGATCTCAGGGTTGATTTCCTCTGGAGCCATCTTCTGACGTTTGAGGTCACTGGCCTCAACCACATCTACATCCGTTGGCCGTTTAATCACAATGCGATTTGATCGGACCTTTTGTATTAATGACTGGTGGATGCCGATGGGTTGAGCCCAAGGCAGCTTGTCGTTGTTGACCACACCACCAAAAGAGATGAGATAATGGTGAGGAGTCCTCCAGATGACTCATTTTTCTGGTCAAGGCGGTCATAGCGCGTGAATAGTCAAATGTGTCAGGAGTGAGGTACAAACGATGCTGGTCATAATCCTGTTCAAGATCAACAAATAAGTTCGCAGGATCCAGGCTGACAAATTTAATAGTGCGGGGTGTCGGTTCATTTATTAATTACTCAGTCATTTGATGTTGGAGCTCGGCGAAGCGCCAACCCTCCAGAAAAACCTTCCGCGACCTGGTTGCAAGTTTGCCCATGGACTTGCTCCATGCCAAACCTAATGTTCTAATCTTCACGGCCGTAGGGCACGATCGTTCAGTTATCTCGACCACCCTTTGTTAATCCTCAGGGCAGAGGGACCACCAGAAGCCATTTTTCTCACTGAATATGTCCGCTGGCAAATATGCTGCGATGATGCTATGTGACTTCCTGACATGGACCTTTAAGTCTGATACACGTTTCAAAGTTACTTCCCGATCTTCACAGAACGGACATATCACTGCCAGTCGACCATGAACTGTTTGAATATAATTCAGTTCACAAGGCCAACATGAAGTCATCCTGGAAATACTCATAAAATATATGTCATTTAAAAACTTCACTTCTTATTTCATCCAACATATTTCTTTATTAATGCGTTAACTGTCACTTTACTTATTGTACATTGTTATGTTTAATTGTTCCAGGAATTTTATAAGCTCTGTAACTACTCATCTATAACAGTTATTATTACAAGTTTATATTTGAGTTTAATAACATATTCAAATTATGTGTCCACCATGACATATAAATTTAATTCGCGTCCGCAAATACCGTTTATGAAGTAGATGTACACGTATTTCATCGCGACTGAACAAAGTCTCTGCACGACTTAAACACGACTATAAACAACATTTTGTGAACAAAGGTTGATCAGGCGGCCTTTTCCACACAAATGTTTCAAAATTCTCTGTCGACCGCGTTTCCTGTAAAATCTTACACTGTCGACGCGTCTTTCTGGTGCGTCCAGGAAACCGCCACCAATGATAAAATAAACATGTCCAAAGCGTAAAATCCAGGTATACATCTAAGTCACTCTTCAACGGACAAATTCAGTACAGTTCATTTCCAGTTAAAATATTATTTTCCACCATTTCCATTGTCGCCATTCTAAACAATAACTGTTAAATTTTATAACTGTAACAATAAAATAAACACTGTTCCTATATTGTTAGTAATCTGTTGCTGAAGGAAAACAAAACACTGTTACAGAAGGCCTTTGACTTTGTCCTTGCAAAACCATGAAGGTGGGTTCTTTCCTTTGTATGGTAGCAGTCTATCCATATGATACACTTTGGCCTTTTGCCTTGGAGAACTTTTTACTAGGTAAGTCACATCATCTAATTTCCGAATTATTATATAAGGACTTTTCCACTTGGAAGTGAGCTTAGAACATACTCCAACTCTGCAACTTGGGTTAAACAACCAACTAGGCTGTCCAGGATCCATGGAACGTTTCTTCGCTTTCAGATCGTAATGTTTTTCTAGTAGTTGGAGCTTACTTTTTCGTGCTATTGTACGAGCATTATGCATGGTATTGCGCAGTTTTTGCACATATGATTCAATGTTAGGTGTGTCATTGCACTGATCATCATCGATTTGTCGACCAATAACAGCTTCCATGGGTAAGACAACTTCACGACCTAACATCATTTTATTTTGAGTTTTACTGGTTGCAGAATTTACCTATGCTCTATAGGCCATCAAGAGCTGGGGCAAGTATTTGTCCAAGTATCTTTGGTCTTCCTCACAGTACACGATTAGCATGGCCTGTAGAGTTCTATTGAAACGTTCAACACTACCATTAGCTTGTGGTCGCATACTGCTGGTATTTATCTATACCGAGAAAGTCACATAATTCTTTAAACATTTCAGATTGAATGTTGGAGCCTTTATCACTCAGTAACTGCAGTGGTGTGCCAACCCGACACATGAATTCATTGACAAGGATCTCAATTATGGATTTGGATTCCTGGTTGGGTGAAGCATATGCCTCAGTCCATTTGGTGAAACTATCCACAAGAACTAGCACATATCTGTTACCAGTGTTAGACAGAGGCAGTGGACCAAGTATATACACAGCAACCCTCTCTATGGGCTCGCCAACAAAAAATTGACGTAATGGTGCTCTACTGGGAATGGAGGAAGTCTTCCGCGAGGTACATTTGTAGCAGCTGGCACAATATTCTGCTATATCGCTCTTCATACCAGGCCAATAAAATGATTGTTTAACTTGAAATAGAGTTATTTCGCTTCCAATATGAGCTGCTGTTGGGATATCATGGAAATAGTGGAAGACGTCATATCGTTTACTTGTTGGAACCACAAGTAAGAACTGGTCTTTTTCAAGATCAGTATCTACAAAAGCACAGTGCAGCATGCCGTCCATGATGTGAAGTCGGTCCCACTGGTGCTATAATGTCTTTAAATAGGAAGTTCTCGCAGATATCTGATCCCAGTCTGGACGACTGTTGCCAGAGGTCAATGGGGTCATTAAAGGGCCTATATCCGGATCTTGTATTTGAACGTGACGTATCTCATCTTGCGACAAACATTCTAGAAAAGCCTGCGACTGTTAACTAGATGAAGATACATTTGTAACACGTATAGAGGCATACTCCTCATTTGTGTTGCCTGGAGTAGGCAATAATTCTGTAAGCTGATTATCGGTAGGAATATTCAAGGGCGCTTCCTCACAATTACTATCATTGTCGGACTCAGTTTGTGTTCTAAGTTGCTCTTGACGTTGACATACTCTACATGGACGTCTTAAAAGGGCATCAGCATTTGAATATTTCAGGCCTGGTCTATGAATAACATCTAGGTGGTAAGTTTCAATATCTTGAATCCACCTAGCAACCTGACCTGTAGGTTGCTGTAGCTTCCTTAGCCAACTCACAGTAGCGTTGTCAGTACGTAGGATGGTTTGCTGTCCATAAAGATAACAGTTAAATTTTCGCAGTGCTACGACCACAGCTAAAAGTTCTTTACGAGTCGTGCAGTATGACTGTTCATGCTTGTTCATGGATTTACTCATGTACGCTATTACTCGTTCATGTCCATTCGAATTTTGGGACAGAACAGCACCCACACTTTTATTGCTAGCATCTGCATCTAAGATAAACTATTTCTCTGGTGTTGGATATGCAAGTATAGGTGCAGTGGTAAGGCTTGTTTTCAACAGGTCAAAGGCGCTCTGGCATTCTTCATTCCATATAAACTGAGCACCTTTCTCATTGATTTTATGAAGTGGTCCGGGAAATTTTGCAAAGCTTTGAACAAATCTTCGGTAATACGAACATAAACAAAGAAAACTTTATATTTGCTTGGTTGTCTGAGGAACTGGCCAACTGTTTACTGCACTAATTTTTTTCTGGGTCAGTTGCAATACCGTTTTCAGAGACGACGTGTCCCAGACATTTTGCTTCTTTCTAGAAGAAAAGACATTTCGAGGGCTTGACCTTAAGGTTTGCATCCAGTAACCGGTCAAAAATTGTCCTTAATCGCTTTAAACCTTCCTCTATGGTGCGGCTTGGTAAAATGATGTCATCCATGTAAAGGAGCAGTTCGATCCACTGTAGATCCCGAAGAACATCTTCCATTAAACACTCAAAAGTGGAGGGACTGTTTACCATACCAAATGGCATAACAGGAATTAACCAAGACTGGTTGCAAAGGCACTTTTCTCCCGGTCCTCCGGAGCCAACTCGACCTGCCAAAACCCTGAGTTCATATCGATAGAACTATACCATTTGGATCCTGACAGTGCATCCAAGCAATCATCGACTCTTGGTAAAGGGTAGGCATCTTTGACCGTTAATTCATTCAACACACGATAATCAACGTAGAAGCGGATTGAATTATCCTTCTTGGTTACGAATACTACTGGGCTACTCCATGGACTGTTTGACGGTTCGATTACCCCGCGTCCAAGCATTTTATTAATTTATTTGAATTCGGTTTCACGCTTCCCGAGTGACTGACGAGGTGTGGACTGTCTGACTGGCAAAGCATTACCAGTATGAATCCTGTGTTGCATTTTATTACAGTGACCAAGATCTACAAGAAGACTTGGCAAATACATCCTGGTATTCAGAAAGGAGAGCAGCTAATTGTTTACTTTCAGAATCATTTAAATGTATTGAACTTCTATGCCACAGATCTTCAGATGCTCTGGGACCTGAGCAATGGACTGACTTTAGAATTTTCTAATGTGGTAGTGGCTTTGCGGTTTGCGACTACACTATCCTCATATGACTCGCATGTACCAACTGCTTGCTTTGCATGCAGTGTTATGGGTTGATCAGAACAGTTCACAATATTTATTACTGTTTCAGGCTTTTCAGTGTCTAGAACACCTGGTACCAGTGCGCATTTCCCTTCATTTATTATGGCTGGTTCCACTAACCCATATTTCATTAAATGTTCACTGCCAGGAATATCCACCGAAAGCCATGCTGTAGAATTTTAAGGAATTGTGGTAGTTCGTCTTACCACTACTCTACATGTCATATTTTATTCATTTCCAACCCAACAAGGAATTGTATTAACTTTTGTTTGTATTTTGTTCTTTTTATTAACTACTTTCTTCAGCATATTTTAAAAGAAAATCTTGCCTAATGATACCGTCTTGTTTTATATCACAAACCATCACATTCTGTTCAAAGTCACTGCCTCCTAATTCTACATTTATGTCAATTATACTATGTGTTTTTATTTTGTTGCCATTAGCATCATTCACATCAGTGTTAACAATTTTCAGAGATGGTCTTATCTCAGGGGAAATTTCATTGTATTTATTATATGATATGATGGATGATGTAGACCCATTGTCAATTAAGAACTCAATCGGAAGATCACTGCGCGTTTCACCAATGTGACCTGTTCTTACCGAACCATTGTCTCCAGTACTACATTTGTTCAAGATTGGCCTAGAACTTTCGTTACTGGACGACCCACAGTATATCGAGTCGACCATTTCTCGTTTTCCGGAAACCATTGGTGTTGGTTGACAATGGTTGACATCACCATTCAATTTGTTTGATTGTCTGTTATGGGACGGATTTACTGAATTGACATTTTGTGGACAGTTTCTGTACAAGTGATCAGGGGAATTGCACAGGAAACAATTCCTTTCACGATTATTTTGAACTAGTGCCTGCCTACGGAATGCTGGCGGTTTAGCATTTTGTTGAACCAAAGATATACTTTCAAGTTTTTCAATACGGGAGTCCATTTTTTTCACTAGATTGGAAATATTTTGGTCTACTCCCGAGGTATCAATCGCACATACGCTGTTTTTCTTTCGATCAAAGGATAGTGATTCTCCAAGAATATCTTCATATCATTCAATGACCTCCATAGCTTCATGAACAGTTTAACAGCTACTGTCGATGCAGCGACACTTCATTTCTACCGGTATTAATTTGTACAATTGATAGAGAGCAATTCTCTCCTGACCAGTTGAATCAAGATCAGAATAAGCTTTCTTTGCTAATTGCCTCAGGTCATCACCAAGCGCGGTCACTTTTTCTCCGGCTTGCCTTTGCCTGGACTCTAATTGGCTTAACCATTTACTAGAGTGCTTACTGCTACCAAACCGTTGTCTCACTCTGGCTGCAAGTGCTGGATAACTGCATTTTTCATGTGATTCGTGATTCATGTAGTATGTCCGTGCAGGGCCACGGAGACTTGCCGCTAGGAAAAGTACTTTCCTATGCCTATCCCAGCCGGACAGCCCAGCACAGTCTTCAAAATGGGATTGGTATTTTTCCCAATTGTCATTTCCGGTGTAGGGTTCAGGTCTAAAACAGAGTACATTTTGAAATGTAGCTGGCTCTAGAAATCTATGGGGTCAAGGAGGTTCTATAGGTTCTCCACTGTACCTTGTATGGTCTACATAAGCAACATTTCTATGTGACTGTTCTGTAGTATACATGTATTCTGCATTAGGTACATGTATTCTGTTACTCTGGTTACATTTATGTGGTCTTCTTGTCTGCTCCTGGGATGGCGAGACGCGCTCCTATACAAACGACAAGGACTGTCATTTATTATATTAGGCGCGTGAAGGCATTAGCTTGCTTAAAACATGATAATTTTATTACTATATAATTATAGTAACATGTGGAGGGTTCGACTATTGTATCGACTATTGTATCTGACATTTTCACCAAAAGTCATTTTTTTACATTAATACATAGAAACATTACCTTAATAAATATCAGTGTCAAATTCCACCTCAAAACAGTAAAAACGATAAGTGTGAAACAACTGTATCTACAACTAAAAAATGTAAATGTGAAACTAATAGTTTCACGCTATACATTTTGAAATATATTAAAAAAATGATATATTGTAACTGACCTTCTTTAATGGTTTAAAATGTATTCTGCAATAAATTTAAAGCTAATAATCAAAAAGTTTTTCTTAGTCTAACGTTAACAGTACATTTATTGTAGAAAAAAGCTTATGTGCAGATTCAACAGTTTTGACGCTAAACAATTGAATTAAACAAATAAGTAATACATATTGTATCTACATGCAATACCTCAATATTTTAATATTTTTAACCTTTTTATACTTTTAAAGGCAGTTTCATTAGAAATTGCTAAGAAAAAATTATCTGAAGTTTCAGGTAGTGATTCAGAAGATGATTTTTACGGATTTGAGCCAATGTCTGATGGCATGGTAGCTTGTCGTTTATACATTGCTGATGAAAACATTCAGAACATAGTATAATATGATGAATCTTATGTTTCAGATATAAGAAGTAATTAGAATAGCGAGGAGATACAAAGGGTATGCTCAATAGAAAGTGATGAGTTGAGTGCGCATGTTCACAATTTAAATGACAGTGCTTATTTCTTTATTTCCATAGACCCCCAGATGTTTGATGTTTTTCAACTTAAAAACAGAACAAGAGATGATACAGTGAGAAACGATTTTATGAATAATGATATGACGATAAACAATACTGTAAATGACGATGAGTTTAATGATATGGTGAATGGCACAATGAATAATGATTTGATGAATGGAGATGATGTGAATGACACAGTGAATGATGCCTTGGCAAATGGGGCTTAGGTGGCTAACAAAGTGAATTAGAGGTGTAACGATTCATTGATGCATCGATGGATGGCGATTCACCTTTCCGCCGATGTGTGTATCGGGTGTTAAATGAAAACTACAATAGATCGCGATGCAATGCACTCTTTAGACCTACGATGCATCAATAAGATTGTCAGATATTGTGTATTATGGTGGTGACAATGGTGATGACAATGGTGATTACTATGGTGATGACAATGGTGCTGACTATGGTGATGACGATGGTGATGACAATGGTGATGCCAATGGTGAGGGACAATGTTGGTGGCAATGGTGATTACAATAGTGATGGCAATGGTGATGACAATGGTGATGACAATGGTAATGGCTATGATGGTGAAAATGATGATGACGATGGTGATGGCAATGGAGATGACAATGGTGATGGCAATGGTGATGACAATGGTGATGACAGTAGTGAGGTACAATGGTGAGGGACAATGGTGGTGGCAATGGTGATGACAATAGTGATGGCAATGGTGATGATTATGGTGATGACTATGGTGATGACTATGGTGAAGACTATGGTGATGGCTATAGTGATGACAATGGTTATGACCATAGTGATGGCAATAATGATGACTATGGTGATGACTATTATGATGACAATGGTGAGTACACACAATCTAGATGTTTATGACCAATGGACGTAGGACAATCTGAAAATCTCACCTTGAACATAATATCTTTATTAAAACATATTGATATTGGATGAAAATAGTGATGGACAATGGTGATGATAATGATGATAACAATGGTGATGACAATAATGACAATGGTGATGATCATGGTGATGACAATGGTGATGGCAATGGTGATGACAATGGTGATGATAATGGTGATGGCTATGGTGATGACAGTAGGGATGAAAATAATGAATACTATGTCGATGACAATGGTGATGGCCATAGTGATGAGTATAATGATGACAATGGTGATAACAAGGGTGATGACAATGGTGATGACTATGGTGATGACAATGGTGATGACTATGGTGATGACATTGGTGATGACTATGGCGATGACAATGGTGATGGCTTTGGTGATGACTATAGTGATGACGATGGTGATAACAATGGTGATAACAATAGTGATGGCAATGGTGATAACTATGGGTATGACAATGGTTATTACAATGATGATGACTGGTGATGACAATGGTGATGACTATGGTGCTGAAAATGGTGATTACAATGGTGATGACTATGGTGATGAAACTGGTGATGACAATAGTTATGACAATGGTGATGACAATGGTGATAAGAATTGTGATGGCTATGGTTATAACTATGATGATGACAAAGGTATTGACTACTGTGATGACTATGGTGATGACAATGGTGATGACTTTCGTGATGACTATGATGATGACAATGGTGATAAGAATTGTGATGGCTATGGTAATAACTATGATGATGACAATGGTATTGACTACTGTGATGACTATGGTGATGACAATGGTGATGACTTTCGTGATGACTATGATGATGACAATGGTGATAAGAATTGTGATGGCTATGGTTATAACTATGATGATGACAATGGTATTGACTACTGTGATGATTATGGTGTTGACAATCATTATGACAATGATGTAGCTATGGTGATGACAATGGCGACAACAATGGTGATGGCAATTGTAATGACAGTGATGATGACAATGGTGATGACAATAGTGATGACATTGGTGATGGCAATGGTGATGACTATGGTGGTGACTATGGTGATGACAATGGTGATGACAATGGTAATGACAATGGTGATGGCACTGGTGATGACAATGGTTATGGTTATGGTGATGACAACTGTGATGACAACAGTGATGGCAACGATGGTGACAACGGTGGTGGCAACGATGGTGACAATAGTGGTGGCTAGGTGATGATTATAATGAGGACTATAGTGGTGACAACGGTGGTGACTATAGTGATGAAAATAGTGATGACCATGGGGATGACTATAGTGAGGACTATAGTTGTGACAATTGTGGTGACTTTAGAGATGAAAATGGTGATGGCCATGGTGATGGCTATTGTGACGGTGATGGTGACGGTGATGGTGACGGCTATGGTGACGGCAATGGTGGAGGCTATGGTGACGGCTATGGTAACGACAATGGTGATGGCTATGGTAATGGCTATGGTTATGGTTTTGGTGAAAGCTATGGTGACGGCTATTGCGATGGATATGGTGATGGCTATGGTAATGACAATGGTAATGGTTATGGTGATTGTTATGGTGATGGTGATAGTGATGAAAATGGTGATGACTTTGGTGATGGTGATGGCTATGGTGAGGGCAATGGTGATGGCTATGGTAATGGCTATAGTGATAACAATGGTGACGGCTATGATGATGGCTATGGTGACGGCTATGATGTTGGCTATGGTGATGGTTATGTTGATGGCTATGGTGATGGCAATGGTGATGGTTATGGTAATGGTTATGGTGATGGTGATTGCTATGGTGATGGCTATGGTGATAACTATTGTGATGGTTATTGTGATGGATATGGTGATGGCTTTGGTTATGGTAATGGTAATAGCTATGGTGATGACTATGGTGATGGCTATGGTGATGACAATGCTGGTGACAATGGTGATGACAATGGTTGCTATAGTGGTGGTTATGGTGATAGTGATGTTGATTATATAGGTTGTGGTTATGGTGGTAGGGATGTTGATTGTATTGGTGGTGGTTATGGTGATAGTGATGTTGAGTGTGTTGGTGGTGGTTATGGTAGTAGGGATGTCGATTGTATTGGTGGTGGTAACGGTGATAGTGATGTTGAGTGTATTGGTGGTGGTTATGGTGATAGTGATGTTGATTGTATTTGTGGTGGTTATGGTGATAGTGATGTTGATTATAATAGTGATTGTTGTGGTGGTAGTGATGTTGATTGTATTGGTGATGGTTATGGTGGTAGTGATGTTGATTGTATTAGTTATGGTTGTGGTGATAGTGATGTTGATTGTATTGGTGGTGGTTATGGTGGTAGTGATGTTGATTATATTTATGGTGGTTATGGTGATAGTGATGTTTATTATATTGGGGTTGGTTATGGTGATAATGATGTTGACTGTATTGGTGATGGTTATGGTGATAGTGATGTTGATTGTTTTGGCGGTGGCTATGTTGATAGTGATGTTGATTGTATCGGCAATGGTTATGGTAATAGTGATGTTGATAGTTTTGGTGTGATTATGGTGATTGTGATGTTTATTGTATTGGCGTTGGTTATGGTGATAGTGATGTTGACTGTATTGATGATGGTTTTGGTGATAGTATTGTTGATTGTATTGGTGATTGTTACGGTAGTAGTGATGTTGATTGTATCGATGGTGGTTATGCCACCACCATAGCCACCACTATCATCAACATTGTCATCAATATTGTCATCACCATACCCATCACCATAGTTATCACCATAGCCATCACAATAACAATCAACATTGTCATCACCATAGCCATCACCATAGCTATCACAAGTGCCATCACCATAGCCATCAACAAAGTCATCACCATTGTCATCACCATTACCATAGCAATCACCGACATCATACCTATCTTCATAACCATTATTATTGACAGAGCCATCACCATAACCATCAACATATGCATCACCATAGCCATCTACATAGCCATCACTATTGCTATCACAATAGCCATTAGCAAAGCCATCACCATTGTCATCACCATAGCAATTACCATAGCCGTCACCATTGCCGTAACCATAGCCGTCACTATCTCCGTCATAATAGCCATCGTCACGACCATAGCAATCACCATAGCCATCACCATCACCATTGCCATCACCATGATATCACCATAGCCATCACCATAACCATCACCATAGTCATCATCATTTTCATCACAATAGTCAACACCATTGTCATCACCATAGTTATCACCATAGCCATCAAAATTATCATCACCATTGTCATCATCATAGTCATCACCAAAGTCATCAACACTGTCATCACCATAGTCATCACCATAGTCATCACCATTGTCATCACCATTGTTATCACAATAGTCATCACCATAGCCATCACCATAGCCATCATTATTGTCATCACCATTGTCATCACCATTGTTTTCACCATTGTCATCACCATAGTTATCACCATTGTCATCACCATTGTCATCACCATTGTCATGACCATTGTTATCACCATTGCCATCATCAGCGTCATCATCATTGTCATCATCATAACAATAACCATTGTCATCACCATAGCCATCACCATTGTCTTCACCATTGCCATCACAATTGTCTTCACCATTGCCACCACCATTGTCCCTCACCATTGGCATCACCATTGTCATCACCATAGTCATCACCTTAGTCATCACCATTGTCATCACCATACCCATCACCATAGTTATCACCATAGCCATCACAATAGTAATAACCATTGTCATCACCAAGCCATCACCATAGCTATCACAAGTGCCATCACCATAGCCATCACCAAAATCATCACCATTGTCATCACCATCACCATAGCGATCACCGTCACCATACCTATCTTCATAACCATTATTATTGTCAGAGCCATCACCATAACCATCAACATAGACATCATCATAGCCATCTACATAGCCATCGCTATTGCCATCACAATAGCCATCAGCAAAGCCATCACCATTATCATCACCATAGCCGTCACCATTGCCGTAGCCATAGCCGTCACTATCTCCGTCACAATAGCCATCGTCACGACCATAGCCATCACCATAGCCATCACAATCACCATTGCAATCACCATAATATCACCATAGCCATCAACATTACCATCACCATAGTCATCATCATTTTCATCACAATAGTCAACACTATTGTCATCACCATAGTTATCACCATTGTCATCACCATTGTTATCACAATAGTCATCACCATAGTCATCACCATTGTCATCACTATTGTTATCACAATAGTCATCACCATAGCCATCACCATAGCCATCACCATAGTCATCACCATTGTCATCACCATTGTTATCACCATTATCATCATCATAGTTATCACCATTGTCATCACCATTGTCATCAGCACTGTCATCACCATAGTCATCACCATTGCCATCACCATTGCAATCACCATATTCATCACCATTGTCATCACCATTGCAATCGCCAATGTTATCGCCATTGTCACCACCATTGTCATCACCATAGCCAACACCATTGTCATCACCATTGCTATTATCATTGTCATCACCATTGCCATCACCATTGTCACCGTCATGGCCATTACCATTGTAATCACAGTTGTCATCATCATAGCCATTACTATTGTCATGACCACAGTCATCACCATAGCCATCACCATTGTCATCACCATAGTCATCACCATTGTCATCACCATTGCCACTAACATTGTCCCTCACCATTGGCATCACCATTGTTATCACCATTGTCATCACTATAGTCATCACCATAGCCATCACCATTGTCATCACCATTAGCATCACCAAAATATCAACATTGTCATCACAATTGTCATCACCATGTCATCACCATTATCATCACAATTGTCATGATTGTCATCACCATTGTTATTACCATTATTATCACCATTGTCTATCACCATTTTCATCCAATATCAATATGTTTTATTAAAGATGTTCAAAGTGTGATTTTCTGATTGTCCTGTGTCAATCGGTCATAAACATTCAGATTGTGTGTATTCACCATTGTTATCGCCATGGTCATCGTCATAGCCATCACCGTTGACATCACCATTGCCATCACTATTGTCATCACCATTGACACCAACCTTGGCCCGCACCATTGTCTCCACCATTGTTATCACCATTGTCATCTCCATTGCCATCACAATTGTCTTCACCATTGCCACCACCATTGTCCCTCACCATTGGCATCACCATTGTCATCACCATAGTCATCACCTTAGTCATCACCATAGTCAACACCATTGTTATTACCATTGTTATTACAATTGTCACCTCCATAGCCATTAACATTATCATCAGCGTAGTCAACTCCATTGTCATCACCATTGTCACCACCGTTGTCACCACCATAGCCATTAACATTATCATCAGCCTAGTCATCTCCATTGTCACCACTATTTTCACCACCATTGTCACCACCGTTGTCACCTCCATAGCCATTAACATTATCATCAGCCTAGTCATTTCCATTGTCACCACCATTGTCATCACCATTGTCACCACCGTTGTCACCACCATTGCCATTAACAATATCATCACCCTAGTCATCTCCATTGCCATCATCATTGTCACCACCATTGTCATCATCATTGTCACCACCGTTGTCACCACCATAGCCATTAATATTATCATCACCCTAGTCATCTCCATTGCCATCACCATTGTCATCATCATTGCCACCATCATAGCCATCACAATTGTCATCACCATTGCCATCACCACAGCTAAATAATTTGAACAGCCATTTGATTTATTGAAAAATACTGATTTTGTCTTGTTACCACTGTGACACCTTAAGCTAGTTTGCGACTTGAGCATGAATTCTCCAGTTGAGTATGGAACAAAGGCTTATGATCTCGGTAATACAAGAAATACTCAGGACTGACAATTTATAACGATCTCTCTATGTGTACCTGTTAGGATTTTGATATTCATATTGAGTTGTTAATTAATCAAATGACTTGAATCATCAACATACATAATAATATAATTTGTTTATCAGTTGAAAAGGGGATCCTGTACTTTGGCCAGTCTTTAAATGTAACTACCACCGAGCATGTACAGTAAAATCTGGCAGTAAGCAACCATCTCTATTAAGCAGTCACTTGTCTTATTTCCCATTTATATGCTAGTAAATTAACTTGTATTAAGCAACAACCTGTCTTAAAAGGCCACTTTTGCTCATTAATTTTCTTCTCTCTCTCTCTCTCTCTCTCTCTCTCTCTCTCTATATATATATATATATATATATATATATACATATATATATATATATATATATATGCTTTGTGGAATTATTATATAACATTCTTACAAACTCCGGCTTCCATATACTATGCATGCTCTTAAAAGTAGTAAGAAAACAATAGTGAGTTGCCGTCCATTACATCATAACACAACATAATATTTCTACACCCATCATCATCTAGAGATATAAAGTCACATCAGGCGTCACTCTCACCGACAGTTTACTTAAAATCGTAACTAAGTTTTGGCTGGTTACTTACAGCTAACCCGCCACTTTAACCTATCGTGTGAACACTAATTTGACTACTAATTTCAATATTTATGAAAGTATTCCATTTACTGTCAAATTAAATTATAACAAGGACATTTCTTTGATACTTTTTGAGAAAACAAATTAAAATGTAAGGTAAAAACAAAACCCATAAGGTTAGGTGGCGGGTTAGCTGTTCCATTCAGTATATAATCAATGTTAATGAAACAATAGGGGGTTTTACTGAAACCAGTCTAAAAATATGATCAACAGACTGCTTTTCTTAGGTTTAAAGTATAAAAATTATGTTGGTTGTTAAAACATGAGCCAGATCATTAACGCGTTCGCGATGCAAAGCTTGCCATTTAGATAACACTATCCGCTCATACTACACCAATTACTGAGAAAAGTACCATACAAAGTATAAACTTTCACAAACAAAACGTTTTTATCTAGGGTGTAGGTGGTGAGTGGAGGTCATTGAAATGTCTCAACCTCTCAAGGTGCTAACTAAATTCGGTCAACTGCGATGATCTTCGTCAACCTCGATTATCGTTTATACGGTCACCGTGTGTAAAGGAATTGAAATAAAAGGGACATGACGAAGAACAATTTTGAAATCCCATGTTTACTTACGTTCACTCATCAAGTTTATCTTTATACCTCTGAACAAATACCCATATGAAGGTATCAAATGCAACTAAATGAAACCCCCACTTTAAAAAATAATGAACTTTTTTCTCCATAAACTAGTGAAGTCCTTAGAATTTTTCTATCATAACGAGAAAAAAGGCAAGAAATTGTGTATCATATATGCCTTATGACTAGAAATATGCGAAAGATCCATTCGTCCATTTATAAGAATTATGCCAATTTTCCGAATTAGAAACAAAACTAAGAGTCAGCACACACATTAGTGTATTTAATGCCACATTTGCATCATGTATATATACAATTGTCAGAAAAAGGGTCAAGCGAAAAATATCAAAAGTGTCCTGTGTCCATATAAAATAAACCGGACATAAAAGCCAATTCTCCTCTATTGTGCATTTAGTTAGCATAAGATAATAATGTATGTAGACACGTCGAATTTCCTTCCCTTTAGTAATTGTTTAAGTTTCAGAATCGTCTGCTTTATAACATACAGCAGTGTTTGAAGAATGTGTTATCAGCGGAAAACATTGGCACCGCCTTGCGCACTACAGAGATAAAACTTCAGTGCAAGTGTGTCACGTGAATCTGTTTATGATATTCTAGTGTATAAACGTTTGCAGTACAGGGCCATGTCCCTTTCCAAGCCTGTCAAGAAAGCAAAGATTGCGTTACTCTCCGAATACTTATCATCGGATGACACAGACTCAAGTTCTAGTTCATCGTCAGAAGATGGTGAGTATTGTGTATACTTTAACATTTCTTTCGTTTACCATAAGGACATTATTTATTGTTTGTTATACTAGTATGCAAATCTATCTGCCATTCTGCCCGGCATGTGTTAACATTATCCTTTGGAATGTATTCTCTTGAATGTATTTAATATAAGAATATATATACTACAACTAACTCAGGTTCAAAACTTCGCCCCCATTTGCTCTTGTTCAAATCGTTACCATAAACTACATCTGATTAAGTACTTCGCCACAGTTTCCTCATGTTCAACTCGTTACCATAAACTGCATCTGATTAAGTACTTCGCCCCAGTTTGCTCATGTATAAATCGTTTCCATAAACTACATCTGATTAAGTACTTCGTCCCAGTTTGCTCATGTATAAATCATCACCATAAACTACATCTGATTAAAAACTTCGCGCCCCAGTTTGCTCATGTATAAATTGTTATCATAAACTACATCTGATGAAGTACTTCGTCCCAGTTTGGTCATGTATAAATCGTTATCATAAACTACATCTGATTAAATACTTCGTCCCAGTTTGCTCATGTATAAATCATTAACATAAACTACATCTGATTAAGTATTTCGTCCCAGTTTGCTCATATATAAATTGTTACCATACACTACATCTGATTAAGTACTTCGCCCCAGTTTGCTAATGTATAAATCGTTACTTTACATAACATCTGATTAAATACTTCGCCCCAGTTTGCTGTTGTCAAAAATATTACCATAAACTACATCTGGTTAAATACTTAGCCCCAATTTGCTAATGTTTTCATTGTTACCATAAATTACATCTAGTGAAATACTACGCCCCATTTTGTTCATTTTTAAATCGTTACCATAAAATACATCTGATTAAGTACTTCGATCCAGTTTGCTCGTGTATAAATCGTAACCATAAACTACATCTAATTAAATACTTTGCCCCAGTTTGCTCATGTTTAAATCGTAACCATAAATTACATATGATTAAGTACTTAGTCCCAGTTTGCTCATGTATAGAGCGTTACAATAAACTACATCTGATTAGGTACTTCGCCCCAGTTTGCTCATGTATAAATCTTACTATACACTACACCTGATTAATTACTTCGCCCATGTTTAAATCGTTACCATATACTACATCTGGTTAAATACTTTGTATAATTTTCCTATGTTTAAATCGTTCCCATATCGCTGGTTAAATACTTGGCCCCAGTTTCCTCTGTTTTAACTGTTTACCATTAACTACATTTGTTTAAATACTTCGCCCCAGTTTGCTTATGTTTAAATTGTTACCATAAACTACGTTTGGATAAACACTTCGCCCCATTTTGCTGATCATAAACTATATCTGGCTAAGCCTTTCGCCCTAATGTGTTCATCTTTCATTCGTTACCACACACTACATCTAGTTAAATACCCATTTTGCTGATTTTTAAATCGTTACCATAAACTTCATCTGGTTAAATACTTCGCCTCATTTTGCTCTTATTTATATCGTTACCATATACTACCTATTTTTCACTACTTAAGCCCATTTTGCTGATATTTAGATTATTACCAAAATGTAAATATTGTTCAATACTTTAACTAATTTTGCTGATATTTAAATCGTTACATAAACTACTTATTTTTCAATACTTAGCCCAATTTTGCTGATTCTTCAATACTTAGCCCATGTTTAAATTGTTACCATGAACTACATCTGGTTTAATACTTCGCTTCAGTTTGCGCATATTAAGATAACCTATTTTTCAATACTTAGCATTCTTCAATACTTAGCCCATGTTTAAATTGTTACCATGAACTACATCTGGTTAAATACTTTACTCCAGTTTGCGCACATTAAGATTACCTATTTTTCAATACTCAGCCAAATTTGCGATTCTTCAATACTTAGCACAATTTTGCTCATGTTTAAATGGTTACTATAAACTAGTTTTTGTCAAATACCACAGTTTGCTCTTGTTTAAATTGTTACAACTACATATTATTCAATACTAAACCCAGACATTTTCAGCAATTCTCTTTCTGTGGTCTATAACTTAAACAGAATTAAGTTAAATTGCCCGATGCTTTTGTTTTTCTCTCTCATCCAGTGATTTATAGGTGAAAATGATATGATATATACTTCTTGTTCTCCGTTATTTCGTGTTTCACACACACGCGCGCGCACACGCACGCACGCACGCAAACACACGTCATACATTCACATCAGAAGATGCTACCACATCTCATTGAACTGTATCCCCAATATTCTACATATTTAATCCGAGTCAGAGATACGCTCCCCACAGTTTTGTTCAAACTCCTGAAATCAATATTTACGTTTAAGCTGTTTGGCTCGATAAAGTTAGCAGAATAGCAAAACAGCAGAATGTTGTTTTTTCATTCTGATATACGAGGGGTGTCCCAGAATTACGTAGACTGCTGTTCTGCTCGCAGAATGAAAATAAAAAAAATATTCTGCTGTTCTGCAATTCTGCTGGCAAATGAAAATAATCATTTTGCTATACTGCTGGCAGAATGAAAAAAAAATCCATTCTGTTAGTCTGCCATTCTTCTGGCATGACATTTCATTCTGCTGTTCTGCTATTCTGCTGGCAAATGAAAAAAAATCCATACTGTTGTTCTGCCATTCTGCTGGCATGATATTTCATTCTGCTGTTCTGCTATTCTGCTGGCAAATGAAAAAAAAACATTCTGTTGTTCTGCCATTCTGCTGGCATGATATTTCATTTTGCTGTTCTGTTATTCTGCTGGCAAATAAAAATAAAAAAAAAATTTGCTGTTCTAATGAAAAAATCCTACAAACGGGATGTGATAAAGACAAGAAAAAATGCCAGTGATAAATAGTATATGTACTGCTGTTCTGCTGGCAAAATGAAAATAAAAACAATATTCTGCTGTTCTCCAATTCTGCTGGCAAATAAAAATAATCATTTTGCTATTCTGTTAGCAAATGAAAAAAATCAGTCTGCTGTTCTGTTTTTCTAATGGCAAATGAAAGAAATCATTCTGCTGTCCGATATTCTGCTGGAATATTTAGTTCTGCTGGCAGAATGAATATGTATATTTTTCATTCTGCTTTTCTGTTGTTCTGCTAACTTGATCAACGTTGTAAATGACTAACTAATTGTTTAAAATCGGGGTTGAAATTCCAAATTAAAGCTCCTGAATATGGCAGAGTTTTTCTAAATAATTCACAGTTTGACTTTGGGATATATTTTTCTGATGTAAGTATATATCAAGTTTCGAGAATGTATTCCATGTGTGTTCTTAGATGAGCCTCGAAGATAAGGTGGTGAAATGTATTTATTATTTTGTACATTACAAACAATCTCCACAATCTTAATTCGTAATAAAATAACTGTGATGGATTGTTAAGTGTGCGTGTGTGCGTGTGTGCGTGTGTGCGTGCGTGCGTGTGTGCGTGCGTGTGTGTGTGCGTGTGTGCGTGCGTGTGTGTGTGCGTGTGTGAGGAGGTGGAGGTGGAATGGGGTCATTTATGTCTCTCGTTTCTATATCAACAGCCGGCAGATGCTATTCACTTGGGTACTCATGGTTTTGTGCAGATTTTCATCTAGTACACTTTTATATCAGATAAGTGTTTATTTTAAGGTGGTCACTGAAACGGAGAGTGAAGTGTTGATAAAGGCTTTATGATAAGATTACTCAAGATAACATTTACCACTCGAATGTCGACAGACCCGTAGGGTACTTGTTGGTCATTTCTTAATTATACGGCACTCAAGCATATAAATTACACGTACGGCAGGGACACGTTAAAGAATATGTCGAATTTAACTTCTGATATAATCGATAGTTTACGCATCCTTTTCCAAACGTAAATTGCAATATTATATTACAGTTGTTGTTGTCACACCGCCTAAACCACAGCCGCTGCAGCTACGCCCTAAATCCGCAGCTGTCCAGTTCACCGTTCATTTGTCCACTTCTCTGGCCAACACTACACCGTACCGCGGTGTAATATTTGATGTCGTCGATACAAATGACGGTAACGCCTACAGTCCAACAACCGGCCGTTTTGTCACACCGGAAAAGGGAATTTATGCCTTCTTTATTTCAACAACTTTTACAACGAAGGCATGTATCACGCTATGTATCATACATAATTTCCATCCAGTAGATCCAGACAAGGTGCAAGAAACGTCGACAGTCAAGTATGAGTTTGATACGAAAACGATTGGCGCCGTACTGACGCTTGATCAAAATGACGAGGTCTGGGTGCTCAACGTGACGAGGATAACGGCACTGCGAGGTCTGGAGGAGTCAGGTTATGCTTCATTTTCAGGCTGCCTGGTCGAAAAATTATGATGTGATTCTATGTTTTTTGTAACATAGTTTCTATATAGTTCAACCAATTAAAATATCTTTTTTGTCACACCATGACACATTAGACATTGATTTTTTGTGTGTAATTGTAAGGTTTTTAGTCCCTCCACAAAGTTAACCCTTGAGGATGGGAAATCCAGTGTACGAACTGTAACAGTTTATTTTTAATTTGAAATTCATTGTTTTTTAATAATTCGCCACATAGCTAGGACAGATGTTTCTACATGTATGGGAAGAAATTTATAAGCTAGATTCGGCGATTAATTCAATCAAATATATGAAACTACATATAACTTGTAGTCTATTTGGTATTTGTTTGTTAGGTCTAGTTGTGATACATTAGACAATGTATTGAAATCGATTAAAGTATGGTGACTTCAAGGTTATTAGAATTTTGAAAAATCCTTTATTTTCCCTAGTGTACTTTAATGTAGCTTTATACCCAAAATCGAAATCATTTTCGTATACATGTATTATCCATGTCTGAGAAGCGTTTGTAAATCTTTGGAATGTCCCAGCTAAGTTCAAATTCACGATCTTACTAGGTCAGGACAGATTGCCTGTCTATAAGCTTAAAGAAATAATATAACTATTTAAATGTTGTTCCACTTTCTCAGCCAATAGAATCGCTCAGATTTTTTAAATTAGAACATTTCATTTTACATAGAATGTCATGACCGTCAGTAGATGTTGACCTACTTCCGGAACCTATGGGAACGCTGAAGGTACGAGAAAGTAGACCAACATCCAACGGACTCACACCACTATTATCTCCCTTGAGTACTCCGGACCTACAGATGAAGGAGGTAGAAATAAAACTTTAGTGTTCTTTTTCTTCTTTTTTCAGAGCTTTGTACTGCAATGTTTTGTTTTTTTTTGCTAGCAGGAGTTAAATGGTCAGTATTTTAGAAATCACCACTGAAAATTTGAAGCTGATACCAGCTTTCTTGACAATTCTGTGTCATTTCAGACTTGTCGGTTCGAACCGCATCTAGGGCGAATAGTTGATATATTATTACTCTAGAAATTGATAGGTCTCACAGAAGCATTGAATTTAAAAAATAAAACAACCTGGTCAAGGTATACTTTTTTTTTCTTTATAATTGCATGTCTTGAACCAGTGAAGAATTTGAGCCCAGACACATGCTGCAGAATTTAATTTTTCACTCTGTTTTGGACATAAATGTTACAATGGAGCCCTATGGGAAATGTAATAGTGGTGTGAGATGTAACGCGGTTATATGGAATACTCTACACATGTAACAATTAAAATAAAAAATCAACGAAAATGTTCCAATATTCGATTTGTCAAGAGGAACGTCGTTGGAATCAGTATTTTATTTTTAAAATATTGTATTGAATATCGATTTCTGGTATGAAAACAATTAAAGTACAAACACGTTTCAAGTTTCTTCTCCTTTTCACACCGATTCGTCACATTGAACTTGAATATAAGAACCCTTTTATGGTGCAAAATGACTCAAAGTAATTATTAGCATACACCATTGTGCCTTGTCACGTTCACATAATTGCATCAATCAATTGTAAATCATAACTTGTACCAATACTTAAATGCAGAGTTTAAAGACAAAATGTAACTTTTTTTACCCTGCAATATGACATTTACTTTTAAATCAAGTTAGGAGCCTAATATGTGACATACTGCTAAGAGTATGCGCATGCACACTTAAGCCAAGTTTTAAGCCAGGTTAGGATATTGGCCCGATCATTTGTAATATTGGTCCATCGGTTTTAATATTGACCCGATCATAAGAGTCATATTGGTCCATGGGTTATGATATTAGTCCAATAATGAGTGTCATATTGAACCATGGGTTATGCCGATCATGAGTGTCATACTGGACCATGGGTTATGATATTGGCCCGATCATGCGTGTCATACTGGACCATGGGTTATGATATTGGCCCGATCATGCGTGTCATACTGGACCATGGGTTATGATATTGGCCCGATCATGCGTGTCATATTGGACCATGGGTTATGATATTGGCCCGATCATGCGTGTCATACTGGACCATGGGTTATGATATTGGCCCGATCATGCGTGTCATACTGGACCATGGGTTATGATATTGGCCCGATCATGCGTGTCATATTGGACCATGTGTTATGATATTAGCTCCAAAGTGGTCCAGTGGTGTACGCCTTTGACTGTCACTCAGGATGTCGTTTGTTCATTCAAACTGCATTCAAGGCTAAAAAAAAATTATACATGTTTTTAATTTTTTTGTTTATTTTTTTTTATTGAAACTGTTACATGTATTCAACTAACATGCTTGAAACATATGTCAACTTAAAGCAACGACAAAACCACAATCTTTCTCACAATCCTGTGATGAAGAAGTATGTATGTTGTATTTGTATGAAAAGCGATGTTATCATGCTGATGTATCGGACATGACGAAGTAGTTATTCTATTATATTGTCCTGTATACAACCATGCAATTATGTATTTAAAGTATTTATACTTGCAGTAAGAAGTACGTACTTTAAAACATGCTGTTATAGGTATGTATATGTAAAACATGCTGTTATAGGTATGTACATGTAAAACATGCTGTTATAGGTATGTACATGCCAAATATGCTGCAAGAAATACGTACATGTAAAACATGCTGATAGGTATGTACATGCCAAATATGCTGCAAGAAATACGTACATGTAAAACATGCTGATAGGTATGTACATGCCAAATATGCTGCAAGAGATACGTACATGTAAAACATGCTGTTATAGGAATGTACATGTAAAACATGCTGTTATAGGTATGTACATGCCAAATATGCTGCAAGAGATACGTACATGTAAAACATGCTGTTATAGGTATGTACATGTAAAACATGCTGATAGGTATGTATATGCCAAATATGCTGCAAGAGATACGTACATGTAAAACATACTGTTATAGGTATGTACATGTAAAACATGCTGATAGGTATGTACATGCCAAATATGCTGCAAGAGATACGTACATGTAAAACATGCTGTTATAGGTATGTACATGTAAAACATGCTGATAGGTATGTATATGCCAAATATGCTGCAAGAGATACGTACATGTAAAACATGCTGTTATAGGTATGTACATGTAAAACATGCTGATAGGTATGTATATGCCAAATATGCTGCAAGAGATACGTACATGTAAAACATGCTGTTATAAGTATGTACATGTAAAACATGCTGTTATAGGTATGTACATGCCACATATGCTGCAAGAGATACGTACATGTAAAACATGCTGTTATAGGTATGAACATGTAAAACATGCTGTTATAATTATGCACATGCCAAATATGCTGCAAAAGATACGTACATGTAAAACATGCTGTTATAGGTATGTACATGTAAAACATGCTGTTATAGGTATTTACATGTAAAACATTCTGTTAAAGGTATGTACATGGCAAATATGTTGCAAGAGATACCTACATGTAAAACATGCTATTATAGTTATGCACATACCAAATATGCTGCAAGATGTACGTACATGTAAAACATGCTGTTATTGGTATGTACATTCCAAATATGCTGCAAGAGGTACGTACATGTAAAACATGCTGTTATAGGTATGTTTAAAACATGTTATTATAGGTATGTACATGCCAAATATGCTGCAAGAGATACGTACATGTAAAACATGCTATAATAGGTATGTACATGCCAAATCTGCTGCAAGATGTACGTACATGTAAAACATGCTATGATAGGTATGTACATGCCAAACATGCTGCAAGATGTACGTACATGTAAAACATGCTATAATAGGTATGTACATGCCAAATATGCTGCAAGAGATACGTACATGTAAAACATGCTATTATAGATATGTACATGCCAAATCTGCTGCAAGATGTACGTACATGTAAAACATGCTATGATAGGTATGTACATGCCAAACATGCTGAAAGATGTACGTACATGTAAAACATGCTGTTATAGGTATGTACATTCCAAATATGCTGCAAGAGGTACGTACATGTAAAACATGCTGTTATAGGTATGCACATGCCAAATATGCTGCAAGAGGTACGTACATGTAAAGCATGCTGTTATAGGTATGTTTAAAACATGCTATTATAGGTATGTACATGCCAAATATGCTGCAAGAGGTACGTTTATGTAAAACATGCTGTTATAGGTATGTACATGCCAAATATGCTGCAAGAGGTACGTACATGTAAAACATGCTATGATAGGTATGTACATGCAAAATATGCTGCAAGAGATACGTACATGTAAAACATGCTATCATAGGTATGTACATACCAAATATGCTGCAAGAGTTACGTACATGTAAAACATGCTATGATAAGTATGTACATTCCAAATATGCTGCAAGAGGTACGTACATGTAAAACATGCTATGATAGGTATGTACATGCCAAATATGCTGCTAGAGGTACGTACATGTAAAACATGCTATGATAGGTATGTACATGCTAAATATGCTGTAAGAGGTACGTACATGTAAAACATGCTATGATAGGTATGTACATGCCAAATATGCTGCACGAGGTACGTACATGTAAAACATGCTATGATAGGTATGTTCATGCCAAATATGCTGCAAGAGGTACGTACATGTAAAACATACTATTATAGGTATGTACATGCCAAATATGCTGCAAGAGATATGTCCATGTAAAACATGTGGTTTGGGGAGCGTACCTGTAATACAAGCTTTTAGAGGTACGCTCTTGTAAAATATGCTGTTAAAGGTACGTACCTGTAATACAAGCTAGTAGTTATTCTATTATATTGTCCTGTTTGACTTTACAGGAGGCTCAATCACAACTTTGCTGGTGGTGTCCGGGGACATGCTGCAACGAAAAGATATTTATCTTATGGCATGCATTTCCTCCATTTTTCTGATATTTCAGATATTTTAAGCCGTTCAAATCTATAACACAAACTGCAGTTTATACAATTGCCCATTTTTACACTATTATCTTGAATACACATTGGTAGCTTTTTAGACCCGACATAAAAGTACATATCTTAGTAATACACTATCAGACAAGTATTTGCTGGATATTATAATACATTCATACTGCATATATTATATGTGAATGATATGTCATATGTTTGCAAGAGTAATTCATATTTTGAGGATACATGTAACTGTATTCTTTTTACAAAACCACTAATAAACATATGAAACACAATGAAAGAACAACTGCCTCCGTTTGCCTCAGTGTGGCTACAGCCCCGATGATAGATTCTGATAATCTTTGACCCTGAACAGCTAAAAGAAAGATTATTAGAACAATGTTTTGTTTGAATATTTAGCGTCATTTTATGCCATCTAGGGCTAGTAGAGAAATAATACAATATTGTACATGTATTACATGAAGAACAGGTAGTGGTCTACGGGTCTGAAACAGCTTCGATATGTCATACACAATAGTGAGATGGACGATAATGTTCTAAAACGGGTTTTTTTATTGAATATTTAGCGTCATTTTTATGCTTTCGAGGGCTAACAGACGATCAGTTAACCTAACCACTGTTTCCTGGGGTTAACCAGTACTCGAGCACACCCCATCTCCTTAGGTAACTGATAACTTTCCCACTTGAATCAGAGGTGATAGACGAATGATAACGAGACACAATGTCGTATATCAATCATCACGGAGACTGTTGCCGGGCGGGGATTCGAACTCACGACCCCTGTATTGATAGTCAGACTGGTAACCGACTGAGTTAATCGGGCCCGGCTGTTCTAAAACGGAAACAAATACTTTGTGAAGTGTAAACAACGATACAACTTAAACACAACCCTGAAATAGTTGGACAGAAGTATTATTTCATACTATTAAAATACCGCTTAATGGAACAATACACTGACTTATGTAGTGTACAATATACGAGGCACATACTTAAACTACGTACTAAGCAAATTTTGGCGTTTAACACCCTTATAACCTCAAGTTGTTTTTTATCGATATCACTTGGTGTATTGATATATAAAACAAATATAAAACACATAAAGAAATCACAGAAATTAATTGAGCTGTTTTCAATCTGAAAATGTTTCAATCTGTCACTTTTCTCCAATGTTTGAGGAAACAGTCATGTTCCCTTCAAAACCATATGTCCGCTTGAAATAAAATTACATAGATTTAGAATTAACATAAGCAGTATGCCATCTCAGGAAAAATTTGGGAAAGCTGGTTGAAAGTTCAGTTTCTTTAGGAAAACTGGAAAGTGTTGAAGTTGGTAAAAAGTGTCATAAATGTAGTGTTTTAAAAACTGAAGATAAGCTTAATTACTCGCTTCTTACAGAAAAATAAAAAAAAACTGTATGAACTATTCAGCTGTAATGGTGGATTGTTGAAAAGGCAAGCGAAAAGGAAATTTAAAAGTGATTTCAATGTTGATGGTTACAGCTTAGTGAATTTGAGTTGTTTCCAACATTTATTGCTGATGTAAGTTTGCATTCCGCAACATGTTCTGTGGCCATTGTCATGAAAAAGACAATTATGGGACACCATACCAAATTAGTTTGAAAATAGTTCCTTACTGCTTTCGTGTATTTTTAAAGTCACTGTTTAACAATAATGCATTTTTATTTTCAATAAATCTTTCCATATTTAGATGAAATATTTGAAAAAATAAAAAAGGCATTACATTTAACAGGTTTTCAACTAGGTACTTAATTTTTTTTTAACTTTTAACAGAGATGAAAACAAATTAATTATCTTTAGATTCCTCCTCCAACGCCCCCTGGTTCGTCAACTTCTTTCAACAGTATATTTTAAACATGCTTGTTTTCTATATCTTCATTGTCTATCATTTAGACGGTATTTATACGATCACAATATATAACACTTACATGTTTATAATAATACAGCTATACAAATTATACAATTGTATTGGCTATATTTCAATGCTTTACAGGAATCAGAGGACCAATACCGTTGTGTACAACAATTGATTACGAAATAAAAAAAAACTTTATGTACGCATACAAATTTTCATCAGATCGATAAATTCCCCCATAGTTTATCTATTCCAAAAGTATTTATTTATATATCAAAACGCAATGTAAAACAAAATGTCAGTTTTACTGTCTCTTTTTTTTTGGTTTACTCGTCGAAATAGGTCAACTTCGCCTTCGTGTATACATTATATGAATGTGTGTGTTTGCCGGGTTGACAACTCATTGACACGCCTTGAAGTATGTATATTCGTAAACGACACACTTGGTTGATTGTTGCAAATCGGATATTTATACTTTTTCGCATCATTAAGTAATAACCGCTTTATACGGGCACATGCTGTACAGTATAGTGATTTTACGCCATCGCTGCGTGTGAACGATACACACAATTATATGATCAGTGTTTGAATAAATACACGGTGTTGGAACGCATGTCGCAACACAGTGTGTATGTATATGTGTTGTGTGACAGTTCGGCGACTAGTATACGTATTGTATGTCTTAAAATGTTTTAACACAGACTATGAAAACAGCTAGAAGCTAGTTAGAGATATTTGTTTTTTCGTCTTTCAAGGTTCAAGATTAAGACCGATGGTGGGCGCGTTATTACATTCTACAATTAACAAAACAATGTTGAAACAACATCTCGGAAAATACAAAGTCTAAATGTGTCGTGAGGTAGTTCTATAAAACGGATGAATCATTAACCATTAGCAAGTATTCATGGAAAAATGATAAAGTACATTACGGAGAATGAATGACTGTTACAAAAAAAGGATGTCTTAACACCATACATTGTTTAAATACCATAAGTAATACGATATATGTGACGTGCCATAAAAATAATGAATTAGTATGTAACAGCACAAGGCTAGCTTGAAAGATATATTCTTACGTTTACTATGCATAACTGTGTCATTCGTCATTTCGTTTTTAAAGGAGTAATTCTTGAATATTGGAGGCTGGTTTAGTGGGATTTAGTATGTCGGATTTCGTGAACATTAGTATAATGCACGAAATAAAAAGGTAAGGTATTTCCTTTAGCAACATTTTTACAAAGAAAGCCATTCATTTCACGATGTGGTCGTTCACTCTGTAGAAACGTGTTTTTTTATGATCAAGGCCTTTTTTAAGGCCACCACTAGTATATTAAAACTTAAAGCAAGATGATAATTATATAGCTGAACATAAAAAATAGAACCATTCTGTTCTGTTCATAAAAAGTAATCCACGCATTTTTATCTCTTTGTTTATATATGTGAGTTGTGTCATCCGTGGCCGAGTAGTCTAAGGCGCCATCTCAAGATCACGTCTCACCGCTAAGATCGTAGGTTCGATACCGCTCGCTCCAAAACATTTTTGTTAGAAAGTTTACCAGCTACTTTTGGAAAGACAGTGGTTCTACTCAGATTAATTCTGAGGTCTTTCTCCACCAGTTAAACTGGTTACGCCATATATAACATGAAATGTCTCTAAAATGGCGTTAAACCCAATTAAAAACAACAACAACAAAAACATTTGTGCTTTACAAGCTTTGCAAGATCATTGACCATTGCCAAACTGAAATATTCTCTTTCGCCGAGAAGTTTATGAAAATAAACTGTGATCCGTTGGTTCTACACGTGTAGTATATTTGATGATTTAACCCTATGCAGTTACCCATCACGCTTCCGTCCTCTGATTATTAGTACAAGTCATTGAGCACATCTACGTATAGCACCGCATGTTTCTTTATATACTGAACGGAACAGCTACACCCCCCCCCCCCCCCACAACCTGATAATATATGTACCTTACATTTTATGTATTCTCTCAAAAAGTATGAAAGCAATTTCCTTGAAATTTTGACTTGAATAAGAAAGATCACTACCATGTAAAACCAATGCACCATTGTCTGTTTATGTCGTATACAAATTTTGATAACGCTATCCGGTGTTTTGACGCAGGCATTGGGAATAGACAGGTTAGCTGTTCCATTCAGTATATGTTTATATTTACCTGAGTATTTTATGTGTGTTTAAATATCCATAATTATATGCAAGCTGCTGTATTTGTAAGAGAGTATTCTGGTGGGAAAACTGTCTTGTATAACGATTTGACTCCGGGGAAATAACGATCTTTTAACCATGTTGACATCCTCATCGGCGATTTTGCTATTGGCCGTTCTAAATCGGTGGCCCATGTAGTCACTTCTCCATACGTGTATATTGTAACTAAAATTGCTGCTATCTCAATTTCTTCGTCATTTAAGGTGAAAGCAAAGGGATAATATAGAGAATATAAGTCCTTGTGAAAGAACACCATTGGTTTTTGTTCTTTTGTTCTTTATTCCATGGTAGGTAAAACAAGTTCGCATGCTTGTCATTTACCGAGAGACCTAATGAAAGAAGTGAAACGTATTGTTTGCCAACTTCTGTACTACCAACATATGATGAGAAAGGAAGTTGTCATGCAGCATATAAGAGATTTTATTCTGTTCAGTGTAAAGTGAAAGTAGACTTCCGAAATAACGTTTTCATACCCATTTCCCAATCATCAATGTTTTACTAAATTCACAATTCAAACAAGGCAATGCTTTCAAAATGATGTTCAAAATATGTCAATGATACCATTTACATACAAAGGAATATAAACATACGAAAAGAAGAAGAAACTAGGACTATAAAAGAAAACTACTAATTAAATTTTAGTTTTCTTTTTTTATTTAACCGCAACAGCAAATTGACAATACACCATGTGCTTATCAGAAATGAAAAAGGAAGTAGGGTATTTGATAGTTTCAATATATTTTTAAATTTTATTAATGAAAAGTTCCTGTTATAAATTGATTTAATCTGTAAACGATCAAATCTTATTATTCATAGCCGCCAGTATGCGACTACCCAACGAAAGCATTTCCTGTTTCCAATGGTGGGTCTATGTAGTATGTAGAATGAACCCAGCTCTCCCGATTGGGTCTATTCAATATCAATTGTTACGAGCACGCTGATTGGTCAGTTCTTCAGGGAAAGTTTGAGTGACGTCATAATTTAGTAAGCGTTCGATTGCTATTAATAGTTGGACAGGCAAATAATTTCCTGCTTTTTCCATTGGTAGTTAATAGACCTAGGAGATATCAGGTTCTGGGATAGACTACGGTACTATGCATTAAACGCTGCATCTCCCGATGGCCATGTATATATTTTATGTTTACCACTTGTTTCATGTTGAATATCAAAAGATGAAACATAAATATCAAATCAAATCAAATCTTTCCAAATGAATGTATTTCGTTAAAGTGACAGAAACGATTATTGAAATAAAAAATTATGCTCTGTTAAAGAAAAAGAATAATATAAACCGTAACTGGTGCATACACGTGAATGTTATATCCGTAAAGGATTTCCTTTAGTTTAAGTATTTTGTCACGTTGTTTGACTAGATCTAGGTTAATGACCGATATCTGAATGTGTATCTAGTTAACTATTGCGGATATGGAATTGTATCACTGTGTGTATGTGTGCTATAGCTCTTAAGTATTAGTTTGCGTATGCAGAAATACAGCGCATCCATATTTATACTTGTACTATATTTATGTATAAAAGTTAAGGTTTTTGACAAGGACAGTGTCTTCAACGCGCAGCTGTGTTGTGCAATTGAACATTTCAAGTAGGAAAATATAGATTCTATAAGATGGAATGTAGTATATATATATAGCTAGTAATGTTTAATAAACCTGATGGTATTCTTTTAACAAGCGGGGACTCTGTAGGAAATATATTCGAATCTCCAGATATTGCTATTTGAACATTGAAAACACTGTATGCTATAATCATACTATTTGCTTCACTGATATTTGATATGTATCAAGTATGTTATTTAGAGAAAGTTATACTGTGCAGCTCACAGACACAATTAAAATAACCTAAAAACGAAGCAGCACGAATTGTCACGGGACCTACTTGATCAGCATTTATTCAAAAACTATATATTGAATGTGGATGAGATCCACTTAAAATGAAAAGAAAAATTCAAAAATGTTATCTCGTGTATAACACAGGGGTACGGAGCGTAGCAAGAATTTAACACACACACACACACACACACACACACACACACACATTAAAAACAATATTTCTATATTCTAAAAAATAAAAAATAAATATTATATATATATACTAGAGAGTTTTTTTAGTTTTCGTGTTTTTGGAATCAGCTTGAAAAATACAATATATCATAATACTATATTTAAAATACCACCATAGTATTCTCACTGCATCTCAGTGTATCATGCTAGACTTAGAAACAATTGTAGTACTCTAAACGCTAATCTATATAGAAATCACCTGAATCCATCACCGTTCTGTGAGTGTGAAGAGGTTATAGAAGATGCTGAACAAGTATTCATAGGTTAAAGTGTAAAGTAATATTTTTGCTACAATACTAGACTTTAAAATAGTACTTAGATTTATGTTGTATGCCATTTTGTCATTATTGAGTATTTTGAAATAAACAAGATGGCGTCCAAAGTGGTCGCCAGTTTGCTCGAAATGCAATATTTTGATAAAATTAACTCTTTGGTATAAAACTATTCACACTAAAGGACACTTTTGATGTGTTTGATTTATAAGTGAAAACTGGGACGACGTTTTGTTATCATTGAGCATTTGAAATAAGCGATTGGGTATCAATGCTTGTAGGTCATAATCTAATGCATGTTTCCATGTACATGTCTGTATGAGAGATTTTTACAACAAAAGCTTCAGAATTTGTTTTTTACAATTAACTTTGCCTACAAACCTGAGGGAAAACCCAAGCCTCATAGGTATAAAAATATTCATTTTCCGATACCATAATACCTTCAACGTTATTGCAACCAGACAGATCATACGACAAGGCGGGTTATATATCAACGTTCGCTATATCCGTTTCAGTTTTGTCCACAGCTGATATGTCCTTTATATGTGATCCTCACAGCACATATTAGTTAGGGTTTCCTGGAGATAATAATGAGGTTGAAGTACAAATACATCAGTATCATTTGAAATTACTGAATTAATGCCTCTGTTTGGTTTATGAACTGCCATAATCACTTGTGCAATGATAGTATCTGCCTCCTTTGGTCTGATTTTAATATCCCCTTTTATAAAATACATTTATCTCTATTGGTGTGTCATCTTATGAGCATTTGTATATCTTTCAAGCTTCATCTTTTGTTAGCTCTCCACACATGGTTGCTTTCAGTTGGCTTTATTTTTGTAGCTGTTAGAACTATTTTGTAAGCTGGAAGCGGCGTATTAAGGTTGAGTTGGTGTATCCTGCCTGCCCGTGTTTTCTCTACTGGATCATGTGATAGTTTTTGTGCTGAATGGTGAATTACTGTCGAAAAAACTAGGTACACATCTTATGTTCTATGTATAAGACCTGAAATTTCTCAAAATAATCTTTCAAAATACCATCTATTTGCCAATGCAGGACAGCAGACTTGTCTATGCTTATGCCTAGTTGTCTAACAGTTGATTTGAGTTATGTCACATCAATTCTTCTTTCTGCAATAATGTCTTTATTTTTTTTAGATCTCTTGTATGTAGTTAACAATGATGTCGGTACTGGAGCTATTAATAAGCTGGAAGGTTTTTAATATCCATATCACGTGATCGTGTCTACATTACTATAACTCTTGAGTGTATCAGAATCGTATATAATAACATCTCCTGCCTTTATGCATCTCTTTGACAGTTTTCGAAATCTTTTGAGGGAAACTGTCAGGCAAGTTTCTTTTATATTTGCATATTACCATGGGCTACTACTTTATGAGGATTTACTGTCTGGGGAGATATTTTACCGCTGACAACATTTACATAATAGAAGTTTGGGTATTTTGTTTGGTCGCATTGATAAAGATATAATCTAGTTGTGTTCTTATCTCTCAATGTCCTAAGAATCTAAACTTACATTTCTACATTTCATATTTTCTTTATGTTTGGATAGATCTTTGCAACAATTATCATTGGTACTCATACTTGACAAATATTCAAATCTACTGTAAGCATGCAAACTCAATCGCCATATTTTCCGTCATTCTAACTTGAGAATAATCCCAAGTGTTTCCCTTTGCCATGCCTTAACTCTCACGAACATGGTTTCATTAAGCGCATCACTCTTCATAAACTATGAAATACTGGTTTTAACATACTTGCCATGGATCTTAAGTAGTAGATACAATACCGTGCGTAATGTATATGGCTAGCTGGGAAAAATATTGTATCATAAATTTAACTGCTATCAAATGCAAAGGCCAGTCGACTTTTTTCTCAGCTCTGATGTACACAATCATTAAAAACACAGATTTTATTACACCATCTACCCATTATTTTGTGAGAAATTGTTCAGATCAGTTTCCAACTCTTCTTTCACATAAAAATATTCAGCATAAACAACTTCACTGTTTAAATAATGCTCTGATATTATCAGAGAACTTCATTTTCTCCCATCAAATAATAGCAAATTCATAGTTACCATGTATGGATAGACAATGGATATATCTTCTATGATTTTGGAACAGAATAATAAACTGCGATGAAAGTTGTTTAACAAGTGTACATACATGTGGTGTTAGATAATATTGCAGGAACTCGATTTGATCAACCGCTTTCTAAATAAAAGTCCCGTTAATCTATCATCATTACTTTAGAATCTGGACACGGAAGATTAGAAGTTTACCCAAAATGAGGACTTACATTCCGTTCAAAAACACCTTTGTTACTGAAGATTGTGTCCAAATGACACGTAACAAGGATGGACGTTCTATTCTAGCCCAATCTCCCTGCGGCATTCTTCCTCTTAATATTGAAGCTGGTCATATGGCGAGAACCCAAAATCAAAGACTCTGCAAGTTCTGTGATGCAAGCTCCATCGAAAACGAACTGCGTCTTTACTTAACAGTCTATTCTATGATGATATAAGAAGTTATGACAATGACAATATGTTTATTTAGTAATTTAGGCCTCTGGCCCATAATACAACAGGTACAATTTTATAAAGTCTGGTGTATGTAACAAGAGTATAGAATATACAATAATGTTATAACATTATATAAATATAGAAAAATGTTGTATTTATCGCTATAATAACGATATATGTCAGTTTAACATTAGGTCTAAATATTTTTCTATGTTATTTTGCAGGAATTCTTATCTTTAATCAAAAGTTACAACTCATAAACAATTCATTATATTTTAAAATGTGGTTGCAGGAATTAAAGTAAAAAACATTTTATCAATTCTTTAAAAATAAAGTATGTGTGATAAATGTCTTTAGCGTTATTTTGAAGGAATTGTTGTCTTCTATGAAAAATTTCATAAACACATTTACAAAGTTGAATAAGTTTGTCATCTTTTTTTGTATTCATTATATTGTAAAATGTGTTTGGGGTAGGGTGTTTGCCAGTAAGTATACCAAATTTGTTTCTTAAATCCATATAATATTTACACTTCATAACAACGTGGTATTCATTTTCGATCTCACGAGATTGACATAGATTGCAAATTCTCTCCGTATACGGGATGTTATTGTGTCTTCCTGTTTCTACATTAGGACTGTGTGCTGAACATCTCAGTTTGGCAAGTGCTATTTTGAATATTAAAGGTATTTTTAAACTCAAATATTGTTCGACATTTAGTAGAGATATAAAGTGTTGGTAGTGCGCTGCTTTGCTAGATTGACATATTTCAGCTCGCCAGTCCCCTGAAAAGCTTTATCAATCAAACGCTGATTAAAAGCATTTATAAATAGTAAGTTATCCTCGACTTCGTCTGAAATCCAAACAAACCCAAAGCCGTATCTCTACAGTAAATTCTTAACATTTGATGCCCATGTATTTCTGCCTTGAAGTCGGTGGGCTCGTTCTATTTTAATTTTTTTTTTTCATCCAGTTCTAGATTGTTAGCAAAAATGCCGTACTTTTACTTCCATGACTCAATTTTTTATTCTTGGATACCGACAAATTTTATGTTTTCCCTACGTGACTGGGCTTCTAAACGTTCGCACTTTTCTTCATTAGAGTTTAGACGCTCTTCTAATTTGTTGACAGTGACAGACAGTTCTGACATTGACATTTACGTTAATTCCTGTTTCCTCCATTAATCTATTAGATTCTTTTACTTCTTTCAATGACTTTTCAAAACCCTCAAATCTATTTTCCATCCTCCGAATTAGGTTATGATGAACTCGAGTTACTACGTAGTGCTCTACTCGAATGCAGTCCTCTATCACCTTTTTCCGCGCGCAGAGGGGAGTGTGTTGCTAGACTAAGCTGTTAAACCACCTGTAGGGCCTGGGTTTATTTCCACGCATTCTGTTGCTAATTAAAAGAATAATGCGCCACGTATACTTAGTGAAACGAATTTGGGATTCAATGTTGCCAAGTGGGATTTAACTTTCACAGGCTGCGAAAAGCTTCTTCCTCTCCAAGTGTTAATATCAGTCCTCATGTCCTTCTGAGCGTGTATTGCCCGCCTTGTGAATAGCTATAAAAAGTACCAATTTTATAGAGGCTCCGTGTTAAGAAGTATCCCGATATTACATTGATTAGGTGTAGCATCCAGTCAAGCGTGACGAATTTTTTTATAACCCCACGGTATTATTGGCTTTTATCATGCTACCCCACCCACGATGTCGATAAGGCAAAGTCAAAAGGTCTAGTACTTCACAATTTCACCAATTACTAACCAATTCAGCGCAAACGTCTGTTCTTGTGCGTTTTTAACACTTGCTACATACAAAATCTACTGGGGTTGGCACCTCAATACGTGATTTTAATCTGAATTAGTTTTCTCTGATTATCGTTTTGTTTACTATATTAGAGACTCGCACGTGAAAAATGTGATGCATTTGGTGAAAATATCAATAACATAGCTTTTTTAACTCTTGATTGTACAGAGAATCTGAAACATATCATACATAGTGATAATGGGAAAGTTGCCAAGTTTTTAACAAAAGCGTTCCTAAAAAGAAAAAACTCAGCTTACAATAACTCATTTATAACTTACTTTATTTATTCAGTATTATTTGTTCAAAACAACAACACATTTATATATAACTGTTTATATCATGTTTATATATGGTACTTCATATTGTCGATAGTGACTTTTAGGCCAATCGGACCGGGTGCTTCATTCTTATTTATTGTTTATATGTTTTTTATTGATTAATTGTTAATGCACATGTCACTTTAATAAAAGATTTACTTACTATTTATTAAATAAAATTAAATAAAATAAAACAGTTGCAGTTTTCTTTCTCTCACTCACTCACCTACTGTATACTTATAACATGCAATTTGTTCTGTTATATTATAAACTTGTTACTTGTAGATGGGTTGGGGTGAATCTAAGTAAAATAAAATATGTTTAAACTATGTTATTTATATGAAATACGAAAGATCATATGTATTCAACTTTAATGCTATAACATTTATTTGTTATTAATGTATTTTTATATTTCAGCATTACCTAGAAACGGGGGAAAGCATAGATTATAAAAGATTGTAATCACAGCGCAGTGCGATGGATACACGTGAAGATTATGATGATACTTATTGCGTTACAAATATAGTAGGACCAAAAGCGGACACACATCCAGTGTCCGACTCGCAAGGAAATCCTACACCTCATTTATATGTGCTAACATCTACACAAACATTACAGCCACAGCGCACCGAGGTGGATGCTAATGTAGATTATGATGATAAATACTGTATAACAAATACAGGAGGATCAAAATCAGACACACATCCAGTGTCCGACTCGCTAGGAAATCCTACACCCCATTTAAATGTGCAAGCCCCAACAACGACAACATATTCTGGTTACGTCCAACATGCTAGACTTGGTGCTTCTAGCTACGAAACTCCTAATAAACAAGGTGAAAATAGCTACATTCATCCAATTACAAACATTTCTACACAAAATGACGATTATTACGTAGATCCTAATTCTGCAAACAGCACCGGGTATTTGGAACCTCTCAAAACAAATGCGGCTATATATTTAGAACCTGTTGCAGACAGATATTCTAGTTATTTAAACCCAGTTAATTCGACTTCTGCAGGCGCTGGTGCTGATATACATGTTGAATCGACAGATGGTGGGTCGATATATGACGCCATTAATGCCACGGGTATTGCTAGTACTAGAGACGGATACTCAGTTCTGGAAGCTCATGATAAAAGAGACTTTAGATCGCTTGCGGAAATTAACTTAAAACAACAGCAAGAACAAACTACATTGCCTACTCATCAGACGTTATTAACTGATGGTGTACATACATCACAAACGGCTGGAGGTTCCCAGACGCGGTTAACGCCAACAGGCGTGGAGAATGTAAGAAATATATTGCTGTACATTTCAATGTATTTTTTGTTTATTTTGTAAACTGTCAGTATAAGATAAACTAGAGTTACAGGGTAAATTTGAAAATATTGCACCTTTTAATTTTTTAAATTTATAAAGTTTAGTAATGTGATACATTCGATTAACAAATATGTGCTAATATTTAGCATTACTGAGTTAAAATATCATGTTGATTTGTCCGTCGTCTGTCTTTCCTTCCGCATCATCAGTCGCATATCGTCCATTTGTTATTTTTGCTTCTAAATACTGTAGCACCTGTTAATTTTGGGTTTGATCCAATCTTGACCAACCTTGGTCAAAATTTGCATATACATGTATTTGAAAGCTCGGACGAGTTGTTGAAGTAGTAATATCTAACTAGAATAGAAATAATTATTACTCTTAATTGGTTGGACCGCACGTGGAAGGTCGTGGGTTTCCCGGCCGAGTCATACTAAATACTTTAAAATCGGTACTAAAAGCTTCCTCCTTGACGCTCAGCATCAAGGTCTGGTCGGCCCGGTGTCAGCATAATATGACTAGGTGGGGTATTATACCATGTATCTGCGGTATGATACACTAGTGTATGGAACGCCAAACACGACTTTGATGGTTTATTTACATTCTGATGTGGTCAGATGACAGTCTGATGTGGTCACTTTACATTATGATGTAGTTCAATGCCATTCTGTTGTGGTTCGATATCATTCTGATGTGGTCATTTTACATTAGTATGAAGTTCGATGTCATTCTGTTGTGGTTCGATATCATTCTGTTGTGGTTCGATGTCATTCTGATGTGGTCATTTTACATTATGATGTAGTTCGATGATATTCTGATGTGGTCTCTTTACATAATGTTGTAGTTCGATGTCATTCTGTTGTGGTTCGATGTCATTCTGTTGTGGTTCGATGCCATTCTGATGTGGAAATTTTACATTTTGATGTTGTTCGATGTCATTCTGTTGTGGTTCGATGTCATTCTGATGTGGTCATTTTACATTTTGATGTAGTTCGATGTCATTCTGTTGTGGTTTGATGTCATTCTGATGTGGTCATTACACATTTTGATGTCGTTCAATGTCATTCTGTTGTGGTTCGATGTCATTCTGATGCGGTCATTTAATATTTTGATGTTGTTCGAATGTCATTCTGTTGTGGTTTGATGTCATTCTGATGTGGTCATTACACATTTTGATGTCGTTCAATGTCATTCTGTTGTGGTTCGATGTCATTCTGATGCGGTCATTTAATATTTTGATGTTGTTCGATGTCATTCTGTTGTGGTTCGATGTCATTCTGATGTGGTCATTTTACAGTTTGATGTAGTTTGATGTCATTCTGATGTGGTCATTTTACATTTTGATGTAGTTCAATGTCATTCTGATTTGGTTTGATGTCATTCTGATGTAGTCATTTTACATTTTGATGTAGTTCGATGTCATTCTGTTGTTATTCGAGGTCATTCTGATGTGGTCATTTTACATTTTGATGTAGTTTGATGTCATTCTGTTGTAGTTCAATGTCATTCTGTTGTGGTTCGATATCATTCTGATGTGGTCATATTACATTATTATGTAGTTCGATGTTATTCTGTTGTGGTTCAATATCATTCTGTTGTGGTTCGATGTCATTCTAATGTGGACATTTTACATTATGATGTTGTTCGATGTTATTCTGATGTGGTCTCTTTACATCATGTTGTAGTTTGATGTCATTCTGTTGTGGTTCGATGTTATTCTGATGTGGTCATTTTACATTTTGATGTTGTTCATTGTCATTCTGTTGTGGTTCGATGTCATTCTGATGTGGTCATTTCACACTTTGGTGTCTTTCGATGTCATTCTGTTGTGGTTTGAAGTCATTCTGATGTGGTCATTTAATATTTTGATGTCGTTCGATGTCATTCTGTTGTGGTTCGATGTCATTATGATGTGGTCATTTTACATTTTGATGTAGTTCGATGTCATTCTGATGTGGTCATTTTACATTTTGATGTTGTTCATTGTCATTCTGTTGTGGTTCGATGTCATTCTGATGTGGTCATTTCACACTTTGGTGTCTTTCGATGTCATTCTGTTGTGGTTTGAAGTCATTCTGATGTGGTCATTTAATATTTTGATGTCGTTCGATGTCATTCTGTTGTGGTTCGATGTCATTATGATGTGGTCATTTTACATTTTGATGTAGTTCGATGTCATTCTGATGTGGTCATTCTACATTTTGATGTAGTTCAATGTCATTCTGATGTGGTCATTTTACATTTTGATGTAGTTAGATGCCATTCAGTTGTAGTTCGATGTCATACTGATTTGGCTTGATGTCATTCTGATGTTGTTTGATGTGACTCTGATGTGGTCATTTTACATTTTGATGTAGTTCGATGTCATTCTGTTGTAGTTCAATGTCATTCTGATTTGGTTTGGTGTTATTCTGATGTGGTCATTTTACATTTTGATGTAGAACGATGTCATTCGATTGTAGATCGATGTCATTCTGTTGTGGTTCGATATCATTCTGATTTGGTTCGATGTCATTCTAATTTGGTCATTTTACATTTTAATGTAGTTTGATGTCATTCTGATTTGGTTCAATGTCATTCTGACGTGGTTACTTTACATTCTGATGTGGTTCGATGTCATTCGTATGTGGTTTTTCATTTGGATGTAGTTTTATGTCATTCTGTTGCAGTTCGATGTCATTCTGATGTGGTCATTTTACATTTTGATGTAGTTCAATGTCATTCTGATTTGGTTCGCTGTCATTCTGATGTGGTCATTTTACATTTTGATGTAGTTCGATGTCATTCTGATTTGGTTTGATGTCATTTTGATTTGGTTTGATGTCATTCTGATATGGTTCGATGTCATTCTGATGTGGTTATTTTTCATTTGGATGTGGTTTGATGTCATTCTGATGTAGTTCGATGTCATTCTGATGTGGTTCGATGTCATTCTAATGTGGTTCGATGTCATTCTGATGTGGTCATTTATCATTTGGATGTGGTCGATGTCATTCCGATGTAGTTCGATGTCATTCTGATGTGGTTCGATGTCATTCTGATTTGGTAATTTTACATTTTGATGTAGTTCGATGTCATTCTGATTTGGTTCGATGTCACCTGACGTGGTTACTTTACATTCTGATGTGGTTCGATGTCATTCTGATGTGGTCATTTTTCATTTGGATGTAGTTCGATGTCATTCTATTGCGGTTTGATGTCATTATGATGTGGTCATTTTACATTTTGATGTAGTTTGATGTCATTCTGTTGTGGTTCGATGTCATTCATTTGTGGTTCGATGTCATTCTGATATGGTCATTTTACATTTTGATGTAGTTCGATGTCATTCTGATTTGGTTCGATGTCATGCTGATGTGGTTCGATGTCATTCTGGTGTGGTCATTTTCCATTTTGATGTAGTTCGATGTAATTCTGATTTGGTTCGATGTCATTCTGATGTGGTTCAATATCATTCTGATATGGTCATTTTACATTTTGATGTAGTTTCGATGTCATTCTGATTTGGTTCGATGTCATTCTGACGTGGTCACTTTACATTATGACGTATTTTAATGTCATTCTGATGTGGTTTGATGTCACTCTGATGTGATCATTTTACATTTTAATGTAGTTCGCCGTCATTTTGATGTTGTTCGATGTCATTCTGATGTGGTCATTTTACATTATGATATAGTTCGATGTCATTCTGTTATAGTAAGTTTACATTATGATGTAGTTCGATGTCATTCTGTTATAATCATTTTACATTATGATGTTGTTCGATGTCATTCTGATGTGGTCATTTTACATTATGATGTAGTTCGATATCATTCTGTTATAAGTCATTTTACATTATGATGTAGTTCGATGTCATTCTGATGTAGTTTGATGTCATTCTGATGTGGTTCGATGTCATTCTGATGAAGTTCGATGTCGTTCTGATGTCGTTCAATGTCATTTTGATGTGGTCATTTTACATTTGTATGTGGTTACATTCCATTCTGACGTGGTCACTTTACATTATGATGTGGTTACCCGTCATTTGCCGGTAGTAACTTGTTATTCGACTGTGTTATCTTGTCATTCGGCAGTTGTTACTTGTCATTCGGCAATGGTTGTTTATTTTTACAAAAAAATATAAATGAAGAAACAATGGATAGTTATATGATAAAAAAATGTGTATAATAGTAATCAAAATAATTTAACCCGCCAACGGGTTTTAAACTCAAAAATGATAAACGAGTTTTTAAAAATTCAAAAATATACGTTACATCAATTTTATCAAAATGCTCTTTCATATTATCGACCCTGTAGTACTTTTCTCGCATTAGAGCGAAGTCCAGACAGTTGATCAGTATGTACTTAACAGTAAGCGGTGCAAATCAGAGCACACACTCTGGAACAAGTTCACGTGTTAATAGATATGAATGGGTATAGCGTGTATGCCAAATTAACCAGTAAGTTCTACCCTTTCATTTCAATTAAAAACTGGTATAATAGTATTATTTAGCATAAATTGTGGTTATCTAGATCATATCTGGTGCAAAATAACTTTGTTTCTCTGCAAAAACATGTAATTAAACTCGCTGTTTTCGCCGATATTTGAATTAGACCTGAACCGTGGAAATCTAAGTTATGGATTCGTAAGCGTTAGGAAATTTTAGGGCATCATCGATTAAGTTAAGAATACATTTAGAAAGAAGAAAGCTGATCTTCTTATATACCGGCATTAGCAGATAGGTTTATCCATGGATTTTGACTCGGGCAATCCGAGTCGTTCGAAATCCGTGACAATATTTTTTTTCTCTGTCGATTCCCCATGCTATCTTATCCTACAGTGCTGTCAATAAACAGCTTCTAATATCCAAAAAAGTATGTTCCAACAAAATGGAAAAAAATGTTTTTGACCATACATGTTTATGCATTTATATCTTTGCACACATTCAATACTGAAGGATTGTGGAATAGGCCAACCATATACGATTGAATCGGAATGAAGTGTATACGTTCTTCGGCGGTTAAAATGATAATTGGGTGTGCCGTTAAAAAGCCCTGTACGGTTATTGCGAATTGGTGGACGTAGGAATTTCGATAGAAACAATCTTTAATACTCTTGATTAACAGTGGGAATGCGATGTGGCGATAATAGACCTTTAGCATCATAGGCAAAAATTAGCATCATCTTCAGATTGCCATTTCTTCACTTAAACTTTGCATGCCTGGGAGAGACTGGAGTTTGCCATTCTGAAGATTGTCGCTTTAATTCCGGTTTCCGGTTCATATGAACTAATCCACGTCTCGTCGGTGGCTACAACATGATTCAAGAATGCTTCACTCCCTATTTCATACCGTGCTAACAATATTTTTGCAACATGTACCCTGTGCTGTATTTGGTCAGAAGTTAGGCATTGTGGCACCCACCGAGCTGAAATCTTACGCATTCGGAGACGATTAATAAGAATTATATAAACTGCCACCGTGCTTATGTCGATTTCTGCCGCAGTATTCTCACATCAGTATTAAAGCGCACAATGGTTTCTGATTAATTACAGTGTCCTTCAAGATACATTGATGAATTTGTGAATTAAGCACTAAAACAAAGATAATTAGAAAAAAATGGGTTTGAGGTTAATTGGGTCAGTTTACTAGTAATAGGAAAAATAGTTTCCATTAAGATTCTATTAAGAAATCTTGATGACATTTATGTATTGGTACTACATCAAGGTGATTTTGGGGTTATTTTACCCTCATGGTTTAGCTAAATACCCATTAGTTTTCAAATTTGGAGGTAAATTGACGTTTACCTTTAAAAGTAGGGGGTAAAGTTACTCATCTCAAACAAACTTTCTTGTAGTTCTTGTAAATTGTTTAACCTTAATGATATTATGTATGTTAAAGTACAGGTTTTAACTGAAATATATGAAAATTTTACAATTAGTAAAATTTAATCTTAAACTTTATGCTTCCTTTTTAACCATACTTCTGAAAATCTGGGCACTGTAATATGATAAGTAAGCTTGAGATAAATAGGAAAAGTCGCTGTTAGTAAAATTAGAAAAAAATAGTTAATGCTTAATAACTTAAATGTCATTTGAGGTTCTTTATAATATATAACCATTGCTCTTCCCCGGTCGTCACATAAAACAAATGTTCAATACACTTTTTCTTATACAGAGGTTAGTATTAAGTTATATAACAGAATAGTTATATTTCAAAGTTTGTACATTCTCTGATATACACAAAACAATTGGCTGCACTAAGGTCCTGAAAAAAAATGAATAACATTCCATTTGCCAGTACGTGAAAAATATAAAATGAAAAAGAGAAATTATTATGTCCCAGCCCTCGAATTTTCTAAAACCACAATGTCATATATTATATAACATTGTTTACGCTGGGTGAATAATTGAAACTATTTGAACTTGACTTTTTCTAATTATATTTGTTTTCCAGACTACAGCGCCACCTGTCCAATTTATAAACCATGACGGAAAGCCCAAATCTGGCACATACAATATCCTAGTTGTGGTATCGGTCATATTTGCCAGTTTATTCTGCTGGGTGTTCCCATTTGGGATCACGGGATGCGTACTCGCAATACAGGTGAATATTTTGTAATTAAATATCAATCTTAATCAAGTGTATAGGTGTTACGTCCAACTTGATAACTTTCTTGTAAAATGTTTTATATGTATTGTTTTAAAGGTTTAGTTCTGGGCCCAGTCTTGTTTTTTCGGTACATAAATTACCTTTATGACAACATAGCATTCTCCCATGTCCTCCAACTCTATACTGATAAATGGTGAGTTAGATTATGAAAACATATGGGTCCCTTATAAAAAATTGTGATTTGCATGTCCCTGGGTCTCACAGTTTGGCTCCGGGGGTGGGGCCTTAAAAATGAGTACATCCGTAAACAATTCACATTTTCGACTTTCTCTCAAAAATCGTAAGCTCAGCTGTAACGAAATGTTGTATGTAGCGTTGGTACCTATGGTTGAATCAAAATTGGGAATTGCATGGTCCCCATCCCACTTAGGCCTTGACGGCTGGGCTAAAACTGTCAAATTCAAGGTAAACTTTCAAAATCTTCTTCTTACTATCGGAAGCACTTGGAAACAAATGGTGAACATGATTATGAACACATATGGGTACCTTATAAAAAAGTGTAATTTGCATGTCCCTGTGTCTCACTGTCTGGCCGTGGGGGTGGGGCCTAAAAAAGTAAAGGTAATCTTTAAAAAATCTTATTATTTATATGAACCACTCAGAAATAAATTGTGAGCATGATTATTGACGCCTATGAGTCCTTTATAAAATATGGGACTTTTTTATAATCAGGTGACCGTTAAGGCACATGGGCCTCTTGTTCATAACTGAAGCCTTCTCACACGATCGGTTAAGAATAATTAGTTTTACAGGTGTATCCATATGTTCATTAATCAAAATGATGTCATTATTTTAAATTCCAAATTATTCACTAGTTAAATAATAGGCGAATGAGACTAAAACTCTTGTACACATTTACTGAACGAAATGTTGGATAGGGTGTGAGCGAGAAAATGATTAACGTCATATCTGGAATCGGTTGGTTGGGGTTATCGATCCCCAACTAGAGCATACACTGTGTAACCTAGCAACCTATTGTTTGCATTTACTTCAAAGTCATTCCATAAGGGGTATTCATATCTTTTGTTATTTCAAGATATATGTAAACTTTACATTTAAAAAAGTATAAACTAAATGACAGGGACAATGGAAACCTTCCTAACTTCTACCTTGTCGTACCCTTATTTTTTATATTATTATTATAGTGTACTGACTCTTGCAATACATCGAGTATATTCACGTGCAGCATTACCCGGTTTTTAGTTCTATATAAAGTTGTGCATTACGCCTAACTTTGAAGGCATAGTATCACCATTGGAGAAAGGAAGTGCTTCCGTTGGGTAGTCGCATAATGGCGGTTATAAATAATCCTCGTTTCCGCTTCTTTAAAATGCATTTTCCTTGTTTTAAGGCTCATTTTTTTTATTTGAATGGCATTATTGATGTATTTTGAACATTTTGATAGCATTGTCAGGTTTGAATTGTGACTTAAGAAATAAAAATGATGCTTGGAAATTGGGGTATGAATACATGATTTCGGAAGTCTACTTTCACTTTGTCAACAGTGTACACTCTGAGCAGATACAAAATCTCTTATATGACACATGACCCCTACTTTTTTCATCATATTTTGGTAGTGCAGAGGTCGACAAACAGTACAAATTAATGTAGGTTTCACTTCTTTCATTTGGGTCTCTCTATGAATGACGTGCCTTCCAACTTTTATTATTTACTAAAAACCAATGGTGGGGTTACACCTATTTAGAGATAAGAGATACGATATATTATTTACTCCATTGGTATAGGAAAACATTAACATACATACGTTTTTAAATAAAGAACATATACAATTTGACAAACCATAGTATTAAATTGTAAATACAAAAAACAACACCAAATATAACCATATAAAACTTAATTATACAACTGACATTACATTAAGTAACCATTCATTTAACGCCTAATAATGACTTTAAACTATAACGTACTTTGGCATTGTGGACATGGTGTTAACTGCTTTGGACAATCAAAGATCGAAAGCATAGCAATATCGAAAGCAAGCTGACAAGTCAATATTTAATTTTACTAATTAAACTTTATGCTTAGATAATCGTGTAGATACTAGATAAGACTGACTTATGAGATATTACTTTGTTGTTGTTTTTTCTTATAGGCTAACAGTAGATCAAAAGAAGGAAATGCGGATGTGGCGAGGAAGATCTCATATGTGTCCATCGTGTTCCTTGTATTGACATTTATATCAGCAATCACTGTGATATTGGTACCTGTACTTATGATCACAAACAGGTTTAAATGAAAGCAACGCTAATTTTAAAATAGTAAATGTATTTATATACTTTTTCACACGGCTTCACAGCTATATGATTTTCTAATATATATTCTAAAATAATTTGTGTTTGGCTACTATCGAGTCTTTCATTCCAAATAAATAATTTTAGCAGATAATTCTAGATTGAAAGCTCCGAGTACGACACCTATATTTCCACGAACCGCAACTCCTGGTATAGCTTGTTATGACTTGTACCTTTGAGTTAAGACACTGGACGTAGTGTGCCGGTTTGATAATTAACTACTTTGCGGGTAATGCAAATAGGATAATAATCACTTATAGAGTATCTAGAGACATTAACATTAGCTGTACTTTGTGGCATGTTTGACAACGCTTGATCTATAAATGTAGCGGAATTACTTGTTACTCGGGTAGGTTTTGTTGCCAACTGCGTAAGATTTATAGACTCAGTGAGATCAAGCCAGGATCTGATCTTAATAAATCAAAATTAAAGTCACCAAGTACTATGCATTCTTTTTCTTCTGACAATGATTTCTCCAAAGATATTGTGATATTTTATAGCCAATCAACTATTAATGAAGGTGGTCTGTATGTATAACAGACAAGCATTTTCTTAATGTTTGGTTGTTTAATTTAAAGACAAATGACCTCAATTGAATCTGTTTTAATGTCAGTTATTTGGATACAAGGTAAATCATCTCGGACATGATGAGAAGTCCACCACCAATAGTTTTTCTATCCTTTCGAAATAGTTTAAAATTATCTATTTTGAGATCATTGTCAGAAAAAGTATCATTCAAAAATGTTTCACATAAACAGAATATATCAATATTATTTTGTTGTGATAAAACATGCTTAATTTCATCAAGTTTAGGGAAAATATAGTGAATATTTAAATGTACTATGTTCATTCCCTTTTGGTTAAACCATTTGATAAATGTTTGGTTTACAACCTGCGATGCACTGGAGCATCCCAAGTTGGTATTGACATATAAACCGTGTTCCTGTTGTTGCTCGTTGCCATGTAATTGTCTTTGCGAAACATTCTCCTCCCTGAAAACGTCCCCTTGCGAAAAGAATTGTCGCTGTAAAGTTCGCTGTCTTTAAATGACACTATACCTAGTACCGTTTTCAGTGTTTTTCTCAAGCTGTTCCCTAATAGATTACCACCTTTTGTGTTCAAATGTAAATAGGTATAGGGTGACATCAGGCAATACATTCTTCACAAAATTAACGTCATTATTATGGAAGGCGTGACCATCTTTGATGCACAACTGTTCTACAGATTTGTTGGTTCTGTATATATTATTGTTCACAAGTTTATCCTTTCGCTTTGGTAGGATAGATGAAACAATATTTTTTGTTTCTTTACTGATCATTCGAATGGTATAGATAGTATCCAATATTCATCGGTACTGTCTTCAGTCAGATCTGCATCAGATACGTTGTTTGTCCCCACGTGAAGTATTACAGCATCTGCTTCTTTTATGACGATAGTCGGTGTCTCCGCCATAGATATGAATGTGTTTCTTCTATCGCGCGTACTCTCCTACCAGGATGAGATTTTATGTGCACTTTCAAATCGGAGACAGTCATTTTGCTGGTACTCAGTATCTTTGTGATGGAGTCGCCAGCTATGAATGCTGACTTTCTCCTTGCTACATTATTGCTGACTTCTGGGTAAATGCGAGTTGTGGGTTTTGTTTTGGTGACTTCTGTCAGGTTCAGTTGGTTTTCCATTTGACATGGGTGTCACTTTCTCATTCCTAACACTAGTATAATGATCACTAGGTTGTAGTTTCTTGGCAGTTGGGCCATTTGTTTGAGTCATAGATTTTATAATTTGACTTTATTTCATTAAGTTCACTGACTAGTACAGTCCTGAGATCACTGACTTCATTGGCTATCTTTGCTTCTATACATTCCATTGCACTATCTATTTTGGAGTCAATCGTGTCTTTTGACTCTATCGCTTTCATTACTTCATCAACTAAACCCGATTTTTCTTGTGATATAGTTCCAACTTGCTTCTTCGATTTAGCATTGTCTTCTTCATATACAAGACATTCAGCTGTTGCTTTTGAAAGTTAGACTTTTGGTACATAGTAATGTATTTGATATTTCATTATTCTTTTCATTTTGCTCTTTCATTTCTGACTTTAAAGACTCATTTTCATTTTTCACAGTTTTCAACATGTTTAAAAGCTTATTGTTTTCACTTTTCAAAAGTTTGCTTTGTGAAAGAAGATCTTTGAGTGAACACTGTAGTTCATGGTCGCTTTATTCTGCTGATCTATTGTTTTTGGTATGCTGTTACACGTGCAGATGTTTCAAAAACCTGTTTGTCATAAAATGTCTCATCATCACCGAATATCGAATTATCATTGCCGGTGTTGTTGTTTGGTTCTGTTGCCTCAGATGGATATGACTGGTAAGCTAACTCGGTTGGTTTAGTTACATTCGTATCCAGTAACGATTGTGTTAATGGTTTCTTAACCAATGTTAACTTTTCTTCAGTTACAGTTAGTGTATCCAATATTAGTATGTCTGATTGCGTGATTGGTTTCTTCACCAATGCTTGATCTTCTTCACCGTTCACATGTGTGAACGTTTCCTTGACCAGTGTTAAGTCCTATCCAATTTGGCAAATGACATTATTTTTTGAAGTCGTGTGTCTTTTAGCAGTGGTACGTAATCTATTAATCATTAGGTTAGGGACGATTCCTTCCTTCCTGTGTTTGCCAATTTGGTACCCAGGTGATCTTTATTTACAAATTTACTAGAAGACTTTGGAGTGTTGTCGGCTTGTGATTTACGTAGAATGCTAATCATTTGACTCAGATAGAAAATTGGACTACGAGGGCCTCGACACGTTGTGTCCACGGAATCTACATTTTTACTCATTTTTTGCCGTTTTAGGAGACAAACTTTTGTTTACTGGAGAAGCATTTCCTTTAATTGACTCAAAAGATTTAGCATTTTGCGGGGTTAAGTCGTCAACAAGTTTGTAGAATACATTCTTGTGACAGTCCCAACACCCATTCCTTTGTATAAATAGCGTTTTATTGAAATACAAGGTAATCTCAACTTTTTGTGCCGTTTTCTTATTTACTTGTCTCAATTCCATTAATCCAACATACGTGACTTTAGACAGAATCGCAAGAGTAATGGCATCAGTTTTAGTTGAACATTCAACAGAAAAAAAGAGCGTTCTTTTTAACATAATCTTTACTGAACCGATCACGTATCCATATACCCTAGCAATTAGTTCGTATGTACAAAGAGCAATATTTAAATTAGTTTATATTTACAAATTGAGCTTTGACATTTATATTAATAATAACTGTTATCCGTGTAGTAAATCTGCTTCGATAAGCACAAAACAGCTACATTAAAAAAGTGTTATCCTTTGCGATCATTTCTTGGAGCGCATGTGCGTGACTTAACTTGAATCAACATTTATTCAGTAAGAACATAGTCCAGATTGTCTTTGTGGTGAAATTGAGGACACATATCATTATTTATTCAGGTGCAAACTATTTCACCAATATAGTCAAAGAATGATGACTGAAATGAAATAAGCTTATCCACATGATCCTTCCTTGAATGATCTTCTGTATGGTAATGAAAATCTTAGACTTACTGACAACAACTCGATTTTCATGACAGTTCAAAATTATATTATAAAGACCAAACGTTTTGAGTATCGTGCACAGTTAAATAAATAATGAGTTGTTATATTTTCTACTTACTTAATTATGACGACACGCCTCTATTTGATCTTGGATAGTAAGAAACAATGGTTAATGAATGGATTGGATTGATAAATATAAACTAGCAAAACAACTATCCCCTGTATCGGACTGAACAGATAAAGAAAAGAAAATCAGTGGAGTCTCTTTCTTTCTTTCCTTCTCTTCAACCAATACTCTCTTTTTTATTTTTTGAAATATTCTAAATAAACCATATTTTTTTTATCATTTTTTGGCACATTTGGCCAAATTGAAATTATTTCGGAACTATATGGTAAAGTCTATAAGAAATGTAAAATAACTGTTATGGAAGCAGATTTACACAATCTTCTAAAGCTTTTTTCTGTATCCTTTCCACATAATTCGTTAATCGTATGACTGTTTGCTTCATTGTTTAATGTATGCTAAATATATGTACTTATGTGAATAAAATATTGTTTAAACTAAGGGCTTATGTAGAAGGATAGAAAACTTTCATCTCTCTACTAAATGTTGATAAAATAGCATGCAAAGAATTAATAATTTGGCAAATAAATCATTCAAATTTTACAGGCAATTGATTTCTTTTACATAAAGTGTAAGGTGTATGTAACCTTGGATGTTTTATAATGTTTCAAACGCACAAAATGATCTTGTATTTAAAATATTGCAGTTTGAAGTAAATTTTCAAGCACTTTCCTTGATTTTCTGTTGCAGTATATAAATTGTGTAATCATAAGTACTTCAACAATTTAAAACAAAATTTGCTGGGAATTATCTCGTTTTGTAGAGAATTCCGTTGTGTAAATAAAGATTTTTATTTGTATTTCTGAGAGGAATAGAAGTTTTAAAAAGAGATTTCGCGATATTTTGCGTGAATACAGTACGCTAACGTTCCTAATATTTCAATGAGTTACTTTTCCTTATCTATATAAGTCCTTGCTGTTTCCAAGAACGCTGAATCAGGAAGGAAACACAAACATCTCTCAAAAAAGTTATGTTTGTTAAATTGTGCACAAATCTTTTATTTATTTTTATTTTGTCAATGGGCTTTAACGCCGTTTTCAACACATTTCAGGTTATATACATGTATGTTATATCCAGTTGTATTGGTTGAAGGAAGACCTCAGAATAAATCTGTGTAGAACCACCGTCCTTCCGAAAGTAACTGGCACACTTTTTCACATAAAGCCTTTTTTTATGGCGCGAGCGGGACTCGAACCTACGACCTTAGCGGTGAGAGATCATTAAGTGGTCATGAGACGGCGTCGTAGACCATTCAGCCATGGATCGAGGACCCCTGCAAATCTTTTAATTCCAACTTGTATTTACTATTATATCATCACGTAAAAGGTTACAATACACAAATCAAACAATTGTTATATTAATTTATGTAGACACTGCCTGTATCAGCGACTGTTTTTCTAAGATTCCAAAATGGTGGTTTTTTGCGGTTTTTTGCGAGCTCGTATAGCATTTAGTTAATTATGTACACAATCGTGACGTTAGTGAAAACAAATGTTAAGCCAGAATAACTGTCTTTTGAAACCTTTTCACTTGAAATTAATGTATATAATATTGAATGTAGGACTACTGTGTATATTGTGAACAAAAAATGTAGATGATTATAGTCTTTAGAGATAAATAGTACTAATATCTATAATGACTTAAAACAGTACATGTTAAGGATTGTTACAACTTGTTTCATTATTGTCTATTTTCATAGCGTGTTCATTGTTTCTGAATAAACGATTAAACAAATAGACCACGCTCTTATTTATGAACACGGTCTTCTAACAGCTCAACTACTCATTCCGTCAATGTTTATTACGATGTGTATTTGCAGCTCTGATGTCAAGCCCCATTTCATATTAATTTGGGCAAGTATGCGATCATTTTAAGCTTAAATTTAACACGTGTTTACTAATTGCTTTCCATTCGCAGACCGTTCGGCGGTCAGGCCGCTCTACAAGACAGCCAGTATGGCACAATGATTATAACATGTGACTTTTGGCTATAAGCCTATATAATAAAAAAAACTAGGCATTTATTCCTATTGACAATTGACATTATAATTACTATACATGTATATACTCATTTATCAAGGAAACTATTGATTTCTTGCGTTAAATTTTCAAATGTTTGTACCATCATTTCAGTCTTTGTTTGGAATCAGTTACCAAAGACTTGGGGGAGATAGATGAGTATAGTCTTTAGAGATAAATAGTACTAGTATCTATAATGACTTAAAACAGTACATGTTAAGGATTGTTACAACTTGTTTCATTATTGTGTATTTTCAGACCGTGTTCATTGTTTCTGAATAAACGATTAAACAAATAGACCACGCTCTTATTTAGAATGTGTTTTAAAAAAGAAACTAAACACAACTGAATAACAAGAAAACCGTATCAACATGTGAATGAAACCGGATAACTTATTTTTAATGTTTTATTTTCTGGCATAAAGCTCCCTCTCGGTAAAGGAAATGTGTGTAAGCATAAGCTTAAACTGTAGTGATATTGGTATATCCAAAGGCAGGAGTAACGGACCTTGGTTAGTCCCACTACCCCGTCTTTTTTTTTTTTTTTTTTTTTTGTCTTTTTTTTCAAATCTATGTTCAATCCATCATATATAACAAACAAACAAACAAACAAAATGGAGAAAAAAATGTGACGAACATAAAGTTCAGTACTCAACTTTGTCACTTTCTTTCTTTTTCTTTTTTTAATTTATATGATGAGTTGAACATAGGTTGGGGGTGGGGTGGGGGTGGGGTTGATTTATTGATTTAATCGTATTTGCCACTTCTAGCCAATGAATACTTCCAGCTTAATCGCACCATTTTGGCGCTGATGTATATGTTCCTTGCACATGTGCCTTTGTTTGGTTAAACAAATTATATACACATTTTTTTTTGCTTTGTTATCTCAACCAGATTATCGCTTGAGACAAAAACCAATAATAAAAAAAACAGCACACAGATAAGTGTAAGTGGGTATTTGTGATTCTTACATAAGTGTGATTTTTACAAAACGCCGCACAACTATGAACAAAATGGCGGTATCGCAACGGAAAAACAAAGTTCAATTATGACTTTATTTATGAATGGAATTTTAAAAAATCAACTGATATATGTTTATATAGGTATAATATACACATGGTTATATCCTGTCGGTAACTTTATTAATAATCAAGCTCTTGACGCTTCTTGTCGCTTCTTGACGCTAAATAGTGAGACTGATGTAAACATCCGCATACGTCTCCAAACAAAATTTACTCTGGGGAGCATGTAACATTGAGTAATGTATAATTGTTTTTAACAAATGCTTGCCATTACAGAATTAAAAATCCATATATTGATTATTTGTTTTTTACCCCGGTAAGCACTGACACAATTAGCAAATTGTTTACAAATATATTCTGGGGAAAATGTCGATGAGATACAAGTTTTTAAGATTATGGAAAAGAATGTAGGACGAAGCGTACCGCTGCCTTACCGTACCAGGATGAAGCATATCAGTTTCTAGGACAAAGCATACCACATAAAGATTATATAGGGAATGTATTGTTTGTAGTTTTGATATATATATATTTTTTATTTTACTGTTAAACTGTTCAAAAGTGAAGTATGTTATTTGTTTATCTCTAGACACCAATAAATGTTGGGTCCTACTAAATGCCACTAAGGACCACTAAGGACTACTAAGGACCACTAAGGACCACTAAGGAGTTCAAAGGGGGCACTAAGGACCACTAAGGGGTTCAAAGGGGGCACTAAGGACCACTGAGGGGTTCAAAGGGAGCACTAAGGACTACTAAGGGGTTTCATATTAAGATTAAGATTGTCAGTTAGCTACAAAGGACACATTTTAAGTGATTTAAATGATGATTTGGCATTAATAACCTGGATACAGATGAGTTTCTTCTATTAAACATGCTTGGTGTATAGTACCATCACATTAGCCCTTTGTTTAAAGTCCCATATGACAATTGTTAGTATATTTAGTTGGCCAGCCCTGGGAGTCAAACCCACAACCCCGAGACTAAAAGTCTGAGAACCACTAAGGACTACTAAGGAGCCACTAAGGACCACTAAGGAGTTCAAAGGGGGCACTAAGGACCACTAAGGGGTTCAAAGGGGGCACTAAGGACCACTAGGTCTGACCTGACCTAAATGGTTTGGCTGCAATGGAATTTATGGGATGTGTCTTATTTTTGTACATATTTTAATTGTCACAGCTACTTATCATGCTATTTGTTTATATTTGTAGTATCAGCTGAAGAGGGTATTACCCATCAGCATATCGCACTTTATTTAAAAGCTGACCAGTCACTGTTAATCGTACCATTCTGCATCAATAATGGTAAAGAATGGTTTAAGAGAGTGTTAAAATAAATTGACGTTAAACTGTGAAATATGTATAATAGGGCACCCGGCAGCTCGCGCATACCTTAAAAGTGCCAATAAAAAAAAATATTTTAAGAAATCAGATATCATCTCAGATCAGATCTGAAATGAACTGATTAACAGTAACTGGTACCAAATATTTAAAATAAAAAATAGTCTTGTGTAACTCTATACTGAATATCAGGGTGGTAGTAACCATAATATTCCCTACAACCGCACTCATTAGTGTATATTGAGTGCGATGAGCCATATAATCCCGTACCAACAGGTACGTTATTATTTTTATGCTATGTATTGCATAATGTTTACATATTAAATGACTGTATAAGTTGAAATCATTATTAGTACAGTATTCTTCCTTTATAAGGTAGTGACTTAATTAAGGTGAGATATGGGTCAGTGCTCTCAATATACCAGAATAACTGATAAAACAGTAACAATCAGAAACTGTGTATTCACACTCCAGGGGTCAGGTGTCACTATTGTGAAATCATTTTTAGCACAGTGTTCACGGCTGAGAGGGATAACCTATTATCAGGATTTTGATGAATCAACGGCGGATCCAGTTTAGGCCTTGATATGGTATCAAGAGTTTGTTCACAGGGTTTCCTCCCTAGCCATGTGCCAGAATCATCAGCAAATTGGCTGATAACCATCGCTGTCCCCTCTAGTGTGTCAGGGAGATCGTTGATCAAAAGAGAAAATAGAAGAGGAGATAAAATGGCCCCTTGGTGGGGAGAGGGGGGGGGGGTTCCCCTGTGTAATGCTTCAGTGTCTGACAGGGTATCCCCAACCTTAATTTGAATTTTACACCCCTCAAGAATGTTCCTTAGATATTGGTAGCAGTTTCCTGAAATTCTATACATGTTCTTTTAATTTATAGATTATGCCTGCATGCCAGGTTATATCAAAAACTGCTTGAAGCTCTAAAAGATTGCTAGGACAGAGTGTCCCCTATTTTTTGCTGCATTTACATCATGTTGTAGTCTAATGAACTGATCCAAAGTGCTCCTGCCCTTTCTAAAGCCAGAAAGGGATTAATTATATGTGTTTCATTCAAGCCGATGTTCTAAACATGCCTTAACCATCCCCTCCATTAATTTACCTGGATGGGAGGTCAGGCTAATTGGTTAATTAAGGTGTGATATGGGTCAGTGCTCTCAATACACCAGTATAACTGATAAAACAGTAGCAGTTGGTAGTTGGTAACTGTATTTACACTCCAGGGGGTCACTATTGTGAAATCATTTTGTATGTATGTACAAGTATTTCTTTACCCTCGCGCTTTGAACTAAGTCATTTTGGCAAGCCGAATGAGATGATTATTTAAAAATATAAGATGATTATTTAAAGTTGATGATGATGATTACCAATTGATTGTTTACTTTGGAGTTTAAGTATTTATTATTTTATTATGTATATAGTAGTTTAGTTGAATATTTCAATTGCTAATATTTAAGAAGAATTGGTATGAGACTTTCTTTGATGACTAAAAATTGACGATTTATTGTTAAGACTTGAATTATTTTATTCTTAATTTATAAACCAGTTACAAAATTCTAATTATCCAATTACATTGTGCAAACTTTTAATGTGAAAAGTTTGAAAACTGATTAAGAATGTTATTGAATTATGTGAAACGAGCATTTTTAATTAACTGAAACATTTCTTTGTAACATCTCAATCATAACTTTTAGTCATCTTGTTATTAGATAGTGACGTTTTTTTCTTCACTTGACTCTGGCAAAAAGACAAGAAAAAATGTCCCGTGGTGGGGTTCTTCCTGTGTCGAAGCTGTTAAAGGGCGAAAACGAGCATTAAATAAACTAAAACAGCACCCTTGTCTCGGAAACTTATATGACTACAAGGAGGCTGAAAGGGAAGCAAAATCTGTCATCTTAAATGCTAAAAAGCAAAACTGGGAAGAATTCTGCGAATCGTGTATACATAAAAACACAAACTCAAAGGAATTTTGGACCAAAATTCGCAGAATTAAAGGAAATTCACAACGCCCTATTCCACTACTAAGAAATAAGACAGCTTTAGCAGTCAAATCAGTAGAAAAAGCCAACTTCTTAGTTGAACACTACTCTAAAGCTACCAGTGATTCAAACGTCAAAGATGAAACACTAAATTATCAAAATAAATTTGAATCACTGTACAAAAACTACCTAAAAAAACCAGAAATAAACAGGTCACCACATAATAACGGACCTAATAGTGAACAGTTCTATTTTTAGTTCACAGTTTTATGTCCTGAGCTTAAAGCCGAAAACGGATTGAAATCTGGCCAATGAGCGTTACAATCCCGATCGAACCATTCAGCGACCGGCTTTTATCGGGGCTCTTGGCCCTATGTGTTGAACTAGGGAGGAGATGTATAATTAAATATGAACATGAACGCTTTATATCTAGTAATGGATATGTATTATACATATTTTAGCGTTTTTTGCATGTTTATGTTAATTTACAATGATTATAATTTTAATAATCATTAAAATAGTAACGTATATCATGTTGATTACGGGACTATATAGCAACTCCGTATTCACTACACAGCATTGAGTATGGTTCTAGGGAATATCATGGTTAGGAAATGCCATGATACTCATTATTGAATTACACAAGACTACCTTATAAATATATAGTGACCAACTTCTACTAATCAGTTCTCAGCAGATCTGATCTGAGGGGATATCGGATTTTTTAAGATATTTTTTAATTATGGCGCTTTTTAGGTACGAGCAATCTGCCGGGTGCTTTTTTACAAACATCACAATTTAATTTAATAACAATTTTTAACATACTTTTAGTCCATTGTGTACCAATATCTGATACATCATGGGAGATTAGCGGTGGTTGGTCACTTTTTAATAGTGTGGTGTACTAGTAAAATATTGCAAGGCTGACGAACATTTTTCAATAAATTAATTATTCATAAACTTGCGTAGCTCAAACTATGATATAGCGGTACCTGCCGCTATATTATTAAAAAAATGGTTGAACACTTTTAGAAGTTATTACAACTTTCTAGTGTACCATACAAATATACAATTTAAAGTATATAAATAACAATGTACGTGTGTACAGGGTTATATGGTTCACCATTAACAGTAAATACTACTGTATAATGGTTTTAGAGAATGTCAATTGATGTTATTAGTATCATAGGCATTCAATATAGAGCTATGCAAGACGATCGACTGAAAATAGACTAATATATGAAACCTCATTTACTTAAACATTAATACCTGTGTAGCCATATTCTTTTAAGTCAAATACCATACCAGCAACAAAATAATATTGTTGCTGGTTTTACGGCATACTTTAGTTTGTTGATATTTATATATTGACAATTACTCTCTGTATGTGGTATATACGGTTGCTAACGGAACTGTCATACAAATAAAATATTACCATAGCAACTGAGCACAATTAGTGTGCACAGATAAACAATCAGCGGGAATCATTCCTGTTGAGGGTTCAAGTTGGGTCGGACGCTTATGATATCTCAAGCAAATTTATTTGCGCTATAAGCAAAAGTGTCTGGCCTAATATATAGGTTTTACACATATTAAAGAACCATAGTAATGCTAGTACAATCGGTACTAATATTTTTAAATCATATTTTGGCTGCACAAGGTAGAGTAGAATGCCTGGAGTCTCAATAATTAAACGTTATTATTTGAATGTTGAAGTAAATCGTATAAAGTCTGCATCAATATAAGCAATTAAAAATAACTAATTAAACAACTGATTAAGTAAAAATAGGAATGTCCATATTTATAAAACAATAAGTGTTTAAACTCCATAGTGGGTAATCACCGTTTATCGCCGTCATCTTCATCATCATCATTATCATTAGTTTTAAATGATCATCTTATCTTTTAATATAAATCACCTTGCTTTTTAAGCAATCATCTTGTTTTTTAAATAATCATCTTATCCGGCTCGCCAAAATGACTTAGTTCAAAGTGCGAGGGTAAAGAAACACTTATACATACATTCTTCACTTATTAAAAAATCAGTCTTTCTTAATTTGGACTAAAACATTGAAGTTTAAAAAGAATAATCAATAGCAAGCTGTTTGGTATTTATCAACTTGATAACAAAAAAAAGTTGGGAGTAATTAACTACATGTAGGTGATATTTATACGTAAGTTGTCCTTAGTGCCGCCTTTGTGTCCCCTTTGCATTACTTAGAGCCCTTTTGCTGTCTCCAATAGTGACAGTAATATACATCAAGCATACTTAAAAGAACCAGGAGAAATTTATGATGGGTTTCTATCTGTATCCAGATGATTAATAATGTGTTATCAATTCAATCACATAAAATGTGTCCTTAATAGCTAACCAACAATCTTAATCTTAATATGAAACCCTTTAATGCCCCCTTCAAACTTATAAGTGGTCCTGAGTGTCCCCTTGGAACCCCTTAGTAGTCCTTAGTGCCCCCTTTTAACTCCTTAGAGGCTCCTTATGAGTTCTTAGTGGAACTTTGAACTCATAAGTGGCTCCTGACTAAGTAAGTGTCCCTTTGAACTCCTTAGAGGCTCCTTAGTGGTCCTGAGTGACCCCTTTGAACCCCTTAGTAGTCCTTAGTGCATGTTTGAACTCCTCAGATGCTTCTTAGTGGTCCTTAGTGGCACTTTGAACTCATAAGTGTCTCCTTTGTGCCCCTCTGAACACCTAAGAGGCTCCTTTGAGGTCCTAAGTGGCACTTTGAACTTATAAGTGGCTCCTAAGTGTCCATTTGAACACATAAAAGGCTCCTTTGAGGTCCTAAGTGCCACTTAGAACTCATTCGTGGCTCCTTAGTGCCCCTTTGAACTCCTTAGTGGTCCTTAGTGACACTTTGAACTCATTTGTGGCTCCTTAGTGCCCATTTGAACTCCTTATAGGCTCCTAAATAGTCCTGAGTGGCATTTTGAACTCATTTTTGAACTCCTTAGTGGCTCCTTAGTAGTCCTTAGTGGCACTTTGTACTCATAAGTGGCTCCTAAGTGTCCCTTTAAACTCCTTAGAGGGTCTGTAGCTGTCCCTAATGGCATGTTGAACTCATTAGTGGCACTTTGAACTTCTAAGAGGCTCCTTAGTGGCACTTTGAACTCCTAAGTTGCTCCTTAATGCCCCCTTTGAACTCCTTAGAAGAGGCTCCTTAGTGGCACTATGAACTCCTAAGTGGCTCCTTAATGCCCCTTTCAACTCCTTAGAAGAGGCTCCTTAGTGGCACTATGGACTCTTAAGTGGCTCCTTACTGCCCCTTTGAACTCCTAAGAGGCTCCTTAGTGCCCCCTGTAACTCCTTAGTGATCCTTAGTGTCCCCTTTGAAGCTGTTAGTAGTCCTTAGTGCCGCTTTGAACTCCTTAGTGGTCCTTAGTGCCCCCTTTGAAGCTGTTAGTAGTCCTTAGTGCCGCTTTGAACTCCTTAGTGGTCCTTAGTGCCCCCTTTGAACCCCTTAGTGGTCCTTAGTGCCCCCTTTGAACTCCTTAGTGGTCCTTAGTGGCTCCTTAGTAGTCCTTAGTAGTCCTAAGACTTTTAGTCTCGGGGTTGCGGGTTCGACTCCCAGGGCTGGCCAACTAAATATACTAACAATTGTCATATGGGACTTTAAACAAAGGGCCAATGTGATGGTACTATACACCAAGCATGTTTAATAGAAGAAACTCATCTGTATCCAGGTGATTAATGCCGAGTCATCATTTAAATCACTTAAAATGTGTCCATTGTAGCTAACTGACAATCTTAATCTTAATATGAAACCCCTTAGTAGTCCTTAGTGCTCCCTTTGAACCCCTTAGTGGTCCTTAGTGCCCCCTTTGAACCCCTTAGTGGTCCTTAGTGCCCCCTTTGAACTTCTTAGTGGTCCTTAGTGGCTCCTTAGTAGTCCTTAGTAGTCCTAAGACTTTTAGTCTCGGGGTTGCGGGTTTGACTCCCAGGGCTGGCCAACTAAATATACTAACAATTGTCATATGGGACATTAAACAAAGGGCCCATGTGATGGTACTATACACCAAGCATGCTTAATAGAAGAAACTCATCTGTATCCAGGTTATTAATGCCGAGTCATCATTTAAATAACTTAAAATGTGTCCATTGTAGCTAACTGACAATCTTAATCTTAATATGAAACCCCTTAGTAGTCCTTAGTGCTCCCTTTGAACCCCTTAGTGGTCCTTAGTGCCCCCTTTGAATCCCTTAGTGGTCCTTAGTGCCCCCTTTGAACTCCTTAGTGGTCCTTAGTGGCTCCTTAGTAGTCCTTAGTGGTTCTTAGACTTTTAGTCTCGGGGTTGCAGGTTTGACTCCCAGGGCTGGCCAACTAAATATACTAACAATTGTCATATGGGACTTTAAACAAAGGGCCAATGTGATGGTACTATACACCAAGCATGCTTAATAGAAGAAACTCATCTGTATCCAGGTTATTAATGCCGAGTCATCATTTAAATCACTTAAAATGTGTCCATTGTAGCTAACTGACAATCTTAATCTTAATATGAAACCCCTTAGTAGTCCTTAGTGCTCCCTTTGAACCCTCAGTAGTCCTTAGTGCCCCCTTTGAACCCCTTAGTGGTCCTTAGTGCCCCCTTTGAACTCCTTAGTGGTCCTTAGTAGTCCTTAGTGGTCCTTAGTGGCATTTAGTAGGACCCATAAATGTTATATGTAAATAATATTTATGCATTAAACCAATAAATAATATTTATGATTTAACTACATGTTTTTATGTTTATTTTATTATTTAGGCCTAAAAAAAAAATATCTGTGTTTCGGGCAACCCGACCCTACCTAGCAAAACCCTCCGACCCTAGAGTTTTTTTCGACTCTTAAGATATTTTTTTCAATTTTCCAAATTTTAGTTGTTGGTGACCGTGAAATTGCGAATTATTGCCAAAGGAGATAAATGCGAATATTCAGTATCGCAACGACGCTCAAGCATCTATCGATCTCGATCGGGGCAGAATGTCGTATGTGCTTTTCAATGTGTGGCGCACAAAATGTGTCCACACGGATGAGATGCGCCTTTTCAAATCATTTGAATCGACGATGTCTTTGGGCAAAATAGAGTCGTCGCTCAGATGCCATTACAATGCCATGATGTCAATATCCCTATGCACATGCAGGTTTGTAAAAGTGGGTGGGGTAAAAAATATTTGTTCGCGGTCTTTCACTATCAAGTTTGTAAATGTCAGATATCGTCAGAAATATGCATATATCAACAAGTAACATAACCCTATGTTAAACTGACAGTGAAACAGATTCACAGGGTACCGATTTTCTTTATCATCCCGTGCTGATCTTGACATGTGTTTCACTTTTATGCAACTTCTGAAAGATCGTCGGAGTTGATTGCACACTTTTTTGTATTCAAAATTTTTTAAAATTTAGAACTTCATTGATCATAGAATTTATACACATATAATGTCAAAACGTACTTCTTAGAATCTTTATATATAGATATATTGTGTTTATTTCACATGTAAAAATGGACAGTTCAACTGGGATCAAGTTTGAATATTTGGCCCTTTTATGTTATTAAAAACTAGGTCAAATCAGATAAAATCTGTGTTTGTTTGTTTGATGAAATCAAGGTTCATTGCAAGATTTCAATAGTTGACCATCTCCAATCAAAAACTGTCTGACCTGTACTGTGTCAAATCCTAGACTAAAACCTGCACAGCCAGCTGGAAGGCTTCCTCACATGAAAAATCCAAAGTACCCAGACGGTATTTGAACCCACAGCGGTAAGGGGCTGAGAGTTTGCAAGTCCATGACCATATATTGGCCACAGAGGCCCCAAAAGTTTATTGATTACAAATAAAAACAAAGTATTTAATATACAACATAGTGAAATGTCATTGTAAGCATTCGTGACTTGCTCTGCCGTTAGGAATGGACTTTAAAAAAAAAAAACTTTGTCCCTACCCTACCTCGCATTTTTGAGACCGTTGCCCTAAACACAGATATTTTTTTTTAGGCCTTATTCCAGTGTTACAGTATATCTTTTATATTGTATTATTTGGTAAAATAATATACTAATTAAAGTATTTAAATCGCACTTATGATATTATAATAAAAAAGTTCATACCTTTGAGTACTTGTTTGTTTATCCATGTACGTCCTTAGTGTATCTGAATTAAATCACTATACACTGATGTGAATTCCTGTATATCCATGTATTAATATAATCTTATATTATACAATATTTGCTTGTGTATTATTATATTAATCAAGATGTGTAAAGATGCAAGTTTGTACTGTTTGAGGATCTTAATTGGGTTCCAATTAAAGGAGTTCTTTTACAATTAATCGGGATTTTTTTCATTTAATTAATCTGATAATACCCATTACTTCTTTCTTTTTGTCAGTTTGCTTTGATATAGGACTGATTTGAGCAAATGATACTTGTTATTCACACCTAGTTGACAGCGTATTATCGAGCGTCTGACCAGGTATTTACTACTATATACGCTTCGTCCTGAGATGGTACGTAAAGGCAGTGGTATGGAAAGATAGTGGTACGCTTCGTCCTGCACCCATGGAAAATATTGATGATTTTCCATTGGATGGTGTGTATGAATTTAATGACAGCCAGATCAGGTCATAATAAAAAATTAAAGAAACCTAGGAGCGTGAAAGCATTTCAATTAACCTCCTTTTGCATCTGAATAAATGAAAAATGGAACAATCTACCAGATAATATAGATCTGTCTATCTGTTAATTCTGTTGCAAACTCTCACTGGTGCACACCCTTACGGTAATTTTGAGCAGTTGCGCGCCTGTGTCTGTTAGTAGAAAAAGTTAAAAGGTAAAAGTAGAATAGTTGTAAGGAATAGGTCGAGAAAATTAAAATTCAATGTGAAGTAGGTAAAATCAGATTAAAAACAACATTTCAAGGCTATCGGTTTGTTGAGGGGGGATACTGCAAGTTTAAACTTACTGAAGTCTTGCATCAGTGTAACATATTTTGGCAGAGCATTCCACTGAACAAATCCACTGAACAATGACCCAAAGAAAAAAGGAATATTTGTAGTAGTCGGTGTATATTAGTGCCAAAATTGTTCTACAATTCAAAATGCAGTTGGATAGACACGTTGGGGTGATACCAGATTTGACATTACTGATATATATCAATTGTCCATCATTTTAAGACAAGTACATATCAAACTTTAAAAATAACACCCGAAGTGTACTTTTTAAAAAGAACATAGTAAATTACAGCTTGCTGTAGAAGATCGAGTTCTTCAGAACTCATCATATTCTACTTTAACCAATACAGGTCCCAGTACAGGTCAATGTTCAACATTATTCTTTGTGAATGGGAAACTTTTGTTTAATATTGTATATTTTGGCATTATATAGTGTAGTTTATACTTATTTAAAAAGAACCCACATTTTTCTCTCTTTTCTCTATAATTTGCTCACGAAACAATAAAAATATATCATCTTTACTTTAGTCATTTATATTTCAAGATTCCATGTCAGTGTAATTTAGGATAACAATGACTAGCCTAACCTGCGACCCGGAGAATGTTATACAGTTATGGACCAGGACTGGTCCGTGTGAGATCCAGCTCTTGTCAGGGGACATAACTCAACTATCACTGGAAGACAAGGTGGATATTATAATGGTGTCAGCATTTCCAGGTAACTGAACAGGTTTGAGTGTACTGGTATATCAAGTTTGTTAATACTAAATAAATTTTAGCTTCATTGCGAAGAAAGCTCAAAGCTTATATGAACCACTCTCAATTTTGGCATGAATCTCCCTTTAAATAATCACTTAGCTCACAGGTATGTGTAACATTACATCTTCTTCCACAAATAAAACTGGTTGCCATATATAACATAAAGTATGATGAATATGTGTTATTTAAAACCTGTTAAAATGTCAACCCAGATTTGCTTTGTATTTTTAAAACCTCAATTAACAGTTTTTTTGAGATTTAGAAATGACTGTAGCTTAAAGAATGAAATTTGACTGAAAAAAGTTTAAGTTTATTTGTATAATATTAGTTTGTATGTCATTAATTTGCAGGTGACTATGCCCCAATGTCAGGGACTGTGATTGGTGCATTGAAGAAGAATCTCGACATAAATGTGCGTTATTTGTCATTTGACAGGGAATTAGACCTACGTCATAATTTCTCTTGTTGGTTATCAAAGCCTATTACAACTCAAGGTTCCCCGTACAGGAAGTTACTTTGTTTTGAAAGGTATAACATGAGTCAAGAGAATTTTATTGACTTTAACTAGTTAAATTTGTTTGTTTGATGCGTAGCGTCTTTTTTGTGCCATGGAGGGCTAACAGGCAATCAGTTAATGTAACCGCTCTTTCCCGAGATTCTAGAAGGTAAACCAGTACTTGAGCACACCCATCTCTCCAAGTAACTGATAAATTCCCCCACTTGAATCAGTAGTGAAAGACAAATGACAATGAGACACAATGTTTTATATCAATCGTCATGGTGACTGTGGCAAGATAGGGATTCAAACTCATGACACGACTCGGCTTCACTTCACTTATTAGAGCTATAAAGTAAGTTTCTTTTGTTTAGAAAAATAAAATCTTTTTTATATCATTTTTGGTTTATCATGGTTCCTGTTATGTTATCTATCTTCTTTATTAATTTATTGAAGAAAATGCTTTTCATGATATGATTTGTTAAGTATTTAGTGTCATGTAAATGCCGCCGAGGGCTAACAGATGATCAGTTAACCTAACCACTGTTTCCTGGGATTCTGAAAGGTTAACCATAACTCTAGCACACCCCATCTCTGCAAGTATTTGATAACTTTCCCACTTGAATCAGCGATGACAGACCAATGATAATGAGACACAATTTTGTATATCAGTCATCATGGATACTGTGGCTGGGAGGGGATTTGAACTGACGACACCTGGATTGATGGTCAGACGCACTTGTATACTGATTGAGCTAATCGAGTCCAGCTCATGAAGCTCTGTTTTGCTTATCATTTCAAATATCATGATGTCTGTAGCATTATTTAAGCATAACACTTAACACTGGGTCCTCAAAAGTATATTTAATATCCATTAGGACTAGCAGGAACCCAAAAAGGGATAAAATTGTGAAATTTCTAAAATCTGCTTTTTTCAAGAATTGATGAGACATTTTTTTCATATTTGGATAAAATAATGAATGGTCTGTATGAACAGGGGTTTCAAGTCTGTTCAAATAAAGTGGCTAGAATCTATTGTGGTCCAGTAAGTGGACTTAGAGTTACAATGAAATACAATGGGAAAACAGAAAATTCTTTAGTCATAACATTTAAAGCAACACATCCACATTTAAACTTTTTTAAAAGTTTTTCAATTGAGTTGTGAGCACATTTCCCATACATAAATATATGGTCAGTGAGCTGTATATGTGCTAACAAACACTGTCCAGAACGCTTTAGAATTATAAAAAAAAATGTCCAAATTATAAAGCGTGTCAAACACTTTATATATTATTTTTAAATTGCCGAGGATTCCAACTTTGCTTCAAATTGAATTATGCGAGTTGGATTAAAAAAACTTCACGTTTTAGTGCGTAGTGTACTTTACCTGCCTTGAAAGTCATTTTGAGTTACACGCTTGTTTTATAAAGTGTTAGTCACGTATTATAATTTGGGCATCATTTTGTTTCAGATTGTGTTTATATGCTCATATACAGCTAATTGATCGTATGTTTGTATGGGAAATGTGCTCATAACTCAATTAAATTTTTTTTTTTAAAAGTTCAAACGTGGATGCGTTGCTTTAAGACTGAGTCATTTACTGGGTTTTTAATATCCATACAGGGTCTCAAAAATGATGAAATTGTAAATTGTCAAAATTCTTCTTCTCAAGAAATGAAGGGCAAAATTTGTTTGTATTTGAAATAACTGATCCTTATGAATAGGGGTTCAAATAAAGTGGCAAGGATATATTTGGGCCTAGTAAGGGGATTTTGATTTTTACATACCGGGTAGCAATGTTATGGGAAAACAGTAAATTCTCTTTTTATTTATTACATGTGTATTTAAGAAATTATTTTAATCATCTTGAGTATTGTGTAGTCATAACAGTTCAGACTAGATGACTTAAAATGGTTTTTATATTCAAAATGGGCCAGCAGGGGTCTAAATAAGGAACAATATTGTGAAATTGCGAAACTCTTTTTTTGCAAAAACTCAGATAATCCAAATTTGTTCATATTTGGTATAAAAGTTCTATATGAGCAGGGTTTTAAACATTGGGGCTCTGTAAGGGACTTTTTATTACATGGGAATTATATGGAAAATCATTCTCATTTTTCTCATAGGCTTAATCCATTCAAAATTTAAAATATGTGGCAGGTTAAATCAGTTGAGCGACTTTAGCCCACTCAGGTATCTTGTTAATAGATGTTTTAGCTCACCAGAGCCAAAGACTTATGGTTAGCTTTTCTGATCACTGGTGGTCGATTTTCTGTGTTTCTGGCATTAACTTTTAACATAAACATTTTCTCTGCAAATGCTGAAGTTTAACTATGCAATATATGGCATAGGCCCATGGTCCTCTTCCAAGTTCCAATATACTCATATATTTGGATAAAAAGTCTCATGAAACCACAAGGACCTAAGTTTTCACATTTTGCTTATAAAATAAGGTTTTATAGTCCACTACCAGAATTGTTCAAATTATTCAATTCATGATCATAGAGCCATAGCATGTCCTTCCTGGTGGCTTTGAATTTTAATCCTTATTGAAATCTCATTTTCAAATAATTATATAGTATGAAAGTGATATCAGCGACTCGGTGAACCTTTTTCATTTATCCTTTATCGACCTTTGTCATATGAATCAGTCCTGTATATAAAACTTGTTTTTTTATTAAAATTGTGTTACAGTCTTGTCATGATTTAGTGAATTACATGCTCATAACAAGGAATTATATAGAGAAGGAAATGCAACTGATTGAGAGTTTGTAAACGCTCGCATATTCACGCAAAATCTCGTAATATCTCGTTTTCAGTTATCTTAACTTCCATTCACCTCAGGAACACAAAGCAAAATTATTACATTGCAGAATGAAATAATCATCAAAACAATACCATTCCACGCAATTTGTATTTAAAATTGTTGAAGTGAATCTGATTACAAAACTTGTATACTACAGCTAAAATAACGACAAATTATGAGAAATTTTCCTTCAAACCTCAAAATCTTCAATTTAAGATAATTTTGCATGATTGAAACATGTTTAAACATCTAAGATTACATACAACTTACAATTTATGTTAAGAAATCAATTGCCTGTGAGTTATGAATGATTACTTTGCCAAATAATTTATCCTTCATGTGCTGTTTTATCAACATTTAGTCAGGAGGTGCAAGTTTCCTACCCTTCTATACAAATCCTTGCTCATATAATGCAAAAATAGAGACTGATTGATGTAATCGTTGCTCCTCATGTTCAGAGGAGCACCATAGGACATTTTGTTGTTGCTATCCCTGTTTATTTAACTTAAGTCTTGTTATCTAATGAATATTCTAGTACAAGCATTTTAAATCGAATTTAGTTCCTTTTGAAAAACATTTTTATCTCAAAATGTCCCATATGTGATTAAATATGACTGATACAAAGTGAAGAACCTCAAATGTTTTGTTTTTAGATTGAGAACAAGGAACTACGAAGATAAAAGTCAATCGGTCATTTTAGCGATGCAGATAAGGGACATGTTCCGAGTATTTGTCCCCGTGTTTAACAATCAAGACAATACTGTAATTACACCACTCCTGGCCACCGGTCACCAGGTAAAGAACAATAGTCATGATTAAATAAGTTCATTAAGATTTCCCACCTTTAGTCAGATTATCATAATAATAATAATATTATTGAAACTTAGATTGTTTTTGTAAGAAGAAAACTGTAATATTATTTTCTGCTGTTAGATTAATAGGTGTTCGATAATGCAAACCCAAGGTAATCATTATATGAAAAAGTCTGTTGGAATAAAGATTGCAGATATTATTTAACAACATTAAGATATTCATTTATTAGATGGCATATAGCAACACCAAGATATTATTTACTAGATGTCATAATTATAACAACACCTATATATTCATTTACTAGATGGTATATAGCAACATCAAGATATTCATTTACTAGATGACATATAGCAACATCTATATATTCATTTACTAGATGACATAACAACAAGATATTCATTTACTAGATGGCATATAGCAAAACCAAGATATTATTCTAAATGTCGTATAGCAACATCAAGTTATTCTTTTACTAGATGGCATATAGCAACACCAAGATATTATTTACAAGATGGCATATAGCAACGCCAAGATATTTATTTACTAGATGGCTTATAGCATCAACAATATATTTGTTTACTAGATGGCATATAGCAACACCAAGATATTATTTACTAGATGTCATATAGCAACACCAATATATTCATTTACTAGATGGCATATATAGCAACACCAACTAAAATATTATATTCTGTTTTTACATATTGCATACATTATGCAAATTATAAACCCACGAAACTGTAACATATATTTTGAAACACCCTGTATGACTGGCTGACCTCTGTCTGCATTGTTGGGCTCTCAGTCAATATTTTCATATAAACTCTCCTTTAAAGTAAGTATATCTGGAATTTCCCCCCAGTATATCGTGCTTTTGTATATTCACTGGTCCCATATTACAATAAGGATATTCATTTAACCATGCCAAAATAATTGAGAAAAGGAACGTTCTAACTTGGCCCTCATGCCCAGGTTAGCCTAAAGTAGATTTCCTGTTTAAAATTGCAACATATTTTGTGACCTTTGATTTCAATTTGATCTGTCATTGGTAACATTTTGTAGAATTTGTTTCATCTGAGAAAAAGTTTGAAACACGAGTTGAAGGTCGTCAATCAGTATTTGTGTGCTATAATTATATACAGTCAAAACTCGTTATCTCGGTATCACTTGAGTCGATATTCTGGGAGTGTTGATATTTTTTGCCATCCCCAACTTTTCCCCTTCTGTATGTATGCAAATATATTCCTTTTTGCTCGATATTGTCTGTGTCGATATTTCGGTTATCTGGATCACAGTTTTAATCATTTCACACCTTTAGTTGAATGAACAATAATAGTTGACATAATATTTTTGTGTTTTTTTTCCACATCGTGTGAAAATATACGCATACTATTATTCACAGTTTGTTTAAGACACGATGCTTACTACGAGTCTACCGCAAAGGTGTGAATTTTAATGACTGACAGAATGTTGCAAACATCATGTCATCGAATTTGGGTGATTGCTTGTAAATTGTATAAATATCATTTGATTTAATCAATCAGCCGCAACTTAATCTCACACTGTAGAGCAATTCAAAGAAGGATCCGAATATAAGCATTTTTTCAAGACAGCATAATTCTACTGCACGGACCGTAATATGGAAGGGAAAGTACAAATTTTTTTAATGACATACAACAGATGACACTTATCAGGTGATGAAAATAAATATTGATCTTGAGACAAAATCTATGTCGATATTCCGATATCTCAAACTTTTTCGGCAGTCCCTCCAATAACGAGATAACAAGTTTAGTCTGTACTTAGAATAGGGATTTCATTTCTGATAAAATTTATAATCATTTCACATGAATACACTGCTGTTAATGAAAAGTAATGGTCCAGAAACTGAAAAGTAATGGTCCAGAAACATGAATGTTTTTTGAGGATTAAATTCCATTTTATATATGTCAACATTACTATGAGCTTTTATTTAAATATTTGTAGGGACATAGTCATATTGAGGTCTGCACTACGATGGTGAAAGCTGCAGCACATTGGATTGAAGCTGGCCTTCCATTACGATGTTTTAAAATTGTAATATATTCAGGTGTGGAAGGGGACATCAAAAGTTCATTTGCTGAGCTAAAGAAAAAATTGCTTGCAAGAAATTTAAAAATGAAGGTAATTAATTTACTACATGTATAGAATGTGCTGTAAATAAGTTCATGGTACACATTCTGACTTACTGTTTTAAGAGAGTGACTTACAATAAGCTATTAATTTTAAAAAAAAAAACAGTCAATGATTATAGAAATACAGGGCAGACATTTGATCATTTGCTGCTCAGTACAAACACAAAATACAGGGCAGACATTTGATCATTTGCTGCTCAGTACAAACACAAAATACGGAGTAGACATTTGATCATTTGCTGCTTAGTACAAACACAAAATACAAGGTAGACATTAAATCATTTGCTGCTTAGTACAAACACAAAATACAGGGTAGACATATAGGTATTTACTGCTCAGTACAAACAAAAAATATGGGGTAGACATTTAATCATTTGCTGCATAGAACAAACACAAAATACAGGGTAGACATTTGGGTATTTACTGCTCAGTACAAGCAAAAATATGGGCTAGACATTTGAGAATTTGCTACTCAGCACAAACACAAAATACAGGGTAAACATTTGGGTATTTACTGCTCAGTACAAACAAAAAATATGGGGTAGACATTTAACCATTTGCTGCTCAATACAAACACAAAATACAGGGTAGGCATTTGGGTATTTACTGCTCAGTACAAACAAAAAATATGGGGTAGACATTTAATCATTTGCTGCTCAGTTCAAACACAAAATACAGGGTAGACATATAGGTATTTACTGCTCAGTACAAACAAAAAATATGGGGTAGACATTTAATCATTTACTGCATAGAACATACACAAAATCCAGGGTAGACATTTGGGTATTTACTGCTCAGTACAAGCAAAAATATGGGGTAGACATTGAGCATTTGCTGCTCAGTACAAACATAAAATACAAGGTTGACATTTGGGTATTAACTGCTCAGTACAAACAAAAATATGGGGTAGACATTTGGGTATTTAGTGCTCAGTACAAACAAAAATACAGGGTTGACATTTAATAATTTGCTGCTCAGTACAAGTACAAAGTACAGGGTAGACATTTAATTATTTGCTGTTCAGTACAAACACAAAATCCAGGGTAGACATTTGGGTATTTAATGCTCAGTACTAACAAAAATATGGGGTGGACATTTAATCATTTGCTGCTTAGTACAAACACAAAATCCAGGGTAGACATTTGGGTATGTACAAACACAAAATAAAGGGTAAGCATTTGGGTATTTCGTGCTCAGTACAAACAAAAATATGTGGTAGACATTTAATCATTTGCTGCTCAGTACAAACACAAAATACAGTGTAGACATTTAATTATTTGCTGCTTAGTACAATCACAAATATAGAGTAGACATTTGAGCATTTGCTGCTCAGTACAAACAAAAAATACAAGTAGACATTTGAGCATTTGCTGCTAAGTACAAACACAAAATACAAGGTAGGCATTGAAGGTTTGCTGCTCAGTACAAACACAAACTCCAAGTAGACATTTGAGAATTTGCTACTCAGTACAACACAAAATACAGGGAAAACATTTTGGTATTTACTGCTCAGTACAAACACAAAATACAGAGTATACATTTTGGGTATTTACTGCTCAGTACAAACAAAAAATAAGGGGGTAAACATTTAATTATTTGCTGCTTAGTTCAAACACAAAATACAAGGTAAACATTTGATCATTTGCTGCCCAGTGCAAACGCAAAATACAGGGTAGACATTTGTGTATTTACTGCTCAATAGAGACACAAAATACAGGGTAGACATTTAGGTATTTACTGCTCAGTACAAACACAAAATACAGGGTAGACATTTAGGATATTAACTGCTCAGTACAAACAAATAATATGGGGTAGACATTTAATCATTTGCTGCTTAATACAAACACAAAATATGGGTAGACATTTGAGCAATTTATGCTCAGTACAAACACAAAGTACAGAGTAGACATTTGGGTATTAACTGCTCAGTACAAACAAAAAATATGGGCTAGACATTTGAGAATTTGCCACTCAGTACAAACACAAAATACAGGGTAGAAATTTAATCATTTGCTGCTCAGTACAAACACAAAATATGCAGTAGACATTGAGCATTTGCTGCTCAGTACAAACACAAAATACAAGGCAGGCATTTGAACATTTGCTTTTCAATACAAGCACAAAAAACAGGGTAGACATTTAATTATTTGCTGCTAAGTAAAAACACAAAATACAGGGTAGACATTTGGTTATTTACTGCTCAATACAAACACAAAATACGGAGTAGACATTTGAGAATTTGCTCCTCAGTACAAACACATAATACAAGGTAGGCATTTGAACATTTGCTGTTCAGTACAAGCACAAAATACAGGGTTGACATTTAATCATTTGCTGCTAAGTATTAACACAAAATACAGGATAGACATTTGGGTATTTACTGCTCAGTACAAACACAAAATACGGAGTAGACATTTGAGCATTTGCTGTTCAGTACAAACACAAATTACGGGGTAGACATTTAATCTTTTGCTGCTAAGTACAAACACAAAATACAGGGTAGACATTTGGGTATTTACTGCTCAGTACAAACAAAAAATATGGGGTCGACATTTGTGTATTTACTGCTCAGTACAAACACAAAGTATAAGGTAGACATTTGAGTGTTTGTTCTAAGTACAAACACAAAAAACAGGGTAGACTTTTTAGTATTTGCTGCCCAGTACAAACACAAAATACAGGGTAGACATTTAATCATTTGCTGCTAAGTACAAACACAAAATACAGGGTAAACGTTTGAGCATTTGCTGCTTAGTACAAATGCAAAATATGAGATAGACAGTTGAGCATTTGCTGCTTAGTACAAACACAAAGTATAGGGGATGGATATTTGAGCATTTGCTGTTTATTACAAACACAAAAAACAGGTTAAGTACAAACACAAAGTATAAGGAAGACATCTGAGCATTTGCTGCTTAGTACAAACACAAAATATGGGATAGACATTTTGTCATGTGCTGCTCAGTAAAAAACAAAATATGGGTAAAGCATTTGAATATTTGCTGCTTAGTACAAACACAAAATACAGGGTAGACATTTAGGTATTTGCTGCTTAGTACAAACACAAAATATGGAGTTGACATTTGATCATTTACTGTTCAGTACAAATACAAAATACAGGGTAGACATTTGAGCATTTGCTGCTTAATACAAATGCAAAATATGAGATAGACATTTTAGCATTTGCTGTTCAGTACAATCACATATTACGGGGTAGTACAAACACAAAGTATAAGGTAGACATTTAAGCATTTGCTGCTTAGTACAAACATGAAATATAGGGTAAACATTTGATCATTTGTTGCTCAGTACAAACACAAAGTATAAGGTAGACATTTGAGCATTTGCTACTTAGTGCTAACACAAAATATGGGTAATGCATTTGAACATTTGCTGTTTAGTACAAATACAAAATACAGGGTAAACATTTGTTTATTTGCTGCTCAGTACAAACACAAAATACAGGGCAGACATTTGACTATTTGCTGCTAGGTACAAACATACATATGTTATACATATGGTTCAGTTTATCAAACTATTTCTTTGCTGTTCGTAATTTGCCAGTATGCGATGTCATACTTAAAATCAAACCGCCAACTGCCGTATATTGTGCATAAAAAAATATAAATTATTTTCGTCTTTTTAACGAAAAGTGGTGAAAACAAATTAAATAATTATTACATGTAGAAGTTCATAACAAATAATGTTTCATGAGTGAAAGGCTTGTATTTATTAATTTTTTTACACTTGCCAAAATACAGCTGACATTCTAAGCTGCTATTGATTGATTAATGCCATCAAGGGCAAACAGATGATCAGTTAACCTAGCCACTGTTTCCCGGGATCCTAAAAGGTTAACCAGTACTCGAGCACACCCCATCTCTACAAGTAATTGATAACTTTCCCACTTAAATCATCCGTGAAAGACAAATGATAATGAGGCACAATGTCGTATAACAATCATAATGGAGACTATTGCTGGGTGGGGATTCGAACTAACGGCCCCTGGATTTTATAGTCAGACGCGTTACCAACTGAGCTAATTGGGCCCGGCTCTAAGCTACTAACCATCATCTCTCTCTAATAAAATTGTTGTTTTCCCTATTACAGGACATGATATTCAACAAGAGGTATGATATTTACATCACCTTCAGTCCAGTGGATACGTCTGTAGTTAAAACTATCCAAAAGGATCTGAAAAAGGAGAAATCTGACATTAAAGTGCTTGCTGAGAAAAATGTATTCCAGGAAGACAAAGTGTGGCAGAATGATGTTTTCAAGGCTATGGTTGCTTGTAGGAGGTAAGTATGAAGGACATTGTCTTAGTCATCTCACCTAAAATCATTATTAACTTTTTCTATTGTTTTTTTCTTTGACTGAGTGTTTTTTGTCACCTCACCTGTGACTAAATGGTCTTGGTCACCTCATCTAAAATTTCAATTAACTTTTTCTGTTGCTTTTCTATTACTGAGTGGTTTTAGTCACCTCACCTAAAGGTCAATATTAATTTATTCTGTGGTTTGTTTGTGACTGAATGATTTTTTTCTCTTCACCTATGGCTAAGTGGTCTTGGTCACCACCTCATCCAAAATCACTGTTACATGTAACTGTTGTTGTTTTTTTCTGGGACCGAGTGGTTTTTGTCACCTCATCTTTAACTAAATGTCACCTCATCTAAAATTTCTGTTAACTTTTTCTTGTGTTTTTTCTATTACTGAGTGGTATGAACTTTTTCTGTTGTTTTCTGAAGGAGCAAAGCAAGATGAGGGTGTTGCTTTTCCATCGACAGCGGTGTTGTCAAACATTTATATTTAACTCCAACATTTTGTTTTCGTTTTTTCACTATTTCTCAACAAGTACAAGTGCTAGGACACTCATACTTGGATCATAGTTACAACTAACACACTGCATCACATTATATACTGCAGATGCTGAGTGTGACCTTCATTTCATGGTCCATTAACATTGTTTGATGCTGAATTTTGAATTTACCTCCAACATGAAGTTTTCGTTTTTACACTATTTCTCAACAAGTACAAGTGCTAGGACACTCGTACTTGGATCATAGTTACAACTAACACCCTGCATTACATAATAAAATGCAGATGCTAAGTACTTCTTTCCTTTTAATTTATTTAAATTTTTGTTTATTCCTTTTTATTTATTTATTTATTTTTTTTGTTATTTTTAAATTTGTATTCCCCACCCCCCCTCCCCCCATCCCCCCCTCCAAAAAAAAAATGGATTTTGTTGATACTTGGTACAGATGATCAACACAACATGAAGACATGTTGCGAGTAAGACCCATACCCGTACCTCAAAGGTCATAATTTGAGATTGTTTGAATACACTTTGAGTCTGAGTGAGATTTCGTGTCCGGCCTGTAACTTTGTCATGCATAGATAGATTTTAATGATACTTGCTACAAATGATCAACATAACATGATGACGTGTCACAAGTAAGACCCACACCCATAACTCAAATATCAAGGTCACTATTTGGATTTGTTTGACAACACTGAGTTTGTGTGAGATTTTGTGTCCAGCCTGTAACTTTGTCATGCATAGATGGATTTTAATGATACTTGCTACAAATGATCAACATAACATGATGACGTGTCACAAGTAAGACCCACACCCATAACTCAAAGATCAAGGTCACTATTTGAGTTTGTTTAACAATACTTTGAGTCTGTGAGATTTTGTGTCCGGCCTGTAACTTTGTCATGCATAGATGGATTTTAATGATACTTGCTACAATTGATCAACATAACATGGCAACGTGTCACGAGTAAGACCCACACCCGTACCTCAAAGGTCAAGGTTACAATTTGAGTTTGACAACACTGAGTTTGTGTGAGATTTCATGTCCGGCCTGCAAATGTGTCATGCATATAAATACTTGTTATAAATGATCAACATAACATGACGACGTGTTGCACTTAATACCCAAACTCCCACTTCAAAGGTCAAGGTCACAATTTAACTCTGTTTGACAACACTTTCAGTCATTTTGACATTTCTTGTCCGGTCTGTCATCTATGGATAAATTTTAAAAACAATTGGCTCATTTGATCAGCATGACATAATTAAGTGTCGCATGTAAGACCCAGAACCTTTCCTCAAAGATCAAGGTCACACTTTCAATTTGTTTGATATTTTGTGTCTGGTCTGTTACTTTGCCTTTAACTTGGCTCAATTTATCAAGATGACATGATGACATGTCATAAGTAAGACTTAGACCCATACCTCAAAGGTCAAGGTCACACTTTTAGTATTTATGACAACACTTTGAATCTGTTTGAGATTTCAAGTCCGTCCTTTAACTTTATCATACATGGATGGATTTCAAAAACACTTGGCTGAATTCATCAACAATTGATCTGTAACTTTCTCTTACATTTAGGGATTTTAAAATAGCTTGACACAAGTGATCAGCATGTCATGATGATGTTTCAGCAGCATTTAACTGCTGAAATACCCAGACCATTACATCAGATGTCAAGGTCAAGGTTACACAAAGGTCATGGTCACGCTTTAATGTAAAAAACATGAAATTGCATGTCTAGTCTGAAATATCTGTCCATTACTCTTTATTTTCATGGATACATTGCTACATATTATAACATAATTATATTGTTATTTTTCAATGACCATTTGGGGAGCATGCGACACTTACTAATGACATTTCTTGTTGTTTTTTGTAGGTTTTTTTTTAATATGTTTTACTGAGAAATACTGGTTAAAGTTTGTTTTTTTTTTAATATGTTTTACTTAGAAATACTGGTTAAAGTTTTGTGTGCAACTACCATCAAGTTCATATCTCAAAAATCAATGTATTTGATCGAAACTTCACACAGTACTTCCTCCAATATTTCTTAGTCATTAAATCTACTACATTAACAAAGTTAGAAAACTCTTGCATGAATATAATGCAAATTCTTGTGTCATATTTTTGCAATTCGTGGTTGTTACTAAATTCATCAAATCAAATTACTATTGTTAATAACCACTCTTTAATATATTATGTCATTGTATTTTTTTTAATTTTTTTTCTCTCCCTGCATGTATTACAATCAAAGCGGACACGGCGAGACATATCATTCCATTGAATTCATGTTTTCTGAGACTGAATGATTTTTTTCTCCTCACCTATGACTAAATGGTCTTGGTCACCTCATCTAAAATCACAATAAACTGTTGCTGTTTTATTCTGTGACTTAATGGTCTTGGTCACCTCATCCTAAATCACAATTAACTGTTGCTGTTTTTTTTCTGTGACTTTATGGTCTTGGTCACCTCATCCTAAATCGCTATTAAATTTTTCAGGGGTAGGAGTGTGTGGGGGAGGGGTGGGGTCAGTGAATGAGTGGACTTTGTCACCCTGCCTAAAGATTACATTTAATTTATTCTCTATTTCATTGTGACTAAATGTCTTTATGTTCCGATTCGATGATTTTTCATGGAGTTATGGCCCTTTAATTGAGTATGTGACCAAATTTTTTTCCGGGCTATTTCTCTACAACCTCAGGTTGGAATTTTATGAGACTTGCTAGGATGCATCATTACCGAGTGCAGATGCGCATATTGTCTTTGTGTTCCGGTTGGATGATTTTTCACGCAGTAATGGCTCTTTGATTCTGTCTGTAACTAAATTCTTGTCCGTGCTATTTCTCTACAACCCCATGTTGGAATTTTATGAAACTTGCTAGGATACATCACTACCAAGTGGTGATACGCATATTGTATTTGTGTTCGGTTGGATGGTGTTTCATAGAGTTATAGCCCTTTAATTGAGTATGTGACCAAATTCTTGTCCACGCTATTTCTGTTCAACGGTTGGAATTTTATGAAATTTGCTAGGATGCATCATTACAGACCGTAATCCGTTCAAGTACACCAAACGGACGCAAACGAAACGAATATCAAACGCGTTTTAAACGATATACAAACGGACTAGAAATACAAACGAAACAAAACGATAAACGAAACGATACACGGACGCAACAGGGCGAACGATCCACGAACGATACAAAACGATAATGCAAACTTAAACGCATCAAATAATAAAGATTCAGATATCCTCTAATATTGTCGTAGTTATATTGACAATGAAATAAATAATTAAACGAAATGATTGCTCTCTTTGTCATTTAAAATCTTTAAATTGCTATACCTGTAACTTTAATTAAATTTCTTTGTTATAGGTTTTAATCCCGAATTATCCGTGAAAAACATTGCCTCGGGCATCGTTTCTTTACTTGTAAAAGTGTGATAAAACAATCAGATGACGCATGACCTGCTTACACAACTACCCCAATTAACTGATTTAATTATCTGAACACCGATTTATGTTGCTGTTCTGTTATATGATTGCCAATCAGGAAAAGTTTTCACGCAATTTTAGAAAATCTGTTTTGTTACACCAAAAACCCTTAGGGATTTTCCAAAATTGTATATAAAAATAGTTCATATATATATATAACAAACACACGTAAAGGGTTGGTGTTTGTTTGTTACTGGGTGTCTTCCAAAATGTTTGTTTTCAATATAGGCATTTGTTAAAAAAGATTACTATTAAGCTGATAGAGTTATTAATAACTACACATACCTTAATTTGTGTACAGAATGAACACGCTGTCCCTTTCACTATCACCTTGTGCCAATGTCCGATTACGTCACCAGTGAAACAAACATTTTATTCACTAAGTGGGTATCTTGGAAATTTTTGATGGAAGGATATCAGAGGAATTCTATCGGTGTAATGTACATAAAAGTCCTTGAAAGCGTCAGACGGAAGTACATGTACCAGCGATTTTAGAAGCCATGCCACAAGACATAAAACTTTTACCCTAAAAGGCATCTTTTTTTATGGAAACATCTCCGCCTCCCCCATGCATTTACATAGTGAAATAGAACGCAACGTTAAACGACGCAAGAAACTGTCAGAGTGACGACATCGCACATTGCCACGAGGTCAGAAATAAATTGTGTCGGAGTAATAGACATTAAGTGTGTGCGCTCACTACATAAATTAAGGCATGTGTATTTGTAAATATATTTATCTTTGCGGATTATATAAATTATTTTGTTTAATGAATTGTTATAATTGTTTAACATGACAATCTATTGAAATTCATAACTGGAATTAAAATTGGAAAATACTTGTAAATAATGCATTATTCCTGTAAATAAAATAAATACTTGCTGAGGCATCTATACTCTGTTTCTTGCATAATAGCAGATTATACACCACTGCAGATATAAAAAAAAACACGGACTGGTTCACATTTATTTACTATATACTTTTTCGATACTGTAATATTAACGTTAGTGTAAACCAGTTTGGCAATGTTTGGCCACTCTAATGATTACGTGACCGTAACGTGTTTATCTGATGTAATTGACATGCCCCGTACCATGTGTATTAAATTTCAATGATTGAGTTTTATGTAACATATTAATCTGCTGTCACACTACAAATCATCAACTTTATGGTAGACCATATCTAACATTGGGTGGCGTAGTTAGAAATATTTCAGAATGATTTTAATCAATATTTCAGAAAGATTTTAATCAATATTATTTTAATTTATTAAATTAATATATTATCATATAAAACCCGGCGATTTATTTAAATATCTAGTTCTTATTATTTATTTTACTGCGGTGTTACAATTTGACAACCAGAGATGATGCGATTGGTGAACATGTCGTGTAAACGTTAAATGGTAAAAGATACACGGTAAACGATACACGCAAAATGATTTGAATGCAAACGCAGGTTAAAATGCATTCACTATCGTTTTGAACTGCATTTTCGTATTTTCTCTAACGTTAATCATAAAAAAATGCAAACCATTAACGAAACTAAAATGCATTTCAAACGCAAAACAAACGCGTTTGACACGCAAAACGAACGCAATTGAAATGCATATTTGGTGTACTTGAACAGATTACGCTCTGTACTAAGTGCAGATGGGCATATTGTCTTTGTGTTCTGGTTCGATGGTTTTACACGGAGTTATGGTCCTTTGATTCTGTCTGTGACTAAATTCTTGTCCACGCTATTTCTCTACAACCCCATGTTGGAATTTTATGAAACTTGCTAGGATGCATCACTACCAAGTGGAAATGCCCATATTGTCATGGTGTTCTTGTTTGATGATTTTTTTATGGAGTTATGGCCCTTTAATTGAGTCTGTGACCAAATTTTTGTCGGGGCTATTTCTCTACAACCTCAGGTTGGAATTTTATGAAACTTGCTAGGATGCATCATAATGACCTACCATTTAGGTGCATTTTTTCCCAACTTTTAAGATCTTTGAGAAGGGATGCGTGATATACTTAAGTACAGAAGATTTCTTTTTTTTATGTAATTTTTCAAAGATTTATCGATTCAGAAAAGATTTTGCTACACCGGTATGTTCAGATATTAATTTCAGGACAATTGTTTTCATTTGAGCTCGATTATAGGTGGTGATTTACCTAGCAAAGAATGTTTTATTCAAATTCAGTCCTTATACGTTATATATGCAATAAAACGTGTCAAATAAATAAAAAAATAAGAAATTGTTTACTGCTTATTTACGTTGTGACCGGAAACAACATTTAAAATAGCACAGACTGGTTTACGTAAAGGTGAAAGTGTATTGACAAATGCAGAAAAAATGCAATATTTATTCACACATATATCTTTTGTTTGTGCGGTTTGTAGTAGTTTATGTTTATTAAATAAAATCAATATAATATGTGGTATTTCGTAATGATTAATAAAAATTATTGTAAGAATTTTAAAAAAACAAAAACATGACTGTGCAAGTGTCACCTGTCATTTCGGAGTATTGAAAGGGGGTGCTGCCATGTGGCTTCTGCATATTAGTTGACATCCTAATTGGCATGCCTTGGCAGGTGTTGACAACTCTGAGATAGTGATTAGAAGTGTCTAGTATTTTGAGTGTGTATAAAATGTAGATTAAAAAAATTAACGGCATTCTCTTGAGAAACTTCAAAATTGTCACTACCTTGAAATTGTCACTACCACTAAATTGTCTTCTTCAAAATTGTCAAAGATGGGTAAAATTCGTCAGGCTTATACAGCTAAAGAGAAGTTAGCAGTCATTATTTATGCAGAGGCTCACGGCAACCGGGCAGCTGGGAGAGAATTGAAACCTCGGAGAATCGTGAGTAAGAGGAATGGCGGAGACAGAAAGAGCGTCTATCAAAGATGCCAAAATCCAAACAAGCTAACAGGGGTTGGACAGCCATGTATATTCAGATCCAATGCAGCATGTTAGAATGGGTTAACGAGAGATGTAGTCAAGAGATTGCCAAATCAACCGTCGAAATTAGATTGAAATCAAAGCTGATTGCCAACCAGCTGAAACATGATGATTTCAAAGGATCGATGGGCTGGGTTTACAGATTTTTAAACCGAAGCAACCTTTCTATCAGACGTGGCACACACATTACCAACAAAGAAGAATCAGATGAGGTGATCGATGAAACCAACGCAGATGCCGAGTACTACTCTGAAAAACCAGCATCTGTCACAGATGAGGAGTTTGAAACACTTTTTGACTCTGACTGTGAACTAGATGACAGTTTTTAGGTGTTTGAAGAGTCAGAAATCTGAGGTTATTTAACAGCCCTTTTCAAAGCTACCATACAACAATCCTTTTCAGAACTGACAGTCAAGACTTTTTTAGTGTCACCATATATTTTCATCAGAAAATATCTTAAAAATGTCAAAAATAAAAAATAATATATTCATAACAAAATATAACTCGATTAAATCTTGGGAACAAATTCAATATTTTTTAGCAAGGTCATGTCTACTGGGTTTTTTTCCGGACCAATCAAATTCTGTTTAACATATCGAGTCAGGTATTCCTTCCTACATATCGCCACAGCCAAATCGGGACGAGATTTCAAAGTTATGATGCACTATATACACATATATATAGGAGAATTGTACATTGTATTAAGTTCTTAGTTCTTGGTCTTAAAACATAGATGCGTGATATACACGGATGTGTCTAATACGTGAGTAGAAATGGTAGTTCAAAGAATGAATGTATTACATCACGAAATAAATAATAATGTATTGACTTCTCTTTAGAACTCTCACAGTTACTTCCCCCCATTCAATATCATTACACCATATGGTACAGAGTCAAATACTCACTTTGGGGAGCATCCATTGGTTCCACTGATATTTTCTTGTTGTAGCATTGTTGTCCAGCAACTGTTGATGTCTTGTTTTCAAAACGCATACATCTTTCTTTATATAGATAGGAATCTCTTGACTTGCATTGATGAATTTGCTCAAAAATTATTTCTATTACAGTTTTGAAATTTGTTTGTCCTGTTATTATTTCTTGTCCAATACTAAATCTTTAAAACGTGCAGCGCATGGTCTGTGGTAGAGCATTGGACTCGTGATTGGAGGTTTTGGGTTTGATTCCCCTCCACAGCTATATGTGTGTTGTCCTTAAGCGAGACACTTTATCCGCATAAGCATAGTGCTGGTTCTACCAGGAAGACCTCGAGTGTGATTTGTCTTAATGTATTTCACAATAATTATTGAGGTAAAATTAAATAAGTTTAAACCATTTCTCTAAAATTCATGATTGAGAATTTGTACAATAACATGTTTGATGCAGTTTGTGAGATAACATAGAGATTTTGAAGTGTCATATTGTATAATCTCTTTTTCTATTTTCCACGTGCAGAATTATTGCAGTGTTGTCACAGGCATTTATGCAGAATTCTGACTGTCTCGAGATATATAACATGGCCATGTGCTGTAACAGACTGTTTGGAATGGACATACTTGTGCCCTTTTACATTGAAACGGTCAACAATATGCCAACATACATGGGCCTTGTACAATGGATAGACTGCAGGTATCACATCTTATAGATTGTTATATATTGTTAATTTGAATGCAGTTATTACACGGCATAGTAGATACATTTACTTTTTCAAGTATTCTCCTAAATATAAATAGGAAAATTAGATAACTTTTTTATTACTGTTAATTTTTGTTTGAGTTCTGTTAAAGTATATAAATGTTTTATAGGACACTAGTTAGTTTGATTATTTGAAGAATAAAGAGAGCTATTCTACTCACCAAGGCATCTGCGGAGTCGCACCTTGGTTAAAGTTTTGCGTGCAAGTCCCTATCTCAGTAACTATTGCATGTATTGATTTGAAACTTTAAACAAGATTTCCAAGTCATCAAACCTACTACCTTAATTAAGTCAGATATTTCTTGCATGAATATAATGAAAATTATTGCCCTTGTTTGACTAAGAAATTCTGGTTAAAGTTTTGCATGCAAGTACCATCAAGTCCATATCTCACCAACCAATCAATGTATCTGATTAAAACTTTACACAAGACTTCCTAGTCGTCAAATCTACTAAAATAACTAAGTGAGATAACTTTTGCATGAATATAATGAAAATTTTGGCCCTTCTTTGACTTTGACTTAAAGTTTTGTGTGCAAGAACCATCAAGTCCTTATCACAACAACCACTTAATGTATTTGATTGAAACTTACATATTGTAAGTGGACTGCGTGGTCCAGTGGAAGAGAGCGAACTCATGATCAAAGGGTCGTGGGTTCGATCCTCAGCCGCGGTTATGTGTGGTGTTCTTGAGCAAGACACTTTTCTGCATATTCTTAGTACTGGTTTTAACCAGGAAGACTTCTAGCATGATTGGCTTAAGTTGTAAGAACTTGATTCACAGTCGAAGTTCATGTAAAATAAATAAGTTTGATTTATACAATTTATATGATTAGTTACCTGATAAGGGCTGTTCCATTTAAACATACATCCCACCCATGGATGGCAAAATAATAAACTTCTAAGGTTGGAAGGTTTTTGAAAATGGGAGGCCTGATAAAATTATTTAAAAATATAAAGGGGGAGGGTCCAGTTTCAAAGTGCCTTCCATGGGTGGGTTGTATGTTTAAATAGAATAGCCCTAAGGCAAGTCTGTCTGATAAACATTCAATGAATAATATACATTCAACATACAAAGGTTAAAAATACCGGAAGTGATGGAACTTGTTTTCTAATGTACAGAACTAGAGTGAGCTTGAATCCAAAGTTTCTAAGCATTTATATAGGCAAAAAGTCTGGATTCTGGCACTTCTAAGTCAATCAAATATGTGCATTTCATATCAACAGGTTTCCAGAGTCTGGCTGATCTGGCAAATATCTGCCTCGTTGCCAGAATTTATATACGAAAAGTTCATTTAAGACAATAAAAACACAATTTCCATATCATAAGTTAACATGAAAAGGATGTCACAATGTCATAGTTCAGTTGCAAATTATGCAGGTTAATATTAAAACTATGAAAATAAAGTAGAAATGAAGATACCAGATTTGAGGTGGACATATTTTCAAATCTTTCCACTCTGGCAACTTTCAAGGAGGGAAATTCAAATACAATTTCTTGTTTGAGAATAAACAGTATTATTTGAAGGTAAGACATTGATATTATTGTTCCTAGTGAATATTCAACATCATAAATTGTGTTTATACCTTGGGAAAGCTTTGCATTAGTCTCAAAACAGAGATCCAATGATTCTTGATGACAGCAGAAATCTTGCAATAGATATTTAGGAAGGTCATTCAAGGAAACTTTCATCTATCCTTAGATAAATATAATCATACATGCTTAGACTGATTATACTTATGTTAAAAATAATCTTTATATTTAAAACACTATTTAACTTACACATAGTATCAAACTATACAGATATAATAACTTAATAGGTATTTTTGTATACCCCAACCAGTGCCAGATTTCTTGTCAAATCGATATTTGGATTTATGTCAATACTTAAGTCTACAGGCATAAAGTGAGATCATTAGCTCTACTGGCCAAAGGCCAGAAGTGCTTATGTGATGGCGCGTTGTCTGTCGTCCGTCGTCTGTCGTCTGTTAGCAGCACTTTCTCTGAAACCACTAGGCCAATTAAACTGAAACTTCACATGCATGTTTCTGTTGCATAGGAGACTATACAGAAGAATTTTTTTTTTCGATCTGAAATTCAAGATGGCCACCGTTACTAAAAATAGTCCAAAACTTAAAAAATCTTCTTCTCATGAATGGCCCAACAGATTTTCAAAATGTTTATGTAGTAATGATGACCAACTATAGTATTGTTAGATTTGTTTAAATGGTGTCCCTAGGGTTCAATATGACCCCGCCCTGAGGGTTCAATTAGGGGACACGTCATAATATTTTTTTTTTTTTTTTTTTTTTTAAATGGAAATGATTTTGCCTATATCTTCACAGAAGCATTGTTTGGTGAAGGAGGTTCAGATTTGTAAAAATGACTGGGTTCCACTGTCTAAAGGGGTCAGGAGGGGCCCCAAAAGGGTAAAAATTGGGAATTACTAAAATCGTTTTCTTAAGAACCGGTATGTCAGATTTGTTCATATTTGGCATAAATTATCCCTATATGTAGGGGTTTGATTGCAGATAAGAATTAAGGGGCTAAAATTTATAGGGGCCCTGTAAGGGGACTTCGAAATTTACAAAGGGATACTATGGGAAAACAGAAAATTCTCTTTTTCTTTCATCTAATCTGAAACCACTAGGCCAATTCAAATGAAACTTCACATGCATGTTTCTGTTGCATAGGAGACTCTATAGAAGATTTTTTTTTTTCGATCTGAAATTCAAGATGGCCGCCATTACTAAAAATAGTCCAAAACTTAAAAAATCTTCTTCTCATGAACGGCCTAACAGATTTTCAAAATGTTTATGTAGTAATGATGACCAACTATAGTATTGTTAGATTTGTTCAAATGGTGTCCCTAGGGTTCAATATGACCCCGCCCCAAGGGTTCAATTAGGGGACACATGTCATTACAATATTTTTTTTTTTTTTTTTTTTTAAATGGAAATGATTTTGCTTATATCTTCACAGAAGCATTGTTTGGTGAAGGAGGTTCAGATTTTGTAAAAATGAATGGGTTCCACTGTCTTAAGGGGTCAGGAGGGACCCGAAAAGGGTAAAAATTGGGAATTACTAAAATCGTTTTATTAAGAACCGGTATGTCACATTTGTTCATATTTGGCATAAATTATCCCTATGTGTAGGGGTTTGATTGCAGATAAGAATTAAGGGGCTAAAGTTTATAGAAGCCCTGTAAGGGGACTTCGAATTTTACATAGGGATACTATGGGAAAACAGTATAGTTTTGTTAGATTTGTTCAAATCTTGTCCCTAGGGTTAAAAATGACCCCGCCCTGATTTTTCTATTGCATAGGAGAATTTCAAAAAGTGCTATGGCCACAATGAGTCAGTAGAGCGTCCTCAGGCCCTCTTGGGCCTCTTGTTTTTAGTAAATATGGATGATTGTGTATATAATCATTGTTGTTTCATGTAGAAATAGTCTTTTTAATGGCATGCTCGTTTAGTAACGATGATTGTTTATTGGTAAATAGACGAAAGGCAGCAATGTTCACAAGTATGTCTTATTTAGGTCAACTGCAGTGTGGTCTAGCGGTAGAGCTTCTGCCTCGCATGCGGAAGGTTGTGGGTTCGATCCCCGACCAGGTCATACCAAAGACTTTAAAAATGGTACTAGAAGCTTCCTTGCTTGACGCTCAGCTAGAGGAGAGTTCTATGTCTGGTCGCCCTGGTGTCAGTGTAATGTGATTTGGTAGGGTATCATACCATGTTTCTGCGGCATGATACTCCAGTGTGACAGCGCTCAGAATACTGTCTCAAGTAGAAACCATTGTGATATAAATGAAAAATTGTTGAACGCGATGCTATTATAGGCCATTTTAAATTAATTGCTAGATTATCATCCAAATTTTTCTTAAAAACAGGGAGGGCGGGAGGATTTTATTTTTAATTTTCATTTTTAAAATGTTTGATATTTTTAATAAAAAAAATAAAATTAAAATGGTTGGGGCATAATGAAAAATAGGGGGCGGGCTGTGATGATAATCTAGCAATTAATTTATTACGGCCTAAACAACATACAACAACAATAATTAGATAGATTGTTAACATTTTCAGGATCTTAGTCTGTTACAATATGGCTTTGTAGTCCTGAAGCCAACTAAATAAATAAAATGGGATAACTCTTGCCAGATTTTTTTGCAAATTGTAGCCTTTGTTTGACTTAGAAACTAAGCAGTCACTGCATGTATTAGATTGAAACTTCATACAAGGTATTGCAGTTATATTACCTCCTCAATTTAGATAACTCTTGTTTGTTTGGATTTGTCATCAGTCTCAATCAAATTTGTAGTTTTGAGACAGATATTCGAATAGTTGAGCACACTTTCTAATTGACAGTTATTGTTTAATAATTTTATTAAAAGAATATAATAGTTGAGATGGTGGGCAGTGCAGCTGATTGAATGTTGACTGAAGATATGAGGTTCAATACCAGATTCAAACAGATGACCTCTCAAAAACAACATTCAGTACTGGTTCTAGCCACAAAAAGCATTCGAGATTGATTATGAAGTAAACTCAGAGCTTACATCATAATCAAGCTAAACTAAAAAAAGGGTATTTAATTGAAACATCATTAAAATATTCTTATTATAGTAAATGAAATGGTTAAGATGCTTCTAAGAGAAAACAACAATGATAATGTCAATGTCCGGCATATTAATTCTATTCTTTGATCTTTATTTTTGTAGAATCCGCAAAGAGGGTGACACAGCTGAAGGCAAACTCCAGTTGGCGTGTTCAGGAATTGTACAGATTATTGATAATCCAGATGCAGATATAATCCAGGCGAACACAAAGGCGTTAGAAGGAATCTCCGAGCAAAAGTTTCTGTATGATGTGTTTATATCATATTCTCACAAGACACCAACTCAGGCAGAGGCATTACTGAATGCTTTTAAAGATGTTGATGATAAAGTTAAAGTGTTTTATGACAGGAGTGCCTTAACAACAGGTAAATAATCCACTTTGTTTTATGACAGGAGTGCCTTAACAAGAGGTAAATAATCCACTTTGTTTTATGACAGGAGTGCCTTAACAACAAGTAAATAATCCACTTTGTTTTATGACAGGAGTGCTTTAACAACAAGTAAATAATCCACTTTGTTTTATGTCAGGAGTGCTTTAACAACAAGTAAATAATCCACTTTGTTTTATGACAGGAGTGTCTTAACAACAGGTAAATAATCCACTTTGTGTTGCAACACAATTTATTTCACCTTCATTCGAACTTTGTACAGTTAAGGGAGAAAATGTTGCTAACTTTAACATCTTATTTTACTGTTTTCCTTGTTTTCTTTGTTAATAGGATACAGTATTTGTTCAATAACTTTTTGACAAAATGTTGAAGAACTCACTCTAAATTGACAATATGCCATCTTAGGCCAATTTTCAACTTAAATTAATGATATTGTCAATTTTTTTCAAGTAAAAGAAATTGTTGCTCTAGTTCTAAATAGATGATCCTAGTAATTTCATTCCAGTGTTTGAGTTTCTCCTTATTTATTTCTGTTCAATTGTAAAGAAAGCTCAGTGCTTATATGAATCACTTTAGAGCACATTCCAGTGAAGTGGTTTTTTAGAGGTCATTTGGTTGAACCTGGTATTGAACTCATGACCTCTGCCATGAGCAGACTACACTTCATTCACTGCACTACCGCCCCACTTTTATTCAAGTGTTTTAATTAAACATTAGTTAAAAAGGCTGTTTCAGAATGTGTGGAAATCCTCTTAAATATTACATGTATATAAATAGGCCTTTAAAATATTTTATATTATTTTCACCTTCCTCTACCTATACTGGTTGTATCAGTAACATTATGAGCAAACCAGTTTGACCAAGATCTGCCATTAGGTAACTTACAGCCTGATAAAGGTCTACATTGTTTGGCTCTCAGTTGGCAAATTCTTACTAAAACACCTTCATATTGATAATAGAATAATCTTCAACAATGACAGAAGAGTCCATTATAGACTTTGAGAAAGATAAGTTTGATGAATGTGCTGTATTATAAATATTGCCATATTCCCCCATATAACCCTCCTACACACACACACACTCCTCTTATAAATGTCCCAACAATTTTGGTCTGAAAAATAATAATTTTTTTTTTTTGAAGTGTTATCAGTATAAAGACACTTAATTGTCATGTGCATTTTCTTGTAAAATAATTATCAAACACCCTCCTCCTTTTCTGAAAAAAACCATTGCACCCTGGGACTTTTTCTTGCAGGAAGGGAGTGAGGGGTTGGTGAGTTGGAGGGGGTGCTGAATATGCTATTAATATTGTTATGGTATTAAAAAAGTTTATACTAATTTATTTTAGCTCAATGATAATGAAAGCTCAAAGCTTATATGAACCGCTCTTGAGTCCACTTCCTGGGTAGAACCAGTACCAAGTGTTGTTTTCTGAGAGGCATAGGCTCAAGCTGGGGATAGAACTCACAACCTCTGGCATGAGCGGCCAACACTATCCATTACACTACCGTCCCGGCCTATTATGGTATTATGGTTATGATAATAGTTTTGATGACCATGTCACAGGCAGCAACTGGCAGAACATGTTGTACCAGTGTTTGGGTGAATGTCGATGTGTGATAGCGTTGATGTCTCCCTCGTATGTCTCTTCTACTGTATGTATGGAAGAGTACAATCTCGCCATGGCAAGGTTCCTCACAAAGGTCAGTGTATAGTATAGCAGACTTCAAGTTTCTACCTCTATTTTCTCAGTTACTAATTTCTTTCATGCATTGCATTTCATATATGAATTTTATCAATTACAGTGATTATTAATTACATGTTTCAAAAAAAAAATCATGTTTTAATTAATTGTTATTCAGTTAAATATAAATTCTTCAGATTCAGTAATTTGATACTTAACACAAATTTGATAGAAATATCGTGAATGCTGCTATCTCACCAAAAATTAACCATCCGGTCAATCAGGCCAGTGGAATTTGACACTCCTGTTTATACTGAGATCAAGTTAAGTTTGCCACAACACATCTATACAGTAAAACCTGTGCAAATGGTTACCTTTATTAAGCAGCCACTTGTCTTAAGCAGCCACATTTGCTACTTCCCATTTCTTCATTTTCATAGAAAATCCACCTGTATTAAGCAACAACCTGTCTTAAAAGGCCAAAAATTTGCTCCTTCCCTTGACTGGCTACTTACCGGTAATACAGGTTTGACTGTATTATATTTTCTCAATATGGCTGCCTCATTGATGAAGTACATGTAGTACGTATTTTATAAAAAATATTTTAGTGTAAATCTGGCATATCTGCCCTTGCTTCATGCACATCATTTCTTTTTAGTGATATTCAACTGCAATAACAATTTATGAGGAGACAAGAACATACATTTGTGATGGATGGATGAATTAAAAAAAAAAAATTTGTAACCTCCAATATTGCTACATATAAAACATAAAATACAAGAAAACTTTTTGCACTTTTGAAATTATAAAAAATTCAAGAAAATACATTGGCCAGACATTGTTAGATGTAACATTGTACTACTTGTACTCAACATGTAATAGCATCTGAGGTCTGCCTCCACCAGCAAAACTGACATTGGGCTTGATTGTCTGTTATAAAAATGTGTTCAGACAGTGTACACATACCTGAATCTTATTATGTCAAAGGAGAAAGACAGAAGATGGTGTACACTATGTATGCACCATATAAATATCAGACTCATTTTTAAATGTGTATTACAGGACAAAAACCTGCTGTTTATCCCCCTGTGTATAGAAGAGATAGACGACCTGCCAGTTTATCTGTCCCACATCCAGATGACAGATGTCTTGGACAATTTTGATGAGGTAACCAAGGACGTGGCTGTCTCTGTGTGTGACTGGTTACATGGTAGACATCCGGATACTGGTGGATTTAACACAGTTGAGGTAAACACAGTCTAAAACGCTTATTTAAGATTGACAGATGGAAAACTGAGTCACTCACAAAAGGATTAATTGTTTTAAACTTTGTTTTTGTTTTTTAAACTTATTTATTTTACTTCGATTGTGAAACAAGTTCTTACAACTTAGACAAATCACGCTCGAAGTCTTCCTGGGTAGTACCAGTACAAAGCATATGCGGAAAAAGTGCCTTGCTCAAGGACACCACACATAGCCGTCGCAGAGGATCGAACCCACGACCCTCAGATCATGGGTTCGGTGCTCTACCACTGGACCACGCGCTCCACTGATTAATTGTTAATCCCTTATCACACTTCGTATCATTACAAAGTGCATGTCATCAGATATTTTCATTATTCATTTGTTAATCTGAGCTACTGATTTGAAATAACATTAGGGTTAGGACTTTTTTTTAACAAAAACAAAAAGTTGAAAAAAAATTTAAGTGGCTCACATTAACTACAGTGGTGGTCTAGGGGTAGAGTATCCACCTTGCTTGCAAAGGTCATGGGTTCCATTCCCAGTTGGGTTATACCAAAGACTGGAAAAATAGTATTAGAAGCTTCCTCGCTTGGCGCTCAGCATTTAGAGGATAGTTCTAAGTCTGTTCAGCCTGGTGTCAGTATAATGTACCTACCATGTGTCTGCAGCATGAATAGTGCTCAGAATACTGTCTCAAGTAGACACAATCATGATATCACTGAAAACTTGTTGAAAGCAACACTAAACACCAAACAACTGTAACAACAACATCAGATACAGTAGCTAAATTAATATATTCGGCTAATTTTCTCTGTAAGGTTGCCTCGTTAAATTACGATGGATGACATTATTCATTAACATAAGAGAAAAATTATGCAAATAATCATTAATATAATTATGCATGTGGTTCTTATTAATCAATATTTCTACATATATTTTCATTTGATCTTTATACCAGTATCATCTAAGCGTCTCTCTACACAGTTATGCCCCTTTCTTCCCATGGTAACATGATTCTTACGCTTAAAAACAAGGCATATGTAATTTGGTTTTGAAATATTTTCAAAATGGTTCATAGTAGTTATGATTTCTTGTTGCAGATGAGTAGAGCAAAAGCTGGTATAGCATATACTGCAATAAGATATCACTGGTGTTAAAAAAGTGACTTTTATAGGATTTCAACATATGCATGTATTTATGAGCATGAGGACTTCTTTTTTCAAAAAATCTCAGGGTGTCACTGCACCCTCTTTTTAAAAAAAAACAAAATGGTCAACTTGCCAGTTATTGTATATTTTTATGTGGGTTTACATTCCTGCTATGAAAAAATACACTTTCTACCGGTATATGGAATTCTTTTTTTACCATGGAAATCCTACACCTTATTTTATATAGAACAAAAAGAACAAAATTCAACTGTGTAGTGAGACTGTAAGACTCCATTAAAAAGTTATTGTAGGGAATTGTGTCATTTACAAAAATATATACTGTAGCTCTTTTTGCATGGCAAACTGATAGCATCGATGGTCCTATACAGAGTTTGTGTTCGTCTTTGTTTTGTGAATTTTTATGAAATATTAAGAATGTTTTCTGCAAAAATATTACCTGCAGCAAGCACCTGTCAATACCATTAAGTTGGGGTTGTGGTGATAAATAACTCTTGTTTCTTCTTATTTTAAAATGCATTTTTCTTCTTTGTGATTTGAATGGCATTATTGACGTATTTTGAACAGTTTGGAGGCATTGTCATGTTTGAATTGAGAATTTAGAAGAGAAATAATGCTTGGAAATGGGGGTATGAATAAATTATCTCTGTGGTCTGCATCATTTTGTCAACAATGCACACACTGAAGAAATTTTTTTTCTTTCATACTGGACAAGGATTTCTGCATATTTTTACCAGGTACGCAATTTTCATCCTACACCCCCTCTGCGTGCTCATCCTACCCTGCTGTGACGTTCGAACAATTTAAGATGTGACATAGTAAAACAAATGACGTAATATATTTGATTTGATGTGGTAAAATTTGATTTAGATTGAATTAAAATAAATATTAAAATAAAATTATCTTACATGGCTTTTTCGGGAAATTCCGTTCCTTGGGATAACTGTTTTTGCAAGAACTTGGCAGAGCCACTTTCCTTCCAAAAACAGTTATCCCTCAGGATATCTGAACCTCCAACCAATATAAGATTATTATAATTTCTACTTTTTAATGATATTTTTGCACTGCAGATGTCAATAGACAGTAAAATGTAAGTTTCTCTTCTTTGCTTTAGGTCTTTCTATGAATGATAAGCCCACAGAATGTTTCATTCATTACAGAAATAAGAAGAAAAATCAAGGGTGGGCTAAATCTGTTATATTTTTGTCAAAATAATATGCATGCCCGCTGTTATATACTATATATCTATAGGGCTTATGGAGGAATTGCCTATCGCAGCCCTCACAAGCCTATGATAGGTTGAATTAATTGCTCACATTAACATGCTGATTAAATTTTTTAAAAAAAGATAATTTACAGTTTTTATTCATACAGTATTTAATAGGTAGTCCATTAAGGGTCTTCCTCGTTATCATTTCCTTCTCACCATTCAGGTCAAGGGCTTGAGCCCAAGATGGTTCAAAATTGTTATGTGAGAAGGTTTACTTGCCAGTTACTTGCAAAAAGATGGGTGGTTCTACTCTGATTCAAGTTCATGAGGATGAGGTGTTTCTACCCCAGTAAGACTTGTTTGTCATATTTAACCAGTATTGTGTTAAAAATGGTACCAGTCCCCATTGAAAATATTAGCTGATATGGGATTACCAATACTGGTATCTGTTTTTCAAGTTCACTTACAAATGTCACAATTAAATTGTAATTGATACCAAGGACTTGCATAGAATGATAGGAAAGTTGCATCTCCTGACCTTCATAATTCACAGGCAACTAATTTCTTGTACATAAACTGAAAGTTGTATGTAATCTTAGATGTTTAAACATGTTTTGATCATGCAAAATTATCTTGAATTAAAGATATTGAGGTTTTAAGGATTTTTTTTTCATAATTTGTCATTATTTTAACTGCACTGTACAAATTTTGTAATCACAATTACTCTAACAATTTTAAACACAATTTTATGGGAATAGTATTGTTTTAATGGCTTTTTCATTTTGCAATGTAACAATTTTGATTTGTGATCCTACGATGAGTGGAAGTTAAGATAATTGAAAATGAGATATTGCGAGATTTTGTGTGAATATGCAAGCGTTCACAAAAACTCAATTAGTTGTCTTTCCGTCTCTATATAATTCCTTGTTGATACTTTAGATTGTTCATATAGAAATTCAGACAGTAATATGATAAGATCAGATCAGTTCATTTCTAGAAAGAAACCACAGCGATGATCACTGCTATTAAATCTCCCCTGCTTTCACAGCACTGATTGCATGTTGATGTGGTAAGAACATGACATTTTAGACCACTGTCTTCTGCTGTGTCCCAGTCTGTGGGGAGCCAGGGTAACAAATGACTGGTCCATTATTTTCTAATTTCATTATTCAATCAGTTGAAGATCTTTTACTGATATACATTGTAGGTGAGCCCTCTTCAATTAGTTTTGATGAGAGCATTAATAACTAAGGCTTTACATTACCCAACTGTAAAGATAAAAGAATTTTTCTTGATAAATGAGATTTGGATCTACCATATAAAGCAACAGGAATATTACCAATTTGCCATATGTAATTGCAGGAGCCCATTGACATTGATGCAATATTTGCTCATTACCGGACACAGCAGCTGAATAAACAGTACAAGATGGTCAAAGGTAAAGGGGATCCTCAATTTCAGAGAATTGTACCCCTTGATTTACCAGCAAAAACAGTGGGTGATATCCAAAAGGTGAGTTTTTATTCCTGATATTGAAGAAAACAAGACCATGGTGATAACAAATGATTTTATTCATTATTAATGTGTTTACCAGGGAGGGTTGTGTTTCACAAACAGTCATTTATCTATAAAGTAGATACGTAAAATCTTAAGATTGTAAATGTTTTTGAAGGCATTTTAAGTTTGTTCTACAGGCACATTTTTTCATGCTTTAAGTTTTTGAATATTCACTTAGATAGCTAAGTAATTGTTGGTGAAAATTTTAAACAGATTTACAAATTACACATAGAAAAAATAACTACAGATGTGTTGTTCTAATAAGATAATACCATTGTACCGATTCATTATTTATCACATAACTTAATGCAGGAGTGAAATAAGCATTTTTTTATATTAACCTGGTGTATTATCACTGCTGATTTAAGTAAGACACATCAAGGAATTATAATGAGAAGGAAAGGCAACTGATTTAGATTGTCTGAACGCTCACGTGTTCTCCCAAAATCTCACAATACCTCATTTTTAAAGGGATTATATTGGCATACAACCATCAATTCCCTGTCCTAAATACAAACGCCCAGCATGAATATACACTTATAACTTAGAGATATACGCGTCTTAAGTGTCTAATTGCATAACCTCTTCATTACAAACATCGGGTTTCTGAAGCCACGTTTGTTGTTTACATTTGTCATTTTCAACAAACTCATTATTTATCACATAACTTAATGCAGGAGTGAAATAAGCATTTTTTTATATTAACCTGGTGTATTATCACTGCTGATTTAAGTAAGACACATCAAGGAATTATAATGAGAAGGAAAGGCAACTGATTTAGATTGTCTGAACGCTCACGTGTTCTCCCAAAATCTCACAATACCTCATTTTTAAAGGGATTATATTGGCATACAACCATCAATTCCCTGTCCTAAATACAAACGCCCAGCATGAATATACACTTATAACTTAGAGATATACGCGTCTTAAGTGTCTAATTGCATAACCTCTTCATTACAAACATCGGGTTTCTGAAGCCACGTTTGTTGTTTACATTTGTCATTTTCAACAAACTGCTTTCGGGTTTCCGATCAATCATCGGGTAACATCGTGAAGACTCGTTCCCGATCTCGCTTTGTTCGGGAAGTTTACGGAGTTCAATGTAAACATTGTGCAATACTTTATTGCAGGACGTATTAAAGTTTTGGCCAATATTCAATTACTGTTAATTTAATAACTTTTAAGTAAATAAAGGTTATACGTCCAAACATTAGCATTATTTTGTGCACACTGCATACAGGAAAAGTCTGGATCAACTGGGTGTTTGTGTTACTTGCCAATATAATCCCTTTAACAATCTTAGCTTCCATTCATCTCAGGAACATAAATCAAAATTCTTACACTGCAGTATGAAATTGTCATCAAAACAATACCATTCCCAGAAAAGTGTACTTAAAATTTTTGAAGTACGTGTGATAATTTATATACTGCAGCTAAAATAACGACAATTTAGAATAGATTTACAAACGAATAGATTTTTCTTCAAACCTCAATATCTTTAATTCAAGGTGAATTTGCATGATCGGAACATGTTTCAACATCTAAAATTACATATAGTCAGGAGATGCAAGTTTCCTATCCTTCTATACAAGTCCTTGGTCACATGTGCAAAATGTTACTTATCTTTAATGAAATGACACATTGTTTTACATTAACAGTATGAAATCACACATCTGAAAATCAGAAAGTTGGTCACACATCAATGGTTCAGTGCGTCACTGTTCTATTTCCTTATTTGTTTATATGTAGATAGAACAGAGTTGCGCTGAACCCTGGATATGTCAGATTGTTATTCCTCTTCCTGCAATTGTCATGTCATATAAAATAACTGTATTGTTTTTCTTAATAAAGAGGATGTGTATAAAATTATTTTTCATAAAAATATAACTTGGGCCTAAATAAAAATATTGTTTATTTGCGGCTTTAAGTACGTTCAAAATGTTCTCAGTAATTGTGTGTCCTTTCTCTGTCAATATGTAGTCCACACCCATTAAAAGTAGTAAAAAGTTTTTTGTATAGTGGACACAGATTTCCGCTTATTTTTACTGGATATTGAATTTTTGTCTCGCCGCGAGGAAGGAGAGACAAGGTTAAGGTGTTGCTTTTCCATCGACGGTGATGGTGACGGCGGCGGTGTCAAACATTTATATTTACATGTAGCTCCAACGTTAAGTTTTTGTTTTTACACTATTTCTCAACAAGTACAAGTGCTAGGACACTCATACTTGGATCATAGTTACATCTAACACTCTGCATCACATTATATACTGCAGATGATGAGTGTGACCTACATTTCATGGTTCATTGACATTGTTTGATTCTGAATTTTGCATTTACCTCCAACATTAAGTTTTCAATTTTTCACTATTTCTCAATTAGTACTAGTACCAGGACACTCATACTTGGATCATAGTTACAACTAACACACTGCATTATATAATGCAGATGCTGAGTACTTTTCTTTTATTTAGAATTATATTATTTTTTATTTTCATTTTTTTTTTATAAATATGTTTTACTTAGAATTTACTTAGAAATACTGGTTAAAGTTTTTGTTTTTTTTAAAAGGTTTTACTTAGAAATACTGGTTTAAGTTTTGTGTGCAACTACCATCGAGTTCATATCTCAAAAATCACTTAATATATTTGATCGAAACTTCACACAATACTTCCTACAATTTTTCTTAGTCATTAAACCTATTACATTAACAAAGTTAAATTACTCTTGCATGAATATAATATTTTAATTTTTTTTTCTCCTATGTGTGTATTAACGGTCAAAGCGGACACGGAAAGACATACATGTATCATTCCGCGGAATTCTTGCTATCCTACACCCCTTCCAGCACTCGTCCTACCCTGCTGTGACGTTGGAACAATTTATGACATGACTTATTAAAACATATGATGTAATGTATTAAATCTGATGTCTTGAAAGCCAGCGTAGTAAATTTTAGTACCGGTAATTTAGATTAAAATAAATATTCTATGTGTTCGGTATGCAATAATCTTACATGGCCTTTTCAGTGCAGATAGAAAACTTTGTCCCTTGGGATAACTATTTTTGCTTGAACTGGCAAGAGCCTTGTTTCCCGGTGACTGGAAAAACTGAAAGACACCTGATTACTGACACCGTTATTGTGGCTATATTTATATATTAATTAATTGAATGTTTGCATTATGGTAAAAAAGACAACTCTGGGAATACCGAAATATTCTTGAATTATACCTATCAGAACAAAAAATGTACATTAACATATTAATAATACATTTGGTCAACCATACTGATTATTAAACTTATTAACTTCAATTTGATAAAAATAGGTGAATTTCGGTTATAATCGAAATCAAAGGAAGTAACTCATAATAACAGAAAGACACATTGACACAAAACTGGGAAAAAAATGCATTAAATCCTACATTTTTAAAATGTTTTTTTTTTCAAAAACAATTTTAAATTCATATCTGATACATAATATAATAGAAACTTGATCAATAACACCTAAAATAGCTAAATCTAGGTGTCTTTCAGTTATCAGGTGTCTTTCGTTTTTTCCAGTCACCCTTTCCTCCAAAAACAGTTATCCCTTGGAACGGAATTTTCTATCCAAACCTTGAACCCATGTACAATTCTTATACTCTGATTGATTGCAAATAAAAGAAGAGTTTACTTACCTACCTACCCAACCCTTAATGGTTTGCGTCAGAAGGGGTAAATAATGTTTAAGGGTGGTCTTACTTTTGTGGTCTTGCCAAAAATGTAATGTACTAAAATGATAATTAAATTAAAAGTTCATTATTTTTGCAGGATGACTTGAAGGTTGACATCGCTTTGGTTTATGCCAATGACTCCATGCACTTGGCAGGCACATTATGCGCCATCATCGACCAAAAACACCCTGGCCTCAATATATCAACCCTCACCGAGGGAGATCATAAAAGGCTTGAAGCCCTCGACAAGTCCCAGAAAATTGTGATATTTATTTCTGAAGATTTTCTTAAAACAGACTTTCATATGCAGGAACTACACTTAGCTCTTTGCCGGCAGAGACCAAGTACTGATAACATAGTTTACCTCATAAAAACAAACAATCTGTCGAGTAGACCATACTTTCCAAGGATTTTACCATATGCTGTGGATTGTACAGACCTGATATGGAAGGAACATGAACGGCTGTTTGGTCAGGCACCTTTGAACAAAACTGTAGTCAGTCCAAATAAAGACAGATTTAGTACCAAGATGGCGCACTACATTTGTTCATATAAGCAATATTTTGCTATGGTCAAAGCTGCAGAAGATGTAGTTGGATCAATCATGAATGAAAGGTTAGTTATATAAAAATAAAAAAAATACTACATGTATTATGCTATTAGCAGAGGTGGCAATATCTGAAAAATAATTACTTGTCCATGTTAATATTTACTTGATCTACATCTGCATGAAATCTACTTGTCCGTACAATTTTACATGAAATGAAACTAAGTGATCAAGAATCTTCTATTTATAGCTTAGAGAAGCAACTCTGTGAAAAGTATTTTCCATGCCCTGGGGATTTTTTAGAAAAAGAGGAAGGGGCCCACACCTTTTTTTAGGGGAAAAAATCACGCACGTTCAGAATTTGGGGATTATTTATTTCGTGTTTAATATTTTATGTCAAATTTGGTTGTTTCTGGCATCATTATAACTGTATTCTACGGATTTAAGCGATATTAGATTATTCAAAACGGAAACTATCGCAAACCCGGCTGAAGGAAATAACGTGTTCCAATTAGTTGCAAAAAGTCAATACCCCGGCAATTCGAAGAATAAGAGTATTTCTCCAGGTGTTATCTATTTTATGACCCGAAATTTCAAGAAATTGGTCTCTAGCAATATTAATAGTCTGATCGGTCTATACGTTTGAAAAACGTTCGTAGCCCGATAAAAAAACGTAACCTGGGTCTCAGACTATATATTTATATTTCACAGACTGAATACTTCCATTCTTTACCGGAAAGGTATTTTTTTTAGCAAAAGGGTAAAATGACCGGCGAGGGGAATTTTTAGTCTTTAATATGGGAAACAAATCGGCAAGGGGAAAACAACGTTAAGCTGCATCTGCTTTAGAAGGCAAAAAAAAACCAGAATTGCCATATATTGAAATGATTTTAAAAAAGTTATTTACTTTGAAACATATAAACTGATTACTTGTTTAATGAATGTGCCATTCACTCATGACTTTTACTTTCATATTTCTGTTTTTAAACTGACATGAAAAATTCACATGTCCAAGAACAAGCACGCTTTCAAATTTTGCTTGTCCTTTTTTTTTAAATGTACATTGTGTACATTATGCACAAGGACAATTGACTCTGCTACCCCTGATTAGGTGTTTGACCATGGTTCGTAAATGTGCTTGCACACATACATCTGATATATTATATATTTGTAAAAAGATAGTTTGTATTTTTATGAACAGGTTTTAATGTGTTTGTTTCCATACTATTGGTGGACATTTTCATTTTATCAATCAAATAAGAAGCTGTCTTTTATTTGCCAACTCTTGTTGTATTTAATTACGGACTAACACAAAGTGTGTATTTTATGAACAAATGAGTGTTTACAGATTAACTTTAGCTATGTGCATTTATGTACCAACTCTGGTTAAATGTATGTTTATACAGCCTCTGTTTTTGTGTTTATTTATGTACCAACTTTGTTTATGTAAATGTTTTTATTGCAACCTAGTTTATATGCATGCATACATATCAACTATGGTTATGTTTGTTTATACAACCTTTAGTTTTGCCTGTTTATATACAAAATTTGGTATTGCATGTTTATGTACAACTCTAGTTTTACATGTTTGTGTACAAACTCTGGTTATATCTATCTACTCTCGCATCTAGTACTGTGTATGGACCAATATCTAGTTATGAGTATTGATGTATCATCTCTGGTTTTGTCTGATGGTATGTAGGGACAAATATTTAGTTGTGATTTTGTGTAAATGTGTATTACAATATGTAGTTATGAGTATTTATGTATCAACTCTGGTTTTGTCTGACAGTATGAAAGGCCCAATAATTAGTTGTGATTTTGTGTAAATGTGTATAACAATATGTAGTTATGAGTATTTATGTATCAACTCTGGTTTTGTCTGACAGTATGTAGGGACCAATATTTAGTTGTGATTTTGTGTAAATGTGTAACAATATCTAGTTTTGAGTATTTATGTATCATCTCTTTTTTTGTCTGGCGGTATGTAGGGACCAATATTTAGTTTGTGATTTTGTATAAATGTGCACCAATATATAGTTATGAGTATTTATGTATCATCTCTGGTTTTGTCTGATGGTATGTAGGGACCAATATTTTAATTGTGATTTTGTGTAAATGTATATTACAATATGTAGTTATGAGTATTTATGTATCAACTCTGGTTTTGTCTGACAGTATGAAAGGCCCAATATTTAGTTGTGATTTTGTGTAAATGTGTATAACAATATGTAGTTATGAGTATTTATGTATCAACTCTGGTTGTGTCTGACAGTATGTAGGGACCAATATTTAGTTGTGATTTTGTGTAAATGTGTAACAATATATAGTTATGAGTATTTATGTATCATCTCTTTTTTTGTCTGGCGGTATGTAGGGACCAATATTTAGTTGTGATTTTGTATAAATGTGCACCAATATATAGTTATGAGTATTTACATATCATCTCTGGTTTTGTCTGATGGTATGTAGGGACCAATATTTTAATTGTGATTTTGTGTAAATGCGTAACAATATCTAGTTATGAGTATTTATGTATCAACTCTGGTTTTGTCTGACAGTATGTAGGAACAATATTTAGTTGTGATTTTGTGTAAATGTGCACCAATATATAGTTACGAGTATTTCTGTATACACTCTAGTTTTGTGTAACGGTATGTAGGGACCAATATTTAGTTGTGATTTAGTGTAAATTTTTAATAATATCTAGTTATGAGTATTTATTTATCATCTGGTTTTGTCTGACGGTATGTAGGAAACAATATTTAGTTGCGATTTAGTGTAAATGTGTAATAATATCTAGTTATGAGTATTTATGTATCATCTCTGGTTTTGTCTGATGGTATGTAGTGACCAATATTTAGTTGTGATTTTGTGTAAATGCGTAATAATATCTAGTTATGAGTATTGATGTTTTATCTCTTTTTTTGTCTGACGGTATGTAGGGATCAATATTTAGTTGTGATTTTGTGTAAATGTGTACAAATATCTAGTTGTGAGTATTGATGTATTATCTTTGTTTTTGTCTGACGGTATGTAGGGACCAATATCTAGTGTGAGTATTGCTGTATCATCTCTGGTTTTGTCTGATGGTATGTAGGGACCGATATTTAGTTATGATTTTGTGTAAATGTGTACCGATATCTAGTTGTGAGTATTGATGTATTATCTCTGTTTTTGTCTGACAGTTTGTAGTAACCAATATTTGGTTGTGGTTTTGTGTAAATGTGCACCAGTATCTAGTTATGAGTATTGATGTATCACCTTTGGTTTTGTCTATGTCCAGTTCTGGGTTGTGTATGCTTATGAACCTAATATGTACAAAACTGGTGGTCTGTATGCATACTAACTGTGAGTATTGTCTGTTAATGGATGAAATAACTCTTTTTTGTTTTAAACTTATTTATTTTACATTGACTGTGAAACAATTCCTCACAAAAATATTCTTGGGTAGCACCAGTACTAAGCATATGTGAATAAAGTGTTTTGCATAAGGACATCACTAATAGTTGTGGAAGGGTATCGAACCCATGACCCACCGATCATGAGTCCATACTCTACCACTGGACCACATGCTCCACTCTTTTTACTTTTTATAAAACACTTATTATTGTCTTATGACCAACTGGAGTCAATGTTTGACTATCCTGAAGATCATTTCATGAAGAGGTTTGATTTCAAAAGAATAAAATTACTCACAGTCTGCTGCACTTGTGTTAAGCTTGTGGTCCACAAGTAGAGCATAGGACCCAGGATTGGGGGGTCATGGGTTCGATCCTCCACCATGGCTATGTGTTATTTTCTTGTGTAAGACACATTATCCACATAATACTTAGTACTGGTTATACCCAGGAAGACTTCAAGCGCAATTTATCTAAAGTTGTAAAAAATTGTTTGACTATTGATATAAAATGAATAAGTAAAACTATTTATAATGTTGCTTTCTTCCTTCAGAGATGAAAGAGACCCTGCATACCAGATACTTCAGAATCCTGCTGTCGTTGAGATTCTGTTGAACGAAAGTACCCTACCTCGATTCCCTGCCTCATCCTTCAAAAAGGTCACACAAAGCAATAGCTCTCAATCAACAACAGACAGCAAGGTTTGTGTTTTTTTAAAAAAAACACTTTAAAACTATTAAAAAACTACAAAAAAAACAAATCTGCAGTATTAGTTAATGTGATTTTATTTCAGATCAGAAGGGCATATCAATTGTCATGGTTGTTTGTCTTGTCCATCCGTCCATGCATTTATTGTTTATTTTTCATTCTGTCAACTTTCTATTGTAGCTCCTTCATTATTCATTTGATGCTGACCAAACTTAATCAGAGTATTAATGACAATGAAAGATTGGATAGTTTATTGAACCTGTTTTTAGCGCATCTTTTTGAAAAAGACGAAGAGCTATTGTCATACATGACCCTGACGCCGGCATTGTTTTCAGCATCTGCGGGTTAAAGTTTTATGTTTAGTTCAGCTTTTTCTTTGTTTTTGAACAAACTACTAATGTTATGGTGACTAAACTTCATTAACACTTCATATTATGTTATAGACACAAATTCAAACAATGTACATAGCTAACTTACCTTAATGTCCATACTTGGGCTTTAAAACCTTTGGTTAATGTTTTTTGTTTAGCTTGCGTTTGATTTTTTTTTTTTTTTTTTTATCTTTTTTTTTTTGATTTTTAAATCTATTTTATTTTTCAGTAATATTATTGATTCTGTAAATTGATCAACATGACTGAACTTGACCTATTTAATGGACTTATTACTCATTATCTGGTTAAAGTTTTATGTTTAGCTCAGTTTTTTCTCTGTTTCTGAAACTACTTACGTTATAGTGACTGAACTTAATAAACACATTCAGAAATGAACTTCAACAAAGATGAGCATCTGCACCCACTTGGGGTGCTCTTGTTTATGTCTTAACATTATACTGGTAGGTTAAATTTTATTAATTTATTATGATATTTCATTATAAATTTGTTATGATATTTTATAATTTTTTGTTTGTGGTTGATTTGGCCTCATTCAATTTTGTTTGTTCAGGTTATCCAAACATTGGAATATCCAGTCTATCCCAGTCTCTGATATCTCCTGAATCAGGTATTTTTAACCCCCAATGAAAAAAGCAGACTGGGAATTCCATGCTTGTCCAACAATTCATAGCTATTGAACGCTTACTAAACTATGATGTCATTCTACTTTCCCTAAAGCAACTGACCAATCAGCATGCTCAAACTCATTGCTATGTAACGGACCCAGTCAATAGAGTAGAGTCAGTTCTATAGACTATTGGTATATCTGCATATATAACGGATGTTCAAATTTATTCAAAATAGTTCACCATTAAACTTTTGTATTTTCAGGTCCATAAGGAAGTAAAAGCCACAGGTGATCAAGTTGAACCACAAGCATCAGATAACAACCTAACTGCAACTTCTGTAAACAATGCTGCAGTTTCCAGTGCCCCAAATACAAACAGTGATGCAAAATCAGACAGTTCCCAAGACACAAATAGTGCTTCAAATTCTGAGAACGCGGTAGCTTCTAAGACAAACAAGAAAATGAAACAAACAACAGGAGATGTAAATGACCAGTCAACAACAAAAACAAATGCAAATAGTGCTGTATCAGAAAAGACAAGCAAGTCATGCATAGTTCTGTAACAGAAAGATTTCACTCAAACCAATATTTATAATCCCCACGCCCACACACTGACAATCATGCCGCAGTCCCTATTTTTTAGCTCGCTGGGATGAATGTCCAGGAGGGCTATTGCCATGACCCCAGCGGCATCGTTGGCGTCGTCTGTAGACATCCAGGTTAAACTTTTGCGTTTAGTTGCGTTTAAGTTTTGGTGTTTGCCTCCAATCTCAATCTTTGCATGGGTGGTGAGTTTTATCCCATAGGCAAGATTTGTTGTCTTCTGACAACTCTTGTTAAAATTTATTATAGTCTGCAAATATCAATTACTAGTACCACTCGTTGAAATAAAGTTGATTTTCACAATTTCACTCAAACCTACATTTATATCTCCCACCCCTCCGAATTTCAAGGATGAAAATATACTCTGTCCCATATACCCTCTGAAGGCGATGTATTATACAAAAGGGAGATGGTTATTTGGTCTGTGAAAATAAAAGCTTTTATAAAGTAGCTGATTAGGAGGGAATTTATGCAAATATCAATTACTAGTATCACTTGGAGAAGTAAAATTATTATTTACAATTTCAACTCAAACAGACAATTATTCCCCCCGACACACACAACCCCACCCTACCCCACATCCCCACCCAGTCACATTTCGTTTATAAACATATACTCTGTCCTGTTTTGTACTTGGCTCTCCCACATTTACCCTGTTTCTGTCCCATTTCTATTTAATTACTCAACTGAATCCCCACTCCCCCCCCCCCCCCCCCACTCCCCCCATTCCCCTTTTCATTTGAACAGTAGATTCTTGTGTTCTGTTTTGTTTTAATATTTCCGAACACATAGTGTATGCTATATTACATTCCTACTTCCGCATATATGCATCTTCTTAATTCACTGATATTAAAGATGGTTAGATTGATAGAGAGATATGCCTGTTAACATATTATAGATATTACATACATTCTGTAAAAAGTGAAAATAATCAAGTTACTTCATTTTAATGTTAATTCATTTCAATATTGTATGTTCTTTTGCTCTCAATCTTAATCCAATTTGATATCCAACTAAATCAAACTTTAAATCATATGTACTCTTCCCTAAAATGCATGAATACATATATGTGTTGGCAAGTAAAGCTGTATAAATCTCTATGTATATAGATTATTCATGTATGCAGTTTGTGTAATGAAGGACAAATAATAAAGCAATATGTGCTATTTTAGTGGATCTGCCTTTGAATTGGCATATATATACTAAATGGAACAGCTAACCTGCCACTTTTGTATTTCATATATCTTATTAAGTCAAAATTTGACAGAAATTGTATTTATACTTTTTGAGAAAATACATAAAATGCCAGGTGTTCCGTTCAGTATAATACATGTAATATAATTATTATATAATACCACATTTGTATATTCTTTGCCTTGGGCGATTAAATTTATTGGAACATCCTTGTAGCATCCTTCAAAGGGACACACGACAATGTTGAAAATGATCTTGCATCAAATGAATCTTTACATCCATGAAGGCCATAAGGAGACATAAAGCTCCAAGATTCTGTGTAGAATTTCGTATTTAGAAATGACAAAATAGTGATATCATGCTAATTCTAAAATATAAGTATCAGTAAAAAAAATTAAAAGGCATCTTTATTTGCTTATTCCTAGTTCTCTATGGCATTAAGTATAAAATGTTTCAGTTGTTTTTTATTGGTACCATATACCCTCGAATACAAGTCTGTGAGTCTGTGTGGGGGGGGGGGGGGGGGTATACAGTATTTAATGTCATAGATGACCACAGAGAGACTTTGTGCAAGCTAGAAACAGCTTTCTTCTCAATTCTGTTGTTATGTATCACTGTATAATGAATAAATGTATGTGTAATAAGTTGATAACAAATAAATATTGTTTAAACCAAATCAGCAAAGAAGATACCTTTTGAATACTCACAAGGGTTAAATGTCTCTATACAAAATGGAAACAAAGTAAATTCTACATAGATACTGGGGTAGTTTAAATTTATGTTGTCATGTTTCCCTTAACAATTACATCTGCCATTTTCATTTGATCTCTATGTGTTCCAATCCTATTTCATTTTAGGCTCTACCGGCCAAACGCCAGCAGGGCTTATGTTATGGTAAATTGTTTGTTGTCCATCCATCTGTTGACCTTTTTTCTTGTAGATAGGATAGCACCTTCATTTTCATTGAATCTTAACCAAACTTGCACAGCAGTTATTTTTCATAGGTTTGAGGTCCTGAGGGATAATTATTTATCTTTTTACCATATTGCTCATAAGTTATATCATATAGTTTTTATACATCACATCATAAATTGTTCAACTGTCACAACACAAGAACTTTATCTTGGCCAAAGATTGAGATAGAAATATCTCACAACTGTAATATAACCGAAATCCTTATCCAGTATGTGACAATAATACCTTTGATACGCTCTTCACCAGTGTGGTATAGATAAATAAGGTTCAGTGAGAGAATGGAACCATTTCATTATGATTTATTTGTTTGAATATTAATTTTAGTGTCATTTTTATGCCAGGCGTTCAGTTAACCTAACCACTCATTCTCGGAATCCTGGAAGATTAACAAGTACTTGAGCAGAGCCATCTCCACAAGGAACTGATAACTTTTCCTCATGAATCAGAAGTGAGAGACTAATGACAATGAGACTCAGTGCTATATATCATTCATCTCAGAAACTGAGGCCAGGCAGGGATTCAAACTCACTAACCCTTGATTGATAGTCAGGCATGCTACCAACTGATCTAACTAGGCCTGACCCATTTTAATTTAAAATGTTTTTTTATATTTGGTTTTGGATCAAATTTTTAGAACAACAGTCCAATATTGAAAATTAGTAAACTATTGAAAATTAACTTCAAACTAACTCACTGATCTGAGCCAATGAAATGATTTATTTTTAGATTATATAATGAAATATTTATATTATATTTACTTTTATTCAAATGGTGTAGTTTAATAATAGTGTATAATCAAAACTTTTATTGTTATAATATGATACTATTAGATCTTAATTCTATTATCTGGATCATCATTGATTTTCATCATGATATGCACATAATTATGAATTTAGTTTTAAACTTATTTATTTTATTTAGATTGTGGAACAAGTTATTATAACTAATATAAGTCACATTTAAAGTCTTGACACCAGGAAATAGCCGTGACGGAGAATCGGCCCCACGACACTCCAATCACGGATCTGATGCTCTACCACTAGACCACGTGCTCAAAACCATGAGTTTAATTATCACAGGAGTTGTTATTTTTATATACTATTTAGATGACGACTTGTTAGTCTTTCTTTAATTTTTCTAATTGATAAACATGTATCTTCTTATTGGGGTTAAATTTCTATTGCAGTTTTCCTGCATGCAGCTTTTATTCACCTCTATAAATAAACCAATTCAAGAGAATTCAAAGCTAGACCATAAACCCCAGAAATATACCCCCAGGGCGATGCATTTTGCAAAAGGATGGGGTTTATGTGGAAAATGCCATAAAACACACAGCCGATAATGGGGCATATTTTAACCAGACTTGAATTTTGTGTCTGCATATTTATTATATTTATGAGTAAAGACTACTCCAATTGGTTAAGTCATTTTATTTTCCATAAATTGGGGATTTATTACAAGGAAATGGGGAGGTCACAGCGTTTTTAGCCATCTTGGCCCTCTTGTTTTAGGTGTATATGCTATGTTTTCTTCTACAATTAAGTACTACAACACTAAGTTTTAATTATGGTCTTGTACTGTGGTGCCAGGTGGTATTGCAGTAGGATCCACCTTGCTTGTGAGAGGTTAGGTAGTCAATCTTTGTTCAGGCCATACTCCTCTCCTCACTGAATATACTGGTACAACACATTAGTGAGAATTTCAGGACTTATTACTGTGAATCAAAAGATGACATATAGTCAATGTCATTTCAGTCTTCAAACTTGACCCTGCCAGCTTGTAGGTTTATTTTTGGAGGCAAGCTCCGCCTATATTTTACATAGTTTTGTTCATGGCAAAGTCATTTATTTTCTATCCTTTAAGAAGGATGCATAAAAATGTTCATGTAAACAAATCAACTGTACGGTGATTGAATACTGATAATTTATTGACAGGTTGTATCAGAGCGAGGGGGCTTTACAAAAATCTCAAGATGTGACGATATAAACTGATCAATAAAACGTCACTGGTTGATTTCACCTCATCATTAAATCAGCAAACAATTTCACAACACATTGTAATACTGTCTAAAGCAAAACTTGTTGTGATATGAAAGGGATGCTAAGCACCATACAGTACAATACAGTTATGGTCTTGCTTTGTTATGATATTTATATATGCAAACTGTGATATATTTATATGATTTCTACCATAGTTTATACATACTAGGTTACTTTTATTGATGACCAAGCATTTTTTAGCTCACCTGAGCCAAAGGCTCCCAGGTGAGCTTTTGTGATCCCCTGGTGTCCGTCGTCTGTCATCCATCAGCCGTCGTCTGTCGTCGGTCGTTAACTTTTATCTTCTAACAACTTCTCCTCTGAAACCATTGGGCCAATTTTTATATAACTTAACAGAAATGTTCCTTGGGCGACCCTCTACCAAGTTTGTTCAGGCCATCTTGATTCGTAAAAAAAACATGGTCGCTAGGGGGCGGGGCAAGTTTAATTAATAAAGACTTAAAAAATCTTCTTGTCAGAAACTACTGGCTCGATTTTAAAATAATTTCACAGAAATGTTCCTTGGAGGACCCTTCACCAAGTTTGCTCAAACCCTAGTGATTTGTCAAAAAACATGGCTGCCAGGGGGCAGGGCAAGTTTAATAAGTAAAAATTTAAAAAATCTTCTTGTCAGAAACCACTGGATCAATTTTAAAACAATTTCACAGAAATGTTCCTTGGGTGACCCTTTACCAAGTTTGTTCAAGTCGTTGTGATTTTTTAAAAAACATCTTGGCTCTCTTGTTTTAGGTGTATATGCTATGTTTTCTTCTACAATGTATTATATAATCTACTTAAGTTGGGTGACTCAAGGTCATTTAGGTGAGCGATATAGGGCCAACTTGGCCCTCTGGTTATAATTTATAAATCCATTCAAATGTTTACAATTTGTACTGAATCTAATTTGATATTATACATTATACATGCATTATTGTTACATAATCACCAATAAAGATAACTTAAAAAAACAAAAGCTTTCTTCTCTTTCTGTAACGTTTGCCAGAATCGGTTGAAAAACACGATTGCTTCAGACAAGATTTATGTAATTACTAGAGCCAACCTATAACCCACTGTGACACTGATCAAGACCAGAAAAAGATTGCATTTGAACAAAACACATGTCACCACCTTCAACACATTGGTAGATTCAGATCTGATGGTATGCTCCCTAGTTAGTGAATGCTTACCTCTACATTTAAATCACCAGAGAATCAAACAAATCAACTGATGCTTTGGAAGAATAATCTGATGGGACACCATCATTACTATTTTATTCTGTGTTTCAAATTAATTTTGAAGATCATATTTTCACCTGTTAAAAAAAACATGTCATAGGTCATACAAGAAGTGAATGCTATACACTTATGACCACTAACAATGACCATGACAAAGACAGAATTGGATGCAACAATACCTCTCTACATGTGCACTGAACGACAAATGAAACCCAATATATTTCTAAGGGTATTAAAACCATAGCAAGTCCATGGAGGGAAATAATTATGGACGGATTATTTACTGTAGGACAGTGTACTAAGAATTAGCAAGTACTTCCATTTCTTTTTGGTTACACAAATGCCTGTTTTGTTTCCACATTAAGTGCATGTGCACTGATTAGGATGAAAAAATCTGTACAAAATGTTTCACAAAGGCACATTGTTAATGTTAAACCTGACACAATCGCAATGTTAAAAATTAATATTTGAAATGACTCATTTAAATGTTAATGTATGAAATCAAGTCTTTAACTTTGTGATTGTGTCAGGTTATTAACAGTGTACATCTAGAGGTAATTTTTTTTTAATCTTCATTAAACAAACATGGTAGTTATATATGAATTAGCTACATGAGTAACGTGACCATAATCACTGTCGATATCTGCAGAGGGATTACATCAAAAACCTCTGAATTGGTGCATGTTCATTTTATCATCATTTTGTCCTGATCACTATTGAAGTTTAAAAACAAGCCCTTGTGTGATCCCAGAGTGCCAAATGAGTGATGACTGTAGCCCATGCATGCATTATCAAACCCATGAGAACTGTTTTCGCTCTACTTAAAATTATAAATTCTATTACAGAGATCTATAATTAGTATTTTAGTGTTTCATAATGTGTTTTACGTGTTTTGCTAGTAGACTACTCAGAAGTTATTTTTAAATTGAAATTATATTCAAGTACCATATAATTACCCTAAACAATTATTTCATATACAAAAACACAAAAGTTTCTACATGGCATATACTTTGTTACCTAGGCTCGTTACATAGGTTACTGGATTTCCACATGCTCCACTTGCACCCAGTTTTTGCCTGGTGTAGCCCTGCGTAACATGTACCCAAATTAAAATTGACTGAAATTGATTGATGTTTTAAATGTGGTTGGAAATTGAGTGCACCTGTACCCCAAGTTACAAAATATACATGTACCTTGTGAAAACTTTTGTGTTCTTAGGACATATCTAAGCCATTTACCTAATTAAAAAATGAAATAAATGAAAATTAAAAAATACTATAATAAAACGAATGATAAAATAGTATTTATAAAATAATCCATTAACAAAAAAATTTTCAATTAATTTAAATAACTATCTGAATATGTTAATGATAAATCAATTTAAATAATAAAAATAAAACAAAAATCATTTTTTAAATAAAGATGATTATAATGATAATTTAGATGTATTTTGGTGTAATGTGATGTCGCATGATATTTGGCACGTCCTCTTTTGCTTTAGGTGAGTGCGGCTAATGGTGGTTCTATTTTTTGCTATTGCAAGATAATGAACAAGACCATAGTAGTTATTTACCACAAAATTAAAGATAAACAAGTTTTTGAACTGTCTAAATAAGATAAATTATGTCAAATTAATTGCAAATTTTAATGATAAACATTGCGATTTTACAGTGTTATTTTATCGGACCTAACCAAGCTTAAGTAGTTATATGACATGAGAACTAAACTGAACTTGAGTAACATTCAATTTTTTTCGCATTGTATATTTTCTAGTTTAGTAATTCTCACGGATACACTTACCGGAAGTGAACTGCCGGTGTCTCAACAAAATGGAAGAAATTGGAATTGTGTTACCCGAAAAAGTAATCATTAAATCGTTATATATTGTAACAAATTATTTAAATTTCATCAACATTATTGAAGAACATTTTAGTTTCATAAATTGTGTACTATTTTTAAGCATAAGCAATATTTAACTTAAGTTTTTAGTCGAAATCAAAATAACGCATTGTCATTTTTATGCGTAAAATTTATGGGTGGGGTATGGTATAGGACTAAGGTATCATTATTTCACGTTAAATGAATGAGTTCATCTTTGTATAGTAATGTTTAAGAAGTGGGCATGTATTTTATTGAGACATAGAACAAATTCCTATATTAGCTTTCCAGAAAAATGGTGAATGATGCACTTTAATTTCAAGAGAATCAAATCAAATATTTTTATTAGTTCAATCATATTTGATTGCAAAGTATTATGTTTGCAACATATACATATAATTGTAACTTTGACTCGATACCCTCTTGTCACGGTAGTAAATTGATGCATATGGTTGTAATGGAGCAGTGTGGAAGCTATTCACTTCTGCAAGGTTTTCAGGTACTTTGACATTTTTAGCGGCTATAAAACATTATGAATGCTACAATATATCATTATCTCTAACCTGTAGCTGGTTACATAATGTGTAAAACATATTTGAGGGTTTAATAAACCGTTATTCAAAAACCTCCTAATTGAATTGCAGTAAATCGAAATAAAATGTAAACTTCTGTTTACATTCGTATACTTTCGGCTAAAATTTTTGGGTGGAGCTAAGGAGTCTTATCAAATAAGCAAATCATAGTAAAACAAAAACAAAATGGCAGACCTAAATTTCAACCACTGTTTATAAAGAGTTTTAGAGAAACAATGCTTCGGAATCCAGCTTAAAGAAGAAAATAAACATTATAAGCCTCATGTGACCAGTGCTCCAAGAAAAAAAAAATTTGGGACTAGCCCAGGGCAAGTAGATTGAAAAAATCTACTTGCCCTGACTGAAAAATAACTTGCCCTGATCAACGGTTCACATGCCCAGATTTTTATTACCAATACACCTTGCGATATAATATGAAATATGTAAACATAGACTTAAATGTATTCATTTTATGTAGGGTAAGCTCCCCATAACATTATGCATGTCTAAATCTCAAGTTTTAGAGTTTGAATAAGACCGGGAGAAGTGAGAGAAATTCGGGAGAACTGACTATGTCTCTATCAGTATGTTGTATTTAATCTTTGTTCTTTATTAGCATAAAAAAGATGCTAAATATTCAATCAATCAATCAATCAATCAATCAATCAATCAATTTTTCTTTATTGACTATCATTTCTGTTCTGTTGATTCAGTGGCAGTGTGGGAGCAGGAGTATATTTAAAACATTATTTTAAATATCTTTCTCTTGTTTTCTAATTATTGCTGTCACAACATACAATAATGGCAATGCCAAGCCTACAAAGCTATTCAATCTATCCAATAGAACTTGGCAATATGATAAATGAATGCAATTTATGATAGCCTTCAAATATCTAAAAAGTGCAACTAGTCAACTATATTTCAAATATTAAAAAAAACCCACATAATTCATCTTAATTGTTGTTTTCAATACTATATTTAAATCATGACAAAAAAATATACGCTGAAACTACACAACCAAAAAGCAATGTTTATTACTATAATAATACCCCACCCACATTTTTCTTTACCGTAAACTCAATTTCAATATCAACTCTCACGTTTTCACAGAAGAAAATTTATAAACATACAGTTCCAATTATTGTAAATCTACGAAATACTTATAAAATTACCAGAACCTAACGCTGACATTTTACATAACGCAATTGATCGCAAATTATCTGCAAAAACATTACCATATTTTAGAAATCGTTACCATTTTGGCAAAGGGAGGTAATTTTATACTCTTCATAATGGAGAATTTGAGAAACACCCGCGAATTACGTCATCGTCTTTTTTTTAGTCTTTGCTCGGGTAGGTGGTAAGGAACATGTTTACCTTGGGCGTAGATATCCGACCAATCAGAGTGGTTATTAAAAATAGATTACTTTATATTCAAAGCTATCAACCAATCACATTAGAGGAATTAAAATAGATAAATGAATATGCATGAGAGGTTTACCGAAGTCGCATTATCGGGTATGTGGTATGATAAACACCGCAGGGGTCAATTGTTTATACTGATTAGTTACGGTCTTTGAACAACAGTTTGACCTGTGTCGTTTCGAATAGAGATATTTGCAGACCTGTGTATTGTGAAAACTAGCTTGTCCGATTTTTTAAGACAAGTCCGACGGGCAAGTAGCTTTGAAAAAGGCACATGCCCGGATCCAGATTTGACAAGCCCCGGGCATCGGGCTATCCTATTCTTGGAGCACTGGTGACGGAAAAGATGCTTTGGGCATCCTACCAACTGGTTTAATAAATAGTATGCGAGTTGTGTGTGTTTCCGGCCATACGCAGATTTTCATTCGTAAACAACAATCATAGTTAACAAACCAAATATGGAAATTTGAAGTCTCATTCCATTCTCGCAAGATCCCATTATTTTTCAAAATGGCCGTAATCTGAATGTTTTTAAAAGGTAGAAAAATAACTTGGTTGTTTTTTTAAAGTTTGACTTACTAAACAATATAACATTACTTTTTGAAGCGTTTTTATATATAATACACATATATATATATATATAATTGTATAGTTATGAATTCTTAAAAAAGTGTGATTTAACATTTAGTCCTGCCCCAACTTAATATGAACATCAATTGAAAGGTTAAATGGGAATGTGCATTTCTGTATTGAAACTAGTACACACTGTGACATAACCATTAATACAATTACAAAGATAACATAACATTTGATTGTTTTGTCAACCGCTGTGCGAAAGGAGGTCAATTTTGACTAAGCCATTACGGATAAATATGGGGGTTTTTCGGAAGAGTCTATCGTTGCGTAACATGCCTTCGATGTGTGATCAGCAACCCATATTTGCTTCTATAATTTCTTTGATATTCCACTTGCCGTAATGTGTTAACTTGTTTGCTCGTGTCGGGTTTTTTTTCAAGGGGTCAAAGCTGGGACTTTCAGACTGAAATTGCTTGCGTCATTAAAATATTTAATAAAAACGCGCAGTATTACTTGTTTATTTGAGTTTTTTAACAATTGCTTTAATTGTAATATTAATGACATTGATTAAGGGAAGTGAGCAAATCTGGACCAATTTTATTTTGATGTCCGACCAGAATTGTTTGCGTTAGCCATAACATTTGGAAAAATAGTTGTCCACATAGTACAAATCTGGACATCATCAACGTAACTTGAACTAAATAATTAATATAAAATTTCCATACCATTGTTATATCTTATCCATTAATTTGATATATTTCCTCCATATTTTACTAACTTTGCAATCCAAAAACATGCTTTAATTTTCAAAAAGAAACAACAAACATGTCACTTTCAAGGACTTAAAATCATGTACATTTCACTCTTGCAATATCCCTTTGATGTTAGCCGATGCAAGGTGACGTCACAGTCATCATGGAGACGACAACCAACGTGTTGTTTCATTCAGTGCAGTTTGTTTGTGTTCACTTAAGTAGGATTTTGTCAATAAGTATTATATTCCATTTTAAATATCTTCCATTAGATGCGAACGTTTTTTTAATGAATTGATAATAATATAAAAGGTGACAGAGTTGAAACTGTTTGTACGCAAATTAACATATATTCATATATAGTTAAGCGAGAATGATACTGCTATTGGCTAGTCTGTTTAAATGTCACATTCAATAAAATGTGCTTCTGGCAATGTTCAAAGCATTGAATTTACAATAGACTCGAGATGAACCGAGGCTATATCCCTTATACACAATACTTTCAGTTTACATCCTGAATCATATTTTTGCGTGAAACTGGTTCATTCAAATGAGAATACATGATGTTGGTAATAATAATGTACAGATTTAGAAACTTTCAAATTAAATTTGTCAAATTAAACATTGATAGCATGACAAATAAACCAACTGATAAAATTGTGCAGTGGGTGGGGTATTGGGATATATATATACATGTAGGGCATAATGTAGACAGGTTTTAAAAGAAAAAGGGGTTATTCTTGTGGAAGCGATTCTTACGGCAATAAAAACCTTGGACCGATTTGCATTTTGGAATTTTAGAAGCAGCATGATACTCTAGTGTGACAGCGTTCAGAATACTGCCTCAAGTAGACACCGTTGCGATATGAATGAAAAATTGATGAAAGCGACGCTAAACAGCAACATTAAATCACTGTCTCATGCAATGATTTCTAATTGAATTTGGTAGACGCATTATCTAAACAAGTTTTATTTTAAAATTGGTGCTTTTTTTTTATCACAGTCATTCAAATATATAGTTGTTATTGTTTTAGTTTGGATGTATGCTTTATTCCTTCAATGTTATTTTCTATGTGTTACAGGAAGATTCTGGGTTAACAGAATCACGCCCTGGCACTGCACAGACGTCTGCTCATGTGGATCCTCTGGCAGTGGATATTGAAGATTTGTATGTCAAATATAAGGTAATAAATACTTTGATATCTATATATTTCCCATACTTTGAAACTAAAATTCAGTAAAATATTTGATTTTATCTATTGAGAATTTTAATTCTGCTGTAACAGATTATTTTATTTTGTGTATGACATTTTTCATTTCTGCTTTAGAAGCGACAGCATTATAGCTCTTTGATATAGTAGGTAGCAGATATGTAATTTACTGCCTGAATATTACAACAGGAATAGGGCCCATTTCATTAACCTCCTTGAGTTGAAAATGTTTATACAAACAATGAAATTTTGTAATATTTTCATCACTTTCATTCTTTTGGAAGTTCATAAACTTAGGAATTTAGTGAAATAGGAACCTAAGGCTCATTATTGTATATCATTACTTGAGATTTCCTTCTAATAGAAACTTAAAGGACGTTACAGCATTTTAATAATGAAGACGGATTTGACACTGTCACTACTGTATTTCTTTTAGAAACTGCAGCGACAACTTGAGTTCCTGGAAGTTCAAGAAGAGTACATTAAAGATGAACAAAAGAATTTGAAGAAGGAATACCTGCATGCACAGGAGGAGGTTAAGAGAATTCAGAGTGTGCCTCTTGTCATTGGTCAGTTCCTGGAGGCAGTTGATCAGAATACCGGTATAGTTGGTTCAACTACTGGTAAGTGCTGCCATTCCACCACCCATTATATTTTATTTTCTTAAAAATTAAGGCCTTATTTGTAAATAAAAGTTTATAGTCTTATGACCACACCATGTAAATAAACAAGAAGAATTATTTGACCCCTGAACCCAAAATCTTCATAAGAATCAAAAATGAAATCTTGATAGTCAATATGGACTGATAGTTGTAAACTTGGAAGTTTAAAGTTGTAAAAATATCTTTTGTTGTTAATTATCAATTCTTTTTGAAAATTGAATGACATTTCATTTTGATATAAATTTGTATATATGTATATATTGGCATTATTGTATGGTATGTATTATTAAGCAAGATGTGATATAATGGAGATATATATATATTTGCACAACTTAGTAGGCAATAACACCGAAATACTGTCCTCAGAAGAATTAAGTTTCTAATTACCCTACACATTTTCAAACAAAAGCTCTTATCTTGATTTACACTATTATCATTATATTCATATATGAAGTAGTACTACTAAATTACAAAAAAACACACATGTATTTAAGTGTGTATATGTTTTCACAGAAATGGCTGGAAAAATTAAGTCGACCACTATGCATGACATCAAACTGTTTATTGCATGATAGATCTAGCTAGTCAATTTGTATACATGCTGTGATAAGCTGACCAGATTTACATTGTGTAAAATTTCCTAAGACAAGCCGGAGATTATGCAGGAGGTAACCAAACGGTATTGTCATACTGATGCTTCAGCGTTAATTGCTGTGCGTCAAAAATATGCATTGGTCATAATTTTCACAAGTCAAAAATGGCCCAGCTAGAAAAATTGTGTATCACTATTCCAAAGTATTGTATTCATGCAACAGTATCTTACTTTGAAAACATTATATTAAACCTTTTGCAATTATTTAGTTAATTCTTGGTTTTCTTCCTTTGTTGATAAATTCTTTTTTCTTTTATTTCATTAAAAAATAATATAATTTCAGGTTCAAATTATTATGTGAGAATTTTGTCTACAATTGATAGAGAGTTGCTAAAACCTTCAGCCAGTGTGGCCCTGCATAAGCACAGCAATGCCCTAGTAGATGTGCTACCGCCGGAGGCAGACAGCAGTATAACCATGTTAGGGGCAGGTTAGCCTTTAATTAATTATATATCTTTATTGTTTTATAAAATGTGTTAGTTTCTTTTACCATATCTTAAATTCTTGTGGTAGTCCTTAGTTCACCATTAGAACTGGTTTTTGTATTCCATTTTCTTTCATTTTGCAATGTATGGTTCAAAATGTCTTGTACATTTAAATTAGGTCTTGAAATTTATTAGAAAGTTATTTGTCCTCTCATCCCCAATTTTTTTTTTGTATATTAAAAATTAAATAAATATTAAGGTTAGTTTCTCGTTCTGGAAAAATGCTTAATCATCATGGAGAGCTTACAAGTGGACTTTTCCAACACTAAATGCAACTTTAAATGTTTATTATGGAGTAAATTTGTGATCAGCCAGACATAAATCTACAGACCTGACTACTGTGATTGTGCCTTGCTACAATTGCAAACCAAGCATACAATATTAAAGCAGCCACTGTATACATGTGTAGTTAGTATTTATGCACCACTAGTATGATAGGCTTCATGTTCTGTTGAAAGTCTACAATATAGTTTTTGGAAAACTCTAAATTTCACTATAAATGAAAACTGATGATAATGAATGAAAACCATGTCTAACTTACAGATGAGAAGCCAGATGTATTGTACTCAGATATTGGTGGTATGGACATTCAGAAGCAGGAGGTGCGTGAGGCCGTGGAGCTTCCTCTCACACACTTTGACCTGTACAAGCAGATTGGTATCGACCCACCTCGTGGGGTACTTATGTTTGGCCCCCCGGGTTGTGGTAAAACTATGTTGGCAAAGGCTGTGGCTCATCATACTACAGGTAAATATTATCCATGTTGTTAAGTATTTGTGTAGTTATAAAAAAATTGTCATGTTATGAATAAGCAAGTCAAAGATGGAAAGAAATCTCATTCAATTTCAATGATAATTTGAGACGATCTAGAAAGCTTGTGTCTTTGTTTTAACAGTTCTTTTCAGATTTTTCTCGTACTGCTTCTTTTGAACCACTATTCACATTTCAATGAAACTGCTAAAAACGTTCCTACATGTGGTTGTTGTTCCAGTTTGAAGATTTTTGTCTGAGTAGTGACCTTTTCAATGTTGGAGTGTCTGCACTTCTTCACTTAAACCATCAGTTGGACTTCACTGAAACGTACATGGATTGATAAGCCTAAAGTCAAGTTTTGCATATCCTTTTACATTCTAGTTAATAGACTTTTAACCTAGCTATGGCTTCGGCTAATTGATGTTAAGCTTCGATGTGCATATGCACATTGCTTTTTTTTCTTCTAGAGCATCCATCTCACATGCAGAAGGTTGTAGGTTCATACCACATTTCTGCGGCATGATACTCCAATGTGGCAGCACTAAGAATACTGTTTACAAGAAAAACTTGTTTACAGTGTATATTGATAATAACCAGTCCGAAAGCTGAAGTTGTGGTCCTTGGACTGTTAAAATGCATAGAAATACCAATGTTTCGTGTTAAATTGGAAAAAAAGGTGTCACAATTTTTGTTGATATTGCCAAATCGGGTGCATTTTTTCACAAACGGGTAACATTTTCTTGTGAAGCTTATTATTACTTAGACCTTTGATATTGGAAATAAGCCTTCGGGCTTTAGTGGGCAATCCAAGGTTATTACACACTATTATGATGCCCAATGTTGCCCAATGTTGCATAATTGAATAATTCTTTGAGATTATTCACTCATTACATTCAAGTTACCATAGTTTCTATATATTTTATTGTGGTAGAACCTTTTTTCTTTGGATTCTGCCAAAACCATAATTTTAAAATAGCTTTCTGTGATAATTTAAAATTTATTTAATAATGTGTGTTTTGACCAAAATAAACATCAATCACTGCCACTGTCATATAGTTAGTTTCTTCTGAATTTCAGCTTCGTTTATCAGAGTGGTTGGCTCAGAATTTGTGCAAAAGTACCTCGGTGAAGGTCCTCGTATGGTTAGAGATGTGTTCAGGCTTGCAAAAGAAAATGCCCCTGCTATTATATTTATAGATGAAATAGACGCCATAGCAACTAAACGTTTTGATGCACAAACTGGAGGTTTGTACATGATACTAATGTATTTTAAATGAGTTCGGCACTGAAGGAAGAATGTTGAAATAATAATGGCACTAACCAGATTTATAATATAAGAATCTTTGATGTGTTGTATGTTTTAACCCCAGGGCTTTTCATCCTTATATAACAGAGGTTGATATTCGGCGGCTTCCCAATTTAAAAAAGTGTGTTTTTTCCCCAACTGTGGCAGAGAAACTGCCCAAAAAGCCAGTTAAGATTTCCCAAAATCTTGACGATTTGTTTACATTTCAACATTTCCAACGGAAGCACTGGTATGGTATAGCGTTATTAGCCTAAAAGCACCTATAGTGTAGCAATCGTACATGCAGGTTACGTGTAACCAGTCTAATCCGTAATATTTCTTGGTTTGGAATTTAGTCTATGCTTTTCACAAGGATAACAGTCTAGATTATCAGTGACGCCTGTCTAACATTTCGACTCATAATGAACGATAACTCTGCAAAGGAGATTGGGGATGCTTGCTTTTCTTAAAGACAAACTTTTAGAAAAGCAAGCGTCGCCGATGATCTAGACTACAAGGGAGGTAAATTATTCTCTCTTTTTTTTTATGATGTTTACCTCCGGTTGATTTCTCTGATTAAAAATGTCACACAGTTGGAAATATTATAGTAAGTCCATTAAACGTCAGTCTCTTTCAAAGGAAAGTAAAAAAATGTTGTTTGATTGTGATGTAAAAAAACGTAAACTTGAGGCTGAAAGTATCGTAAATCAATCAACAGCTACCGAGGAGGCCACTGGCACTCACAGGAGCTTGGGGAGTTTAATGGTGGTGGGCAGCTCCCCTGGCGTCTCTTTATATACGCCAGGGGACCTGCCCACCCCAATTAAACGTTATTATCCACTCTCCAAGCTCCTGTGCTGGCACTGACAATGACACTGTCCCCAGTAGTGCGACATATTGCACGTTTCTAAGGAGCCTTTTGACATTATTTATTTTTGCGTCTCCCAAGAGTTTAGGACAGCGGATCAGATATCCAAATAATAAAAAAGCTGTCCATCATCGCCTTATCATATCAGGCTATGTCCCAAGCTGCAGTAATATATCCAACACTGAAGAACAGCTTGTTAAATTTAACTCCTCTCCTGTTGCAACAGATTCTACCATTCAATGTAAACCAGAAATTTCAAATTTTGATGGCAGGAAATAATGTCTCCTTCAGTATGAAAACAAGTATGCATGGCTATTCTTCAGCCCAAAAAGGAAAGGTTACATTTGTAAATATTGTGAGCTTTTCGGAGACGGTTTATCTACTGAAACAGTCTTTGTTTCAACTGGAATATTAAATTACTTTAATAGTTGAAAATACTGTTCAAATTGATACACAGTCCATCTTTCAATAAAATGCCTTTTTCCCAAAATGGGCAATTATCGCGCATGAATTTCCCAATTCGAAAGGCCAATGCCTCTTCCCAATTTTCTGATGAAAAGCCCTGAACCCACGGTTCAATGTTTGTGTAGGAACCTAGACTCTCTTATTAAAATGCATAGTGAGCTTTAAATTCTCATTATCTTGATGGTAAGAACATAATTGATTCTTTTTCTTGCATATCATTAAGATTTTTATATTAATTAAATAAAACATTAGATTTATCGTCTTCTGAGAAATGTGAACATGTACATTTTTATGAGCACATGAATATTATCTTGTAATTTTTTGTTATACAATAGAGGTAAAATAAATAAGTTTAAAATAAAAATATTTTTTACCTCAGCCCAAGAGTAAATAGAAATATCTAGCACTGATATTTTAAATGGCGGATATTCTTGTTTTGTATTTGCGAAAGAAGTCACCTATTTAGAATAGCCATATACTCTACATAAAATAATTCTTTTTCCAGAGCAGATCATTATCAAATTGTATTGAGCAATTACCTGTTGTAAGAGGTTACCTTTTCTCTTCGTGTTGATTGACAGCAGACCTGGTAGCCCAGTCAGTAACAAATCTGCCTTTCAATCCATGGGTTTTGAGTTTGAATCCCTGTTCTAATCAATTAAAATCAAAATGTTGTATATAATCATAAGTGATTATCATCATGAAAGTCTGGATTAATTAAGTGTTATTGATGCACAAATTAGATGAGGTAAAACTTAACTTTGTGATTTAGTTAAGATTTTTTAATCAATTCATAAATTGTTATAATAAAAGTTTTTCATGAATCTGGTTGAAAACATCAATTCTAAATTTGGGAACCACAGAAGCGTTATAACAAGTTTCGCATTGTATCAGACCGCACTATATTGGGACCCAAGTGTAACAATCAGAATTGATAAAAAGCATCTCATCATTAATAGATAAATACCAAAAGGTTGGTATGTCAAACCCACCAAAACGTGACAAAATTGATATTTGAATTGGGGTGTTTAACGTGAAACAAAATCCCCATTCTGAAAATAGACATCACTTAAATACTGCTTGACCAACTTTGCATCGTCCTTTAGACTTTTACTAAAATGAAAATTTTCACTATGTGTAAACCTGTATAACGGATAAAATTGAGATCAAAATTAAATCACATGACTCATTTATATATATGATTTAATTTGTCACAAAATAGGTTGTAATTTTAAGTGGGAAATCTAATTTTCATATAAGAGGTGCGATGTCCAAGTTAGGAAAGCTCTTATTATTTTGGCATGTTTAAATATATCCTTTAGAATCACAGAGTATATATTGGCATGATTTATTGGAAAAAATGTATAAGCCAATTTTAATATTTTGAAAAATCCTGATATATTCATTTCATAAACACACTCATGTCATGTTATACAAACAATGTTTATATCAAGTCACTGAAATTTTCATACTTGGGGCTCTAAAACCTTAAGTTAAAGTTCTTTGTTTAGCTTGGGCTGGAATTTTTTTTTCAAATCTGTTTTATTTTTCAGTAACAGGTATCAATTCTTTAAACTGATTACCATCAAGCTAAAAAAAGTTTACATCACTGACCTACTTATGGACATTAAAAAAGACAAGTGATTGCACCCATTTGCTGTGCTCTTGTTCCTTTTTCAGACACTTTTTAAGAGACAATGAAATTTGTAAGTAGGTAATTTAATGTGGCTCTTTTGTTAACAAAGACCGTTATTAATAAAAGTTGTTGTAAATTAGCAGTTGTGGTATCAGTATCATTATTTATGTGTGTTGTATTTATAACAGCTGACAGAGAGGTACAGAGAATCTTGCTGGAACTTCTCAATCAGATGGATGGTTTTGATCAGACAGTTAATGTCAAAGTAAGTGCATATACCATATGTAAAATGGCTGATGTCAGCTATTAATAGATGAAATCTTGAGTGGTTTCTTTTTTTTTTCTCAAACTGTTTGTGTACATATATAGCTTTAACCACTGCAGTCACATGTACAGTGTTAGTAGTGTGTATATATGTTTCAAAGGTCTATTATTTTCTTTTAATTTTTTTTTGTAGTAATTCAATGCCTAGTTTAACAATCTTGCACAGTTTAGTTGAGATCGTTATGTACTTGTTGACGAAGAAAATCAAATGGTGTTTAAATAACAGTATGGAATTGGTAGTTCACATATTTTCAAGAATTAATTTGATACTTGTCATACTATATTTAGTAAAACTTTCAACTGTTCTTGTATTTGCCGTGTTCTCTTCCAATGTATACTTGTCTTCATTTGTATTTTGTTTGTTTTCTTAAACATTCAGTGATTGCAATTATGTTGAGTAGCAGATTCCAATATAGTGCCTTGTTTGTAGTTTCTTAAAAAAACATTTATTGTCTAGTTTCTTATAAATGACCTAAAAGTGAATGGTAAGTGCTTTATTTTTACTTGTTGTCTAGTCTCATGGTTTATATTGTTTTGTAAAGTCTCATGGTTTATATTGATTTGTCATAAACAGGTAATTATGGCAACAAATAGACAAGACACACTAGATCCAGCTTTGCTACGTCCAGGACGTTTGGATCGTAAGATAGAATTTCCGTTGCCGGATCGTCGACAGAAGCGTCTCATTTTCTCAACTATCACTGGCAAGATGAACTTAAGTGAAGAAGTAGATCTGGAGGACTATGTGGCGAGGCCAGACAAAATCAGCGGTGCTGATATTAACGCTATATGCCAAGAGGTATATAAAACATTTGTACTTGATTTCTGTAAATGTTTTTCAGGTTCTGAATTTATCTCATTTATCTGACCACATATTCTCAAATAGTTTTAAAACAACTTTATTTATAGAAAACTTAACAAAAATATTTGAATTTAAGATGTGTAAAGACAGCTTATTTATATCAGCATGATAATTAAAAGCGACATTGAAATATTGATAAATGTTAAATGTTTGAGCTTATTATATACAAGTTGAAGTGTGAATATAGGTTGTGATGAGGGTGTTGGTTTGGGCTTGATTTCTAATTTAGTTGAAGTGTGAATGTAGGATGTGATGAGGGTGTTGGTTTGGGCTTGATTACATACTTAAGTTGAAGTGTGAATATAGGATGTGATGAGGGTATTGGTTTGGGCTTGATTACATACTTAAGTTGAAGTGTGAATATAGGATATGATGAGGGTGTTGGTTTGGGCTTGATTACATACTTAAGTTGAAATGTGAATAGAGTGTGATGAAGGTGTTGGTTTAGACTTGATTTCATACTTAAGTCGAAGTGTGAATATAGGATGTGATGAGGGTGTTGGTTTGGGCTTGATTTCTAATTTAGTTGAAGTGTGAATATAGGATGTGATGAGGGTGTTGGTTTGGGCTTGATTTCATACTTAAGTCTAAGTGTGAATATAGGGTGTGATGAGGGTGTTGGTTTGGGCTTGTTTGTTTAACAAACAAGATTCAACAGTACTTTGACGTATATGAGAATTTTTCAAAATTTTAAAATGACCAAAAACATTTTCCCCAGTATACCATGCCTGTTTTTATTCACATAAATAATTACCTCAAACTGTGAATATGAAGCCAGATGAGACTTAATCAACATGCGACTTGATTTTTCAGAATTTAAAGATGGCCAGAACTTTTTTCCCCCCCAATATATCATGCTTTTGAATAACTACTTGTCCCATATTGTTATAAGGATATCTAGCTAATCATGCCAAAAAGATATATTGAAAAAAAAATTATTATTTAACTTTGGCTATGAGCTCTGATAAAACTTAAGTAGATTCCAACATATTTTTTGGCAAAACAAATGAGTAGTGTGATTTCTTTTTGATTTAGAATTGATCTATATATTGTAGAATTTGTCTGAATGACAATGTGAGGGTCATCAAGCAGATATGTGCCAAGGTTGCATGGCTGAAAGCTAGTCCATAGTTGTAGTAGAAAGTGAAATCACATTTTATCTATGACTTTTAAATCTACACAGTGCTTGAAAATACTGATATTAATAACATGTTTACAACACAAGTAATGTGTTATAAAACAAATGACATTTTTACCACACAAATATATTTTTAATTACCAGGCTGGCATGCAGGCTGTGAGGGAAAATCGCTACGTAGTACTGGCGAAGGACTTTGAAAAGGGATACAAAAACAACATAAAGAAGGATGAGACAGAGCACGAGTTCTACAAGTAACGCAGAAACATATGAACATTATAGATGGACCAGATTTATACGATTTATACAAAAATAATGTTTGAAAGCCAAATTATTGGAATTTAAATCCCATTGTTTTGTGTGTAAACAGAGTGATTACTTAGTAATGGAAGCTTCTTCTAAACTGGTCAATTTCTTTGACCGTTTAACTATGAAGAAAATGACAATTTTTCAAGTTATTATGATTAATAAGTCTGTGTATTTGACTAAGTATGTGTATTTGACTATCTGCTGCATATATTCATATTTTTATATTGATACTGTCAATTTAAAATATGTGTACCCCAAATTGTCCTCGAGTTATTCTATATTTGTTTAGGCAACAAAAACATTCTCACCAAGACGACCATTCTGATTTAAAAAAAACAAAAAAAAAACATGTTTGTTTGAATAAGCTTTGGTTGTAACTTTATTTATTGTTATTAACTCTTAAGTATGGAAAATGCCTGCATTTATTTACCAACACAAAACTGGGGTTTGAATGCTAACTATGTGGCTTTTGCCATGCTGATGTTTATAAATATGTGCTAGTTTCATACATATTTACATGGACAAGGTCATCATGTAAATATGTTGTGTTGATTTTAAATATTTTGTACTAATAAATAAAAGTTTGACTTGTGTTTTGAGGACTGTAATGTGATATTGTTGCTGGAAATTTAGTAAAATGAACAAAAAGATGGTATATAAAGTTCAGTTTCCATATAAAAAATGTACTCCCTATCACAGAATACATGTTGGGTCTCCTGGATATATAGTTGCAACAGTTTAAATAAATAATAAATATTAAATATGAAAATATGTTTTGTTTTAATTTCGTATGACCAAGTATATATATATATACGTAGTATATATATATATATATATGGATAAACCAGACGTTAATCTACAGACCAGACTACAGTGAGGGTCCTTAGCTTCAATGCAAACAGAGACACAAGATTAAGGCATCTACCAACCCAATAGAATTGGTGCCAACCTTGACTTGCATATTAAAGCTTAACCTTCTGGGTGGACAATTTACATATATATATACTGATAACTTTATGAGTAGGATCAAGATAAGGATTCATAACTACTCACATGCTATATAAAGGAGAGACTAAAAACCCTTTCGATCGTGAAAATACAGTGAAATCATAGTATTTGTATTTCACAAAGGGAGATCATTTAATTCACAACAATTTGGGAACTTTTTCAGATGCATGTTCACAGTGTATGATATATATATGGAGATAATTATTTCGGACAAATCTGCAAACCAGACACAAGACCAAGGCATCTAACTAGGGTTTTACATGCAACACATCTGGACTGGAGAGATGAAACATTATATATATAATAAAAAAAATTTAAATTCCAAATTTACAAACAGTCAATTGCATACTGAATTGTTTTGAGCTTGAAAAATCCTGATATATTTCCTTTAAGCTTGTAATAACAGTCAAAAATAGTTTTATTTCATTTTAAACTGAATGCAAACATCTTGAAATTTGAAGAGGCCTGGTAATATATTTTTTATCGTAGCAGTAAAATTGAACATTTTTATCAAACATGGATATACTTTTCAATTAACTTTAAATTTATTTTGTCTATAGGTTAAAATACTTTTATTTCTGTTTAATTCTGTACTAAACTGACACCACAATAAAGTGATTTATTGCCCAGTATCGGGTTATGCTGAAATATTGACGAAACATGCTGACCTGTGTATTTAAGCATTACTACAAAGACAGAATCAATTATTTTCAAATGGGATCTTTCTTTTTGTGTTTTAATAAACTTTCCATCATTTACTGAACAGGAATTTATAGGTGATGCATCTTTAACCTTCATTTTTTTGTTCAAAGAAAGAAAAAATAAATTTGATGGAATTCTGTTTAGGTGTTTGACTAAAGCAAGATTAGTTATTCACAAAAATTTGACCAATTTTGCTTGTTACCTTCAAATTGTCTGAAACTATTCTGTTAAGTTTCATGGAAAACAACTCAGAATTTGTCAGTAATAGCCAAGACATAATTTGTAATAGATTAATGAATGAATTAATAGGGTTTAACGGTGTACCAACACATTATAGGTTATTTGATGCCAACAGGAAGGAAGATTCCAGGTTCACTCAACATGTAAAAAAACAACAAATTAACATAGTCAAAAAAGTATATCAACAAATGAACATGCAGATTGTACCTAGAACCTTGATACCTGCAGAGTTTCAGCAAATTCTATCGTATTACTCAAATTATCGCTTCTTATGACATGCATGAGCCACTGTGATCCTATTCTTGCCATCACTCATATTGCTCTCTGCAGAGATCGGCAGTGATTCTTTTCTTAGCGGGATGTAATAGATAAACAGAAAACTATATTCTACACACATCATAGGATAGGGGCATAAAATATTTAACAGTACTTAATTATCTAATGTTTATAATGGAATAAATAAACAAATACGCCATTGCACATTTTAAGAAGTATATTTTTTATGACAAGAATAAACAATTCACCTTTACATATACATCAGTTACAAATATCATGACAAGCAAATGAAACATTGAATATATTTTATATAACTTATTTATAAAATAAAACTGACTAACAAATGCTTTTCCATCTGTCTTTGTAAGCTGTATAATTACAGTTGATGGATGTTCCTGCAGTACTATAATCACAGTGGTAAATCCATGTGGCTTTATGCTATGGAGTGGTGCAAAAAATTCAAGGAAAAGTGCCCGCTTTAGGTAACATTTTTGCAGATAACTTTCTTATTATTTCATTAAAACTTACTAAACGAAGCCCAATGCTGGTGACTTTAGAGTGAGCATGAAAAAAACAACATTTGCATAAAATGTAACAGCCCTTTTTTTGTAAATTGCGCTGCTCCATACCATAATTGTCTAAACTGAGCACAAAACACCATTGCACTTTCTGCAAACTAAACAAGTTTTGCATAGTCACTTTATATAATCAGTGGTTTGTCTCTATACAGAGATGGCATTTGTCTTTTGTTTCGTGAATTTTCATGAAAAATTAAGGATATTGGCAAAATGTTACCTGGGCACTTTTCCTCCGTATCTTTGCACCACTCCAAAGCATAAAGTCATGAAGTCTCGTGATATTGTAACACAGCAATGCAACAACAAAGCAGCATAAAGCATGATGTATGAATGTATGTATGTTAAAATGAAAATTTAAATGCAAGGCACATATACAGACAATCATGTCCACATTTTCATCTTTGTTTATATCATATGAACATACAATAATACGACATTTTTCATTTACTCTGACAGTTCTTTGAAAAATCATTTTCACTTGGGGCCCCAGTTTCATTTATATTCGCAAGTTTACAAACTCTTTAGAGAAAAATTTGAAGTTACTGAAAAAAATTGGGAAATTCATTTTAATGTTTTGCTTACCATTATTTTATCAACTTCTATAGGCCATGTAAACAGTTGTTTTTTTATATTTGCAAAAATACACCACAAATAAAGTATTCCTAGGTGCCACAAATTGTTTGTACAAAAATCTTAAGACTTTGAAAGTTAGTGAAACAGTCCCCTGCTTTTTTGAGTGCATATTTCAGCCATTTACTTTTGTGTTTTCTTATTATATATCAAAATAACAAATTAACATGGGAACTAAAAATATTTACTTAAAACTCCATGTATTTTTTTTTCAGAATTATATATTATGATAAATATGTTTTGTGCAGTGTCAAATCCATTGTAAAACTGCATTTGATATGAATTAAAGTTCAATGATTACACAAATGCATGTAAAAAAATTCTTACTCACCAACTTTACACTCAGTTCTATTAAATCTTAATTTTTATGTTTTTATACGCATTAATTTTCACTCCATCCCATCATCTTTGAGAATGTAGATTGTTGGTTATAACCTGGGAGATAGTTTGAAGTTTTTAGTACCAGAAACTGTGATGTTAGCCAAATTGGTAACACAAATGGAAAAAATCTCCAATAAATCAAGTCGGGAAAGTATTGAAACACTTAATACACCTATTGTTTAAAAATGTGTTTAAATCAATAGTCAAACCTGCGTAAAATGGTCACCTCTATTAAGCAGCAACCTGTCTTAAAAGGCCACTTTAGCTCCTTCCTTTGACTGGTTGCTTAAGACAGATTTGACTGTAAATAGATAATTCAATTAATGGGCTTTTCAAAAAATATCTCCTATAATTTTCTGTTCTTTTTTGTATCATTTCAAACACAACATTTTTTTGTATTACACATCGGTTTTTATCACAGATCAACCAACATAATGCACCTTAATGTATTGAAATTCAAACATTATCATACCTTTTTTAATAACAACAATATATACACATTTTTTTTTTAAATAATTCCACCATCACACATTGATAGTTATTTCATACTTCCATAACAATACACATTTATTAATTATATATTTATCCAGATATATACATGTAATTATATTTACCAGATATATACATGTAATTATATATTTACCAGATAAAAACATGTAATTATATTTACCAGATATATATACATGTAATTATATATATATATATATATATATACCAGATATATACATGTAAATATATATTTATCAGATAAATACATGTAATTATATATTTACCAGATAAATACATGTAATTATATAATTATCAGATATACACATGTAATTATATATTTACCAGATAAATACATGTAATTATATATTTATCAGATATATACATGAAATTATATATTTACCAGATATATACAATATATACATGTAATTATATATGTTGAAATCCTATAAAAGTCACTCCCGTGATGTCTTATTGCAGTATATGCTATACCAACTTTTGCTCTACTCATTTGCAGCAAGAAATCACAGCTACTATGAACCATTTTGAAAATATTTCAAAACCAAATTACATAGACCTTGTTTTTATTTAAGCATAAGAACCATGTTACCGTGGGGAAAAAAGGGGGCATAACTGTGTAGTGAGATGAGCTAAGTCTCATTCACATCCCTCGGAATGAACTTTTCCAACTGAACATAAAACCAGATTCTTTATTATATAACACAAGAACATTTATTTGCACACAGTTTTATATCCCATCATTTTTTTTATAAAAAAATCCAATATCTGCTATGCTTTATAATTTTCCAAGAAATCACACCCTGATGTTTTTATATATTCAATTTATATATATTACACAATTTAATGACCTAAAATGTTTTTGGCTTAATTCATTTTATTTCCTTTTTCTAGTACTTTAAATTCTCTCAAAAGTTATTTAAAACAGTAAAATTTCATAGTAAAGCTAAATTTCTAAGCTTTCTGTACGTTGTTCTAGTTGTAAAATAAGTTGTTAAGCTAAAAGCATTTCTCAACAATAGTTTCCAAGTGAAATGGACCATTCAATTCATCATACATATTTTTAAAACCTAGCCATATAAATATGTATTCATGTGATGTGCATTATGATCAATACAAAATAAAGGAACAATTAATGCATGTCATCAAAATTACCACTAAAACTGTGACTATTATTTAGCTCATTACAATGAAACCCCATCTATCGGATGACTTTAAAAAGTATAATTGCATCATTTTTTTGACTTAGTCAATTTCTATAACATATTATTCCATTCTTATTTTACTATGTTAAGATATTAAGCTTATGTTTATGCAATCGAGAACTAAAAGACCATTAGTTAACTGTAACCTCTCTTTCCTGGGATCCTGAAAGGTTTACCAGTACTCAAGCACACCATCAAGTTATTTACAACTTTCTCACTTGAATCGGCAGTGAGAGATGTATTACAATGAGACACAATGGTGTATATCAATCGTCATGGATACTGTAGCCAGACAGGGATTCAAACGCATAAGCCCTAGACTGACAGTAAGATCAACTGAGCTAACTGGGCCTGGCTTCTTCTTTATACACCATTATTTTATTATAACAACTACCGGTATCAATTAATATGAAGATACTGAGAGCTAAAATATGTATACCACTGACAAACTCAAAGTTAGTTATATCATTGTAAGCAACCATTAAATTAAAATAAACTTTATCCAGTATACAATCTAGTAAATACATGTAAAGACAAATTTCGAGTTGGTGATTATTCTAATAAATAACTAGTGACTAGAAAACATGATTTTAGCATGTTCATATTGGTAAATGAATAATCTCGACGTAGTAATCTATTTCTAAACTACAGACTTGATTCAACAATAACTATTTATTTGACATTATAACTTATATTGATTTATGCACTCAGTGTACTTTTGAACATCTACAATGTACAAAAAAAATCTCTTTGGCCATGATAAACTTGTAGTTCATGAACATTATAATGGGCCATGATAAACTTGTAGTTCTTGAACATTATGATGGGCCATGATAAACTTCATGGACATTATAATGGGCCATGATAAACTTGTAGTTCTTGAACATTATGATGGGCCATGATAAACTTGTAGTTCATGGACATTATAATGGGCCATGATAAACTTGTAGTTCTTGAACATTATGATGGGCCATGATAAACTTGTAGTGCATGGACATTATTATGGGCCATGATAAACTTGTAGTTCTTGAACATTGTAATGGACCATGATAAACTTGTAGTGCATGGACATTATTATGGGCCATGATAAACTTGTAGTTCTTGAACATTGTAATGGGCTATGATATAAATGCCATCAGATTTATAAGAAATTAAATGTACTTCAACAATAATTCTGTAAAAAAGAATCTATGTTCCAAAACTTCTTCATTTAACAACAGCATCTATTGTAACAACAGTGTTTATTGGGGCTGTCTTCATTTAACAACATCATCTATAGATGGTGTCTTCATTTAACAACAGCATCTATTGGAACTGTCTTCATTTAACAGCGTCTATTTGGGGTTGTCTTCATATAACAAAAGCATCTATTGGGGCTGTCTGCATTTAACAACAGTGTCTATTGGGGATGTATTCATTTAACAACAGCATCTATTGGGTCTGTCTTTTTTTAGCAACAGCTTCTATTCGGGCTGTCTTCATTTAACAACAGTGTCTATAGGGTGTGTCTTCATTTAACAACAGCGTCTATTGGGACTGTCTTCTTTTAACAACAGCGTCTATATGGGGCTGTCTTCATATAACAACAGCATCTATTGGGGCTGTCTTCTTTTAACAACAGCGTCTATATGGGGCTGTCTTCATATAACAACAGCATTTATTAGGGCTGTCTGCATTTAACAACAGCATCTATTGGGGCTGTCTTCATTTAACAACAGCATCTATTAGGGCTGTCTTCATTTAACAACAGAGTCTATTGGAGGTGTCTTCATTTAACAACAGTATCTATTGGGGCTGTCTTCATTTAACAACAGCATCTATTGGGGTTGTCTTCATTTAACATCAGAGTCTATTGGAGGTGTCTTCATTTAACAACAGTATCTATTGGGGCTGTCTTCATTTAACAACAGTGTCTATAGGGGCTGTCTTCATTGTTCATATGGAGATCTTGCACTTACAGAAGTTAGTGAAACGGTCCATGATTCAGATGCCTCTAAGATGCTTTGACATCATAAATGATGGATTTTGTCTGTCTATGGTTGTGATAATTCAGCCAGAGACTAGCAAACCTTTAAACTGATGGCCCATTATTCATCATGTAAAATGTTAATATCGCACACTCAATATATCAAATACAATAATCATTCATGTATGTTACATACATCAAATGTTGTGTTTATATATCTGTTACATATTTTGATTTACAAAAGAGATCAACTGCCATATCTCGGCATAATGATCTCGTACTTGGAGCAATGTGAATTTATTGCACATTTGCTGACGCCTAAATTCAATCACGCTCCATTTCCTTCAGGGGTACAATCATTCTAAAATCTGTTTTAATTTTAATTACTATTACACCTGTATTTTTGTACAATGTTTCATGATATTAAAAGATTGGAATCTTCTCTCTCTATTCTACATTATGATTTACTTGTTGAATATTAACATAAAAAATTAAAATTGTTCATATCAATGTTATCTCATTTATCAATCTTGTAATGTATGCAAGATTCCTCATAAAACTTGGATATGTAGGTAATACAATTTATATACCGTGAAGATGGATGATATAACCCACATAATTTCAGTCAGTGACACATATTTTTATCATGTACATCTACTGGTACATCTACACTTGATGTTGATCATGTATCCAAAGTTTCAAATCAGTTGCCTTGAAAATTGTGGAAGTAGTTTGCTCCACAAGAATGGCAATATGGTAAATACAGCAATTTTAATAAGTCGGCTGACAACACCTCTACATGTAATAAATCCAGCATTGCAAAATTTGCTTCACGCACATCTACGCTTAATGTTACTCATGTATGCAAAGAATAATGTTGATCACTGGAAAACAGTTGCTGACAGACTGACCAACAGACTGACCAACAGACCGACCAACAGATATAATGATCCCTATAATACACTGCTATCTCAATATAGTCTGGTCCGATATAACGTGAAATGCCTTTTAACGCAGATATTCAGATATTCTATGGCTCCCAAATTTTAAATTGGTATTGTCAACCAGATTCATGAACAAATGCTGTGATAGCAATTAATGGATCTATTGAAAAAATGATGGTAACTACTTATGGTTACAACAACATCGCTTTTAATTCATTTACCCTGACAAACAATGGTGTTTTTTTTTTGTTTTTGTTTAAATGGGGTTTTTAATGCCATTTTCAACACATTTCAGGTTATACATATATATGGCATATCCAGTTTTACTGGTGGAGGAAGACCTCAGATTGAGTCAGACTGAGTAAAACCACCATCCTTCTGCAAGGAACTGGAAACTTTCTCACATAAAATTTTTGGAGTGAGTGGGACTTAAACCTACAACCTAAGCAGTGAGAGGTAAGTGATCTTGAGACAGTGCCTTAGCTCAGCCACGGAGGACCCTAAACAATGCTTTGTCTTGTGTATCACATATTAATATTCATGTTTTTAGCAAAAGCCAACTGTTTACACATTACAATGGATGTAGTACTGTATTGCCAATTGGGCTATATATAGACTTCTCACCAGGTGGCTTGTATGAAATCATGTGGAGATCATATAATGCAAAGCGCATAAAGATGGTCAACACAATACAATTATAATTTTTGTTTCAAAATAAAGGTATTTTTTGTCCAAATTATCTGTATATACGATAGAAAAATATACAACAGAATAGAAACAAAGTAAATAACCATTTCATGATAATTTACACTTTATATTAAAAGAAAGAGAAAACAAGATGTTTGCATAAAGTTCCACAGAAGATGTCTCTTTCCACATGCAGGACTTTCCATAGCCACAATATTTATAATATGTTTTCATCTATATCGCATACAGCTCTTTGGCTCCAGGGAACCACTTAATATTGAGACAGCAGTGTATTTATACTATCTCTCAAACTTTATTTATCTGAATATAATAATAACAAAATTTTCACCCTAAACTTATTACATAATTCATGATATACATGTGTAAATACATTTATAAATTACAATCACAACAACTTGTAAATGATAGCTTGTAAATACAGAGTACATCAATATTTACAAGGAAACAATGTTCAAGTATTGGTAACAAAGTTATTGAAGTAATAGTAAAAGTTTTAGATTTGCACAACTACGGAATTCTTTCAAATCTGGTATCTTATTCATGTAAAAAAAAATACATCACAGAAAAACAATATTTTCATTTAAACAAGCAGGCATATTGTTATTCTTACTGGTACAAATAACTAAGTTGACCTAAATGTACTAACTACAGCACTGTGGACAATGTATTGCAATAAATATATGAGTATTGAAGAAATGAATATCATACTTAGTGCATGTTATGTGCACATAAATTGAATAATATGTTGAGAGTGTTGTCCAGCGTTACAGCATCAGACCCAGGATCGGGCAGTTCATGTTCAATCCTCCGCCATGGCTATGTGTAGTGTCTTTGAGCAAGACAGTTTATCAGCATATGCTTAGAACTGGTTTTGCCAAGGAAAACTTTGAGCATGATTTGTCTAGTTTAAGTTTAAGTTGTAAGAACTAATGTTTCACAATCGATGTTATAATATAAACTTTAAACACAATAGAGAGACCATTCTGAATAAACCACTTCAGACAGAGTACAAAATATTAAATGCATAAAGAATAATAGAGATCTGACAGTAAAACAAACAACAAAATTAAAGCCTTGTTGAACGATCTTGGTTGAAAAATTGATGTAAATCTGCCATCAATGTGCTTATATAATTATACCACACCGTCATGATATGTTCAAACTTGGTAGCTGATACTACATGCAAAATATCTATTAGTTTGCGATTCAGAAAAGTGGATTTCTTTCTCTCTCTAATTACTTATACAAAAATATATGTAAAACTGACCCCAGGGCCATTATTGCAGCAAAAAGAGCTACCTATTAGCAATCCCTCATTAAATTTCTGAGAGAAAAAATTGAAACTGAAGATTAACATGACATAAGCCATTTTGACCTTTGGCCAGTAGAGTGCATGATAAAAATTTAAAGTTAGCAACTAGTTAAAATTAAGGCCAAAGTAATTTTCACAAGCTGTTTTGTGGTCATCCTGTATTTCTCTCATCATATATTTACATTGTGCTGATGTATTTAAAGTAGAAATAATATACATATATCTGCTAAAATGTAAAATGTGGACCAACATTAAGTTTACACTAATTTATATTAGCTTGATAGTGAAGAGATTATAAATATTGCTTACCGGTTGGAACCAGTACTTATCACTGCCTGGGTAGAACCAGTACTTACAACTTCCTGGATGGAAGAACTGCTTCCTGAGTGGAACCAGTACTTACCACTTCCTGGGTGGAACCAGTACTTACCACTTCCTGGGTTGAAGAACTGCTTCCTGAGTGGAAACGGTACACACCACTAACTGGGTGGAACCAGTGCTCACCGCTTACTGAGTGGAACCGGTACACACCACTTACTGGGTAGAACCAGTGCTTACCGCTTACTGGGTGGAACCAGTACTGAGTGCTGATTTTTGAGTGGCCAACTCTTTATCCATGCAGCACTATCACCTTGCTTATAATGCAGGGAACCAACATTTCTCTGCATATTGTTCTGGTGCTTATGTCAGTTTTTTTTACAGCTGGTTCATAACTCAATATATTAGGGGGTTAACTGTATTGAAATTTTTATTCTGGAGAGTATATGGTTCTTTTAACAGTCTGATAACTTGCTTAATGGTAAGGTAATATAGGAGCCATTCAACAACATTTCAGGGTCGAGTTGTTCAATGTTCTGTGAAATCTTGTATGTTTGATTGCCAGTCATTTGTAACTTTTAATGTATTATATATAATAAAAACATTTAGAATTCATTTTAATGCGGTGTTAAGCTGACAGGTTTTGAACAACTGGGCCCTTACTATTAAAAAACAACATACTCCCCAAAATGGGTAATTTCAATATTGCTAACCCTTTTTTAAACACATTTACCTATATATTTATGGTCTGTTTCTTGGTGTGAACAAGATTAGAGATAAGATAGGGTAGACATATTTTCAAATGGTACTAGACGTGTACAGCATGCTTACAATTTAGATGGGGAGTGATATGGCATGACTGCAGTAAAGTTTGCCATTACATTTGTATTTTACAGAAATTATATAACTGTGACAGGACAACAGCAATTTATCCTACATCCTGAACTGTTTTTAAATTGCAACTTACAAATATCGATTAACATACTGGGATCCCAGCAGCGGATCATCTTGTGCATACATAATTTTTTCACCCCTTAATATTTGTATAAAATAGAATAAACAATAACAAGTAGTTATAAATTAAACAAAAAAAACGTATTTCCCTGAATAAATACTCCCCTAACCCCACCCTAACAAATTTGGATCTGAGAAAAAAAAATTAAAAATATACTAATATTTTATTTTTATAATAGTTGTCAGTAAAAAGAAATCTGCAGCCAAATTTTAACATAAGTGTAATGTGTATTTGTTTGTGAAACAATTATCAAACACGATTATGTCTGTAATACATTTCAAAACAATTATTTTTTTTTATATCTTAAAATCCTAATAAACGCCCCAATTTTGAAAAATGCATCACTCCTGAGGGTGTTTATTCAAGGAAATATGATAGTAAAGAAATGTTATTTAGACAGGGTTCTTTACACCAATATAATGGCATCAGTTCCCTTTTGAACTGTCATGCTACAAGAATTACAAAACACAAAAATCGCAACAAAATTGTACATATACATTCTTTATGATTTTGAATTATATCACTGTTTAAAAAGGAATAAGATATGCATTATAAAATTAAAAAAAAACATGTAGAAATAAATATATTGATATAAAAAAAAATAATTTATTTTTATTATAGTTGTCAGTAAAAAGAAATCTGCTGTCAAATTTTAACATAAAATGTAACGTGTATTTGTGAAACAATTATCAAACACGATTATGTTTCAAATAATTTATTTTTTTTATATCTTAAAATCCAAATAAACGCCCCAATTTTGAAAAATGCATCAATCCTGAGGGTGTTTATTCAAGGAAATATGATAGTAAAGAAATGTTATTTAGATAGGGTCCTTTACACCAATATAATGGCATCAGTTCCCTTTTGAACTGTCATGCTACAAGAATTACAAAACACAAAAATCGCAACAAAATTGTACATATACATTCTTTATGATTTTGAATTATATCACTGTTTAAAAAGGAATAAGATATGCATTATAAAATTAAAAAAAAACATGTAGAAATAAATATATTGATATAAAATAAATCATTTTGAAATTAAAAAGCAGGTATACGTATATAACAAGTTTGAATATGTCATAAACTCACATAAAATGCTCAACAAAATATAGTTTTTAAAATACCCTTTTTAAAACATCTAACAAGACAGCTGTTCTCCTGAATCTCAGAGGTAGCTGTGTAATTGTCACCAGAGACGGGGACCAGTCTCTCATTTGGAATGTTTCTGTTGTTGTCATGATAGGGTAATGGTCAGGTGTGCCTGATCAGAGTGAGGAACTCTTCCCTCGTTTTAGGATCCTCGCGAAAGACACCAAGCATGGTGCTTGTTACAGTACGACTGTTTAACTTCTGGATACCTCGCATCACCATGCACATGTGCCTGTTAAGAGAGAAAAATTGTGAAAAGTGGCATAAAAAAAATTTATTATTAGTAAAGACAATTAAATAACACAATGTGTAGTGAAGCATAAACCATGCACAATGTGATTTTATAATTTAATCCAAAATCCAAATCATAACTTCATACTTAGTACAAGCCTCATGTAAACAATAAAAATAGGATCCAACTCAACACTATGATCTATCCATTCTAACAACAAAATCCAGCTTGAACTATGCTCCAGTCTTACACTAAAATCTAGCCTTAAACTAGGCTCCAGTCTTACACTAAAATCTAATATGAAACTAGGTTCCAGTCTTACACTAAAATATAGCTTGACACTAGGTTCCAGTCTTACACTAAAATCTAGCTTGAAACTAGGATCCAGTCCTACAATAGGCTCCAGTCTTATGCTAAAATCTAGTTTGAAACTAGGTTCCAGTCTTACACTAAAATCATCCTGTACAAATTTCCTTGACAGGCAGTAAGTAATTAATATAATTTTGGACATCACCTACATTTAGACCAGCACACTGTTAGTACATAAGTGAACATTTTGGATACATTGATTATTATATTTGTCTATACTTAAAAAAACAACACATTTTCTTGCCACATGTATAAGATTAATACAACATGAGATAACCATACGTTTACTTGAGAATACTTACGAAGCCTCTATAACAACTCCAACACCAGATGGTTGTATTGCTTCTGTTATTGCCACGGCAATCTGTTTTGTAAGCCGTTCCTGAACTGAAACATGCAAAATATAAATGATCATGATGATGGTTTCCCTTAAGTTTTTCTGTAACAAAAACCATAAAACAGATTTGTTAACCTTTCATGGATGAAAAAACAAAACACAAAACCGTCATTGTAACCTGAAACAACAAGAAACAATTATTTTGTTGTTACGATCCTGGATCAAAACAAACCATGAGAACCTCAATGGTTCTAAATTGCTCCCCTGTGGCAAAATAGACAAAGTTTCATACAAGAACATACCAAAATTTAACTTAATAATGCATTTTATTTCTCCGGATAGAAAATTTGCTTAGTTGGCTTAGACCGAGCCCACATAATGAAAATTTCCATCAAATCTTGTAGTCAACGACTTGTTCTGTTTATCATAACACCTCCAGACTAATATCCCTGCATTTTGTTATATTTTTTTAATATACTATAATACTAGTATTCTACATGATTAACACATGCAACCATATAGACACAAGCAAGACTAATAAGTCATTATTTAATGATAAATTCATTGAACAAGTCAAGTCTTTTAGTCAGCCCATCCCATTTTTATCACAAAAAACATAAGCATAATATTGTTGACAATAGAAATGAAGAATGTCAAATTTGGCACTCATATTGATGATATCATAAATCAACCATCTTCTGTGTCACCAACATAATTAAGTATATACTCAGTGGTTCATTTTGATGTGTGTCTCGCGTCCTAGATGCACACTTTTTTCTGTGGATGCATGGTTAAAGAATATGTACGTCCGGTTGAACTCATATATATATGTCAAGCTTAGGACATCATAGGATGTATATATCACTTTTGTTTGATGAACATATCATATAAAATCATACAAAATGTTAAAGTTGAGTGGGGTGGGGTCCTAGGTACACCTCTTTGACCCGTTTCACACTGCTGTCCTTGCTGTTTTTCACATTATTATGGTCACACAGATAGGGTAAACAACTGACCAGTCAAACTTTCAAACATGTTGTTTATTAATATGAATAAAAAACTGATACTGATTTTGTTGCTCAAATTTTCCTGGGATATATTGTTATATATGTGAGTCCAAGGGACACATTGTAATAATATATGTGAGTCCCAGGGACACAATATTGTAATAAATGTGAGTCCCAGGGACACATTGTTAAATTATATGTAAGTCCCAGGGACACAATATTATAATATATATGAGTCCAAGGGACACTTTGTTATAATATATGTGAGTCCCAGGGACACATTTTTATAATATATGTGAGTCCCAGGGACACTTTGTTATAACATATGTGAGTCCCAGGGACACATTTTTATAATATATGTAAGTTCCAGAGACACATAATTATAATATTTACGAGTCCAAGGGACATATTTTATTATATGTGAGTCTCAGGGACACATTATTATAATATATATGAGTCCAAGGGACACATTTTATAATATATGCAAGTCCCAGGGACACATAATTATAATATATGTAAGTCCTAGGGACACATTATTATAATATATGTGAGTCCAAGGGACACATTTTTATAATATATGCGAGTCCCAGGGACACATAATTATAATATATGTGAGTCTAAGCGACACATTATTATAATATATGTGAGTTCCAGGGATACATTATTATCATACAGTGATTTTTTTACAAATTTCAATGTAGGAGTCAATTTCAATTTCAATGAAAGTGTGAGTCCCATTTTTTGAGACATTTTAACTAAATCATTATAATTTCAAATGATGTAACATTGTGAAAATGAAGAGACTTCACCATTGCACTGTGTGAACCTTTAGCTGTGCACCATTTAAACAACCAAAAGCATTAATGAGTATTAAACAACAGTAAACATTGACTAGAACAGTTAATTACATTAAAAAAAACACTTGTGCTGCTTAATCTGTTAAAAAAACTGACAGTGTTTGTTGATTTGGTTCAAATAACATTACACACTGTTTCTCCTTTATTGACAGTGACGTAGCTGACCCTAAAATGATGTGCAAGCCCATAGGGTTCTAGAAGGGTTGGGGAGGGGTCTGAGTAACATGCCCCTCTCCCCATCAGAAAAAAAAATTTCAGGATGCATTTCATACTTTCTGATGGCATTTCCAGGAGATATAATGATGCATTCTCAAAAATATATGCAAACCCTGGCGTTGTTGCGTAAAGGCAGCTACACCGCTGATTGAAATGTTTATCATAATTATAACACCGTTTCGATTCAGTGAAACTATAACACAAGAAGTAATCAAGGTCGGCAAGCAGCTTGCGTATTTACCACTCGCAACAGTAACAGAGACAATCATGAAACATCTGGTATTTCCGTATCCTCCGTATATTACACCTCGTGTATAGTTCTAGAATACACCAACGCTATTCGCCTGTGTTACAAGTCTGTGTTCATTCGCTTGAAAGTAACAAATTATGTATCCATCATTAAGTTAAATATATGGCGTTATTATATCGATTTTTTTATTTATACACTCAACATGGGTTATGTTTATAGGGAAATTTATTTTTCTGCGTCCAGCGGATGCACATATTTGAGAATTGTGCGTCTAGGACGCAGGACACAGGGTAAATGAAAGACTGATAATATATGTGAGTCAAAGGGACACATTATTATAATATATGTGAGTCCAAATTTATATAATATATATATATATGTTATTTATAAATATCACATTCCCTTTATCACATTCCACGGGAACGTGATAATTATTTTATTATACCAAAAAATTCAACATAGTTTCAATAAGCAGTTTTAATTTTGATAAAAATAACAGATGATAGACATAGATCATAATTATCAACATCTATCCTATTATCTTAGGTTGCACACCGACCCATCATTATAATTACCACATATTCCTGACATTTTATCACAGGTATCATAAAAAATAACAATAGCCCCCTTATAATCTTAACCCTTACACTACGGCTTCTTATTTGAACCCTTTGCATCAAAGTCTGGCATGTGTTTTTATCTTGTTGGTCAATAATAACCTGACTGTATTAAAATTAAAAATATTGGCTGATCAGATATGGGGAATTTAACATAGACATTAATTATAAATGCCCCACCCCCACCCCCACCCCCCTCTCCCAACAACTTCAGTTAGGTATTATGGAAAAAATATTATTACGGTAAGTAGATGAAAAATGGCAATATAATTGTTAATGATCAATATTTCTAATTAAGTAAGAAAATCAATTAATCAGAAAGTCCTCCTCACTGTGAAATAAAATGGCAGCAACAATTATACTTTAATTATCATATGTATGTTAGATACTAGTTACAGGTTTTATATGATCTACAGAAATACAAAATCTTAAAATATTCTAAGTTATGTCCAGTCCATAATAATAACTTTATTTATCGTCGCCACTGGTTTCCCATGTAGGCAACATCTCTTAAAAAATATTGTTAATTCTAGATTTTTGGAGGATAGTGCAGAGAAACAGAAGACTATTGTAGCGTCCCTGATTCTTTTACATGTAAACAACTATACATTGGATTACAAGCTTTTTTTAAGTCTCATCTGAAAGACTGATAGGCATTTTTAGTTGGAGGAGTGGGAGATCGAAACTGTGACCCTGGGGTATGCCGTCCAAGGCTTTAACCGATGGACCACTAATCCACTCTAACCATTGATTGATTGATTGAATATTAATTGTCATTTTTATGCCATCGAAGGCTAACAGATGATCAGCTAACCTAACCACTGTTTCCTTGGATCCTGAAAGGTTAACCAGTTCTCCAGCATCCCCCTCTCCACAAGTAACTGATAACATTCTACTTGAATCAGTGGTGAAAGACGAATGATAGTGAGACACAATGTCCAACATCAATCATCACGGAGACTGTTGCCGGGCGGGGATTTGAATTCACGACCCCTGGATTGATAGTCAGATGCGTAACCAACTTAGCTAATCAGACCAATCTGTTCGTTAGAGTGTAAATATCAAAGTACATGCAATATAGTTTATCATTTACTACTGGTCAGGACGTATGTTTCAACCAAAGTATTTTTTCATTTTGTGACCAACATAATTTATATATTATTATAAGGCTATAATAAATAAATTCCTAGATTTTCATCCAAATATGTTTCAAAAAATGGATGGAGGTGCAATTTTATTTTTTTTGTTTTTCAGCATTATCAAAACGGAATTAGTGTCGTTACAATCGGGCATGAAATGAAAGAAAATCATTTGAAAATCTTAATGTTAAAGAAGCGGCACTGTTTAAGCAAAATAATCCCATTGTTAAGGCAACAATAATTTTGACAATGAAATATGTTGTGGGTGGGTAAAAAAACGTGAGTGGGCAGGGATGAAAATGTAGGAATTATTTATTATAGCCTATAATGGAACAAAAGCATTATAACCATATATTATATATCTTTAAACACTACCTTATTTTAGTGGTAATTAAACATACTTCTATTTTCCAAAATTGGTTTTAATGCTTTAGAGAATACCACAAAAAGATGGTTTTGGTCAATGTTTAATTTTGATGTATCAGAAATTGATGCTAAAACTTCATTTGATACAAATGCCTACATCAAAAATGCTGAGTTTTATCACACTGTATATTTGTATCAGAAGTTATTGCAAACTTTGCAAACTATCTAAATGTTTGCTGTTTCATTAACACTAAAACTGATTTGCAATGATTTTGTCCCTTCAAAATCAGTTTTAATTGTAAAATTTATTTCACTAAACCAATATTCAAAAGTAAAACCCTTTTATTTACCACATAAAAGATCCATCTCCTGATATCTAATTCACATAATATTTCACTTAAAAATTGTAAAAAAAACTGATAGTTGAAACATGCACCCTAAAACATAAATTGTATTATTTATTTGATTGGCATCAAGTATATATGTTATTATCTACAGTATAAAATTCTACATAAATGTTAGTTCTAACAGAAAGTAGCCGGAGTATGTATGGTTTGATTATACATCAATTCATTAAAAGAGGTCAAGGTCATTATATTACTCATTGTAATTATTGGTATTTAACATACTCACTCAGGTTGTGCAATCTTCTTGAATAGAAACAAATGTGAGGAAAAGTTAAAAAGTCCTAAAACTCCAACTTCAGAATTTAAGCCATACAAATGCATTTTTTAAGTGTCTTAGAAACAGCCGCATATTTTTTTTCAACTACTTTTCAACCGTCAAAAAGTTACTAACCCAAAACCCTAGGCACTTAAGTACACAAACAAATGGAAAGAAGCATGGAATTTATAAACACTTATCTAAGTAACATTATATTAATTATTATTATTTAGTTAGCAAACAATGAAATTATAAAATATTGTAAAATTACGTTGACTATAAATTTGTTTTCATTTTCATAGAGCACCAAATTTTCAATTTAAAAAAAATATATCATAAAAGAGCTGAAAATAAAATCATTTAAAATAGTAATTCTTATACAAGAATTTAATGTATGTGCTTCAGACTTAATTGTGATGAAGTGATTGTGACATATACACGTGGAGTAAAAAAAATAGCATTCTTTTTCACTGACATTGAGTAAATGAACAATTTAGTACAGTATATGGGTGTGGTACTTTCTTTATTAAAACCATTACCAGTGCTGTTGCAGAAAATGCTTTTTTTTTACAAAGAGGCAGCATGTAGGGTTTTTAGAATAAGCAAAAACATTTTTTCACCCGGAAAGAGCAATAATTTCAATCTGCTCAATGAGCCCTAACTGCAATAAGGATATCTATTCAATCTAATATTGGTCAACCCTGATAAGACTAAAATAAAACCGCTTAAAAGTGAAATGCATTCTATGAGGTATCAAATGAGTCATGTGAGTTCAGTTTGATTTTGATTTGATACATTATATTGATTTGATATGTTATATTGATTTGATACATTATACTGATTTGATACATTATATTGATTTGATACGTTATATTGATTTGATATGTTATATTGATTTGATACATTATATTGATTTGATATGTTATATTGATTTGATACATTATATTGATTTGATACGTTATGTTCATTTGATATGTTATATTGATTTGATACGTTATATTCATTTGATATGTTATATTGATTTGATACATTATATTGATTTGATACATTATATTGATTTGATATGTTATATTGATTTGATACATTATATTGATCAATTTGGTGAATTTGATTTATCTGACAAAGAATTCAAATGAAGGTTATTTTTAGGATGGTGATTACATTTTGATTTCACACTCAAAATAAATATTTAAAATTCCGACCCATTCATATTTCAGGTATAAAATGATAATTTGATGCTTTACATTCATTTTAAATATATTTATGTACATGCACCTTTTTTTTTTGAAAAATATTCAATTACAGCATTTTGATCCCAACACACTGCCTTTAAAAAACAAAAAAAAATGAAACTGTGCATTATATCTGAAGACTTCATGTCAGATTTGTGTGTGATCCAACATTCTTTACACATGCATAAAAGCCATAACAAAAATTTAACTCTAAATAGTTACCAAATTATATCTTTCACTGTGTAAAATAATTAATGGCTGTAAAAATTTTTTATAAAAATGTAGTAAATAAATATAAAACATCATTATGAAATAACCCTTTTCTAGTCACGTATCAATATTTTAAAGATAGCTGATCAACCGAAAACAATTTTCTCACATGCCCAATAAACAATACATTCTCCATTTGTGAAATAATTAATTGAACCTGTAAAAGTAAAATTTCTCTAGAATTATAAAAACACTCCATGCTCCAAGTATGCTCCCTATTTAGCAAAAAGTGCCTTGCCTTCTCTACTTAAAATCACGCACATGCTTATTGCTTCAGAGTGTCAAATTTTGTTTGTAACTTGTTAAATCCCTCACACTGATACATAACATTACACCAGTTTTTATTAGTTATATTAAAGGCTCATTAAACTTCCGAAACGGTCGATTTTAGTTTTAGTTTGAGTCAGTTTTACTCCTCCAGATTATAGACTACATGTTTATTTGATCACTAAGAAACTTTGCAAATGAAAAAAAAAAAGCACTTTATTAGTACATAATTAAGAACGGGTTTTGTTAACAAATAATGTTCGTCTCTTTTCGACAAACCACTTCAGCAGAAAACTTGGGAGTTACAAAGCTTGTTCCGAAACACGTTAGTCTGTAATATAGGATTAATCCATTTCAGAGAGAAACATAGTATGGGGAATTGTAGGGGATGTGGATAAATTAAATAACCGCTTGTGGTTAGAAAATGTTTAAAAACATCCCTTTTATTCCCCTCAGTGTATTAATGAACTGGAACCCACAAGCTAATTTATTGACTGGAAGCGACAAATTGTTCAAATAAAATTGAAAATAAAATTACTTTTTTAATAATTGTACTAAACAAACCACCCTTGGTAACCTCTCAATATTGACTGCGATAAAGTGTTTTGTGATGTAATAGCGTGTGTGATAGTATCAGGTGTATATGCATGGGAGGACCCTGAGCAAGAGTTACTTAACTAGTATTCCATACTCATTGTTTTTCAGTGCGTATAAATAATATAATGCATACTACGTTCAATGCAGTTTTATTGCAGACATCAATATATTTAAAAAAAAAAGAAAACCCAATAACAATACATAATATTAGTGAAGCTATAACTTTTCTAATCTTGTTAATGAGCCCCTTATCTAACAGTCTTAATCCGCATACTACCACTGCAGTATTCATTTGTGAACTTCTGAACATTGGTGGAGGTATAGTCGGAAAGCAACCAAGTCTTTATGGAATTACAAAAATGTAAACAAAAGTTAAAAGCTTGGTCCGCTCATCTAAGAAATACACATTTCAATCGAAGTTATTTATTTTCTTGCTATTTTAAAAACAGTCATTAAGGGGTCTACAGGAATGGTTTTAGCAATACTATAAACACATTTAATTATGTACAATCATTTTCGTTATTATCAAAAAGTGTGCATTTCGGAAGTTTAATGAAGCTTAAATCATGACTACTTATTGATACTAATATCAGCAACAAAAATGTATATGTATACAATCGGTCATCTTGTTGATTTTATTTTTATGGTCTGTTTGCCATATTTTGATGGTTTAAAATCAATTGCAAGATGTCTCAATAGAGATATTTCTCATTGTCGATGTCACATACTAAACATAGAAATATCAACTATATTGTATATTGTACCAGAGAAGTCACTGATTGTACCATGTTAGCAGAGGAACATAGCATAGTCATTATGAATCAACAAATAATGCAAAAGAGAGTGCACAAATGAATGACTAACTTTCAATGGTGTTTAACCTCATTTGACAACCATCTGTCTACGAAATAATTCATTTATTAAGTTCATTCTTAATTATTAAGAAGTTTGTTATCACTGCGCACGTGTGAATGACATTGCACTGTCTGACTGCGCCCTTGCTTCAATTCTGAAAGAGTCATGTACAAACAACAAAGCCACGCAAGCGTTGCTTAGAAACAGCCTTAACAAACATCAACTTTCAAATGTCAATCATCACAGCTTTCATCAGAGCTCCTACAAATGGGTAAGGACTTTGTTAAAAATCCATACATCAAAATGACAAAGTGATTTGGGCATCATGATTAAACCAACAATAATGTAAAGATACAGGATTTGCTATTTATATATTACGTTTCAAGCTCATGTTTCATTTCCCACTTTTATTTGTTAATTAAGGCAAGGGACAACTACATTTACATGTATAACTATTACCTAAAAGCTAATTGCAAAGATATTAAGTTAAAAGAGAGTGACATGATAAAGGTAAGAAATAATTAAAATGCATAATACAAAACACACATTATGGCCTAGCAACATTCATAGAGCATGTTTTGTCTATGTTTTCTCTGAGAAAAAAAACAAGCTAAAGATAATTAATAAGGTAAATAAATTAAAATATTTACCATGTCAGGGGCCTGAAATATTATCAAATGCTGTATAAAATGTGGATAACTATTTGTGTGGTAAGGACACCATTCACTTTAATATTCATGTTAAGTATCAATTGTATTAGTCACATTACAGTTTATATTTAGACAAAATAACATTTATTTTTTTTTTAAAGTACTGTATAGCAGTCAATATTGCCAAGAATTTTACATTAAAGTGCCAACTAAACTATTGTCAATAAAGATTTTCAATGTTTACCTTCGTTGGCAATGGTGATTTTCAAAAAGGGAGATTACTCATGATTTACTAAATTCAAATAAGGGAAGCAACTTTTGCTGCTGATTTCTAATTTATTAAAAAAAAAAAAAAAAAAGTATTTACAACTGATCCATAAATGATGCAAAACCCATGGGTAAAATTTCCCACATTTTGGATATTTTTCAAGCAAATTTTGTGGATATGATCAATTCTGGTTGGGCTGAACAAACAATATGCACCTATCAATAAATTGAGACCGGCAAGTACAGTGATATAGAGAAAGTGCCAAAATTTGACAAGGCCATAATTAAGTGCTATACAGTAATAAATATTTCAAAAGAAGATAATTTCATCAATCAATTAACTCAATAATAATAGTTAATTAACAAAATTAATCATACCTTGTAATCTTCTGCTAAATACATCTACAATCCTGAAAATAGAAAATTTATTGACAGAATTTTAAAAATTCTTTAAAAGTCACACTTGTAATTTTTTTTTTTGTAACGATCTCGGTTAAATACCATTTTCAACATATAACTGGGTATACTGTAGCAACCAGTTTTATTGATGAAGGACTTCTGTCAGACGCAAAAACATGAATTTAAGAAGAACCACCGTCCTCCTGCACTTAGCAACGTAGAAGACCAAGCTAGACTCTGCAGATGACCCTAGCTGTGAAATGTAAGTGATCTTGAACCAGCGCTATTGATCACTTGGTGAAAGACGACCCCTTGGAAGATTCACAAAACATACGAGAATATATGTGCAACTGTTGTGGTAACAATTTCATTAAAATCGAATATAGCTACTAGAACTCAAAACAAAGAACAGTTGTCGATTAATGCATGCCATATACAACTGTCAGAACTGAATGACAATCCAAAACAATTTGTTGCTTCATTAAAATAAAATGCAAAACATAACTGTCAGAACTCAATCCAGAACAATTTGTTGATTCATTAAAATGCAAGCCATATACAACTGTCAGAACTCAATAGAAAACAAATTGTTGATTCATTAAAATGCAAGCCATATACAACTGTCAGAACTCAATAGAAACAATTTGTTGATTCATTAAAATGCAAGCCATCAGCTACAAGAACCTACAACAAGAAACAATGTTTATGTAAATAATTAATCTGACACAAGAGCGACTATCATTCTGCCAAACGGCAATGTGGCATTGTTCAAGTAAATACAATGTAATACAACGTTCTGTGTTTGTATACTTAAGAGACTGATGGCTTGCCTAAGGAAATTGGCAAACCTGGAAACTATATCGACCACTGATTAATTTATCGACTTGTTTGATTGACAGTCCACTTCAGGTTGATTATTTAGCATCTGTCAAATTCCACTCAATCAATGCATTTGTCATATCTATTTTATTGCCCGGGCGGCTCCAACACCTACAGTATGTACAAATGGATTCCGTGATGTTGTAATGAATACTGACTGGAGCAGCTCTATCTGTGTTTGATCAGACAGTTAATGACATTTGGGTCTGTAATTTGATTGTACCATAAAAATAACACCTCGGCAGCAGCACAGAACAAATAAATGAAGCTAGGCCAGGAGAAATCAATGCAACAACATAAATAACCATTATTCCTTAATTGGATAGGATCAGTTTATTTTTTTGCTTTTAAACTTTAACAGGTCCTGTAAAATAGAACCTGAAACACAACAAACAGTGGCAGGAAATCACATAGTTTCTCATTATTGCACTTACTCACCATGTATAGGTGACAGATGGTAAGAGACCCTGTCAGTACTACTTTGCTAAAACAAACTGTAAAATATATATAAACAACTTGTGTTATGTTCATGCTGTATGTACGGTTTTTATAATGTAAAAACTTTCAGTGGAATTGTTGTTTATTATGACTATTTTGCCAAGAACTTTAACGAGTCAATCACAAAGAGCTGCCCAAGAGAGAGGGCCCTATTTCACTGACAACAGAAATCCAAATAGGGAACACACAATTTAACAATATTCAAACACAATACAGTCAAACCTGTCTTAAGCAGCCATCATGGGAAGTAGTGAAAGACAGGTTGTTGTTTAATGCAGGTTCATTTGCTCTGAAAGCATATAAATGGGAAATAACAAATGTGGCTGCTTAAGACAAGTGGCTGTTTAATAGAGGTGACCACTTGTACAGTTTTGACTGTAGCTACATTGTAATAGGCAATGATCAGGGGCCAAATTCGTAGAACTCAGAACTCCTTAAATAACTTTCATTGAAGATATTCAATATTAAATTACCTTCTTAATTTTCAATTTTAAACCAATATATTCATCTTAGAGATTAAGAGTCCAGGTAATTCTTAAACAAGCTCTGTGAACATGACCTAATGCCAATTCAAGAATTCTTACCACAGTTAGAGATAAGGATAGTCCTATTAATAGACATTTCTCTTACACTGGTCATCTACATTGACAATGTAAAATCAAAAGGCAGTCAGCGCATATCCAGAAACTTACTGCAGTGCGACAATTTGGATATACATGTAACATTCAAGATAATTTATGTGCTATCATTTATCCTGAATGATGTTTAGAAAAAGCATAAATATCATCAATGTTGGCTGATTACCCTAGTACTAATGATGTTAATGTCAGTGTTGGCTGATGACCTCAGCACTTATGATGTTAACATCAATGTTGGCTGATGACCTCAGCACTAATGATGTTAACGTCAATTTGGCTGATGACCTCAGCACTAATGATGTTAACGTCAATGTTGACTGATGACCTCAGCACTTATGATGTTAACGTCAATGTTGGCTCACTCAGATGACCTCAGCACTAATGATGTTAACGTCAGTGTTGGCTGATGATCTCAGCACAAATGATGTTTACGTCAGTGTTGGCTGATGACCTCAAATCTAATGATGATAACATCAATGTTGGCTGATGATCTCAGCACTAATGATGTTAGCGTCAGTGTTAGCTGATGACCTCAGCACTAATGATGTTAACGTCAATGTTGGCTCACTCAGATGGCCTCATTACTAATGATGTTAACATCAATGTTGGCTCACTCAGATGACCTCAGTACTAATGATGTTAAGGTCAATGTTGGCTAATGACCTCAGCACTAATGATGTTAACGTCAATGTTGGCTGATGACCTCAGCACTAATGATGTTAATGTCAACGTTGGCTCACTCAGATGACCTCAGTACTAATGATGTTAAAGTCAAAGTTGGCTCACTCAGATGACCTCAGTACTAATGATGCTAATGTCAATGTTGGCCAATGACCTCAGCACAATTAATGTTAACGTCAATGTTGGCTGATGACCTCAGCAATAATGATGTTAACATCAATGTTGGCTGATGACCTCAGTACTAATGATGTTAAGGTCAATGTTGGCTGATGACCTCAGTAGTAATGATGTTAATGCCAATGTTGGCTCACTCATATGTCCTCAGCACTAATGATGTTAGCGTCAATTTTAGCTGATGACCTCAGCACTAATGATGTTAACGTCAATGTTGACTGATGACCTCAGCACTAATGATGTTTAGGACAATGTTGACTGATGACCTCAGTACTAATGATGTTAATGTCAGTGTTGGCTGATGACCTCAGTACTAATGATGTTAATGTCAATGTTGGCTGATGACCTCAGTACTAATGATGTTAACGTCAATGTTGGCACACTCAGATGACCTCAGCACTAATGATGTGAATGTCAATGTTGGCTGTTGACCTCAGCACTAATAATGTTATTATAAATGTCAATGTAGGCTCATTCGTATGACCTCAGAACTAATGATGTTAATGTCAATGTTGGCTGATGACTTCAGTATTAATGATGTTAATGTCAGTGTTGACTGATGACCTCAGCACTAATGATGTTAACGTCAATGTTGGCTGATGACCTCATTACTAATGATGTTAATTAATGTTGGCTGATGACCTCAACACTAATGATGTTTAACTATGTTGACTTATCCTCAGCACTAATGATGTTAAGGTCAATGTTGCCGATGACTACAACACTAATGATGTTAACATCAATGTTGGCTGATGACCTCAGTACTAATGATGTTAAGGTCAATGTTGGCTGATGACCTCAGTAGTAATGATGTTAATGCCAATGTTGGCTCACTCATATGTCCTCAGCACTAATGATGTTAGCGTCAGTTTTAGCTGATGACCTCAGCACTAATGATGTTAACGTCAATGTTGACTGATGACCTCAGCACTAATGATGTTAAGGTCAATGTTGACTGATGACCTCAGCACTAATGATGTTAATGTCAGTGATGGCTGATGACCTCAGTACTAATGATGTTAATGTCAATGTTGGCTGATGACCTCAGTACTAATGATGTTAACGTCAATGTTGGCACACTCAGATGACCTCAGCACTAATGATGTGAATGTCAATGTTGGCTGTTGACCTCAGCACTAATAATGTTATTATAAATGTCAATGTAGGCTCACTCAGATGACCTCAGAACTAATGATGTTAATGTCAATGTTGGCAGATGACTTCAGTATTAATGATGTTAATGTCAGTGTTGACTGATGACTTCAGCAATAATGATGTTAACGTCAATGTTGGCTGATGACTTCAGTATTAATGATGTTAATGTCAGTGTTGACTGATGACCTCAGCACTAATGATGTTAACGTCAATGTTGGCTGATGACCTCATTACTAATGATGTTAATTAATGTTGGCTGATGACCTCAACACTAATGATGTTTAACTATGTTGACTGATGACCTCAGCACTAATGATGTTAAGGTCAATGTTGCCGATGACTACAACACTAATGATGTTAATGTCAATATTGGGTGATGACCTCAGCACTAATGATGTTTACATATGTGTTGGCTGATGACCTCAGCACTAATGATGTTAACGTCAATGTTGGCTGATGACTTCAGTACTAATGATGTTAACATCAGTGTTGGCTAATGACCTCAGCACTAATGATGTTAACGTCAATGTTGGCTGATGACCTCAGTTCTAATGATGTTAATTAATGTTGGCTGATGACCTCAGCACTAATGATGTTAACATCAATGTTGGCTGATGACCTCAGCACTAATGATGTTAACATCATTTTTTATAAATCAACAATATGGTGAATACACTTACATTCAGGCATGAAATTTAGTGATAAATAACTTTTGTGACATATTGAACTAATATTGAAAAAGAATTATTACATTTTTTAATTATTATTATAGTATTAGATTTCTTTCAGCATTACCAAGGACACTGTGTAAAAAAAATATAATTTCACAAAAAAAGACAATGTTAAGTACAAAAGATTAAAGCAATAACTGTTATGATTAGAGCATATAAAGACAAAAAAGTCTTAGAAGACTCCACAATTGTCTATTTGCCAAGCAGTCGTCTTACTAGTTACTAGTTCTAACTAGTTCCATATGTAATAAAATAGCATCACTACGTATATGGAACTTTACCTGAACTGCTTTGTGCCCCATCAAATTATAGTAAATCAGGACTGTTTGAGAATTGATAAAAAAAATGTTTTCCCAAACATAACATCCCTATGCTATATACATCCAGAGCTCTTATTGGAATACAGCTATCGATATTATATTTTCTGCTTAAACTTATATTGTGACATATTTAATGAGTCATGTGATTTCATTTTGATTTGATTCGTCATAATGTTTACTTATTGTTGACTTTGGATTATTTTAGAATTAAGAGATCCAATGATGATGTGATGGTTGTCAAGCAGTTTGTTCATGATATTTATTGTCTAAAAAAATGGATTTTTCTCACATTTTGGTTAATTATTAAATCCAAATCATTAGTTTTTTAATTTATAGATGATAATAAACTGATATGCTTAGTGTTCATTCTAACACCAATATTATATATTTTTCAACATGCATAGTGATTTTTTTGGACGAAAATAATCACCTAAAAGAGGTAAATATTACCACATAACTAAATGAAATTGAGAAAGGATCACCGTCAGTCTATATCTCTTTAATAAAATATAACCTGTAAATCTTGATATTCCATAAATTTGCTGTCATCTCACATTTAATGTTATCCAATTTTGATTAAAATCGTCAAACATGCTGACTGATACATAATTGTTATTATTTACTTGCAAACATTTGCATAATATATAAAAAATAAGAAGATATTTTAGGAGATAATGTACCATCACAATGTCATGATGTATGCATTTTGCAAGCTTTGTATGCACGATTAATTATTAATCACATAATTATGTAAACATCAAGACTATTAGTGACAAAACAAAATCTATAATGGTATTCAATGGTTAATGGTCCAGAAAAAAACAAAACAATTTTCACTATGTTACCACCTTTCTGATAAAATTACATGTATTTCTGTATCAAATTTCTTACCACACCTTATGAAGACAGTTGGGGTTTCAATCCTCGCCAAGGTCATGCCTATAACTTTAAAAATTGAATTAGGGGCTTCCTGGCTGAATGCTCTGCATTTTGGGGATAGAACTAGGACTGGTCAGTAGATTGTCTGTATAAGGTGACCAGTCAGGAAATATTGACTGCAATCAGGATAATGTGACCTGAGTAAGGATATTGTGAAGTGAGTCGCAATATTGTGTAATATGTGTCTGTTGCATAATACTTCAATGTGGCAGCCCTAACAATACCAGCATGATATGACCAGCAGATTGATGTGGCAACCCTAACACTACTGGCTGAAGCAGGACACCAGTATTTGACCGGGAGATTGATGTGGCAGCCCTAACAATACTTCATGAGCAGGACACCAGCATGTGACCTGGAGATTGATGTGGCAGCCCTAACAATACTTGATGAGCAGGACACCAGCATGTGACCGGGAGATTGATGTGGCAGCCCTAACAATACTTGATGAGCAAGACACCAGCATGTGACCTGGAGATTGATGTGGCAGCCCTAACAATACTTGATGAGCAAGACACCAGCATGTGACCTGGAGATTGATGTGGCAGCCCTAACAATACTTGATGAGCAGGACACCAGCATGTGACCTGGAGATTGATGTGGGAGCCCTAACAATACTTGATGAGCAGGACACCATCATGTGACCGGGAGATTGATGTGGCAGCCCTAACAATACTTGATGAGCAGGACACCAGCATGTGACCTGGAGATTGATGTGGCAGCCCTAACAATACTTGATGAGCAGGACACCAGCATGTGACCTGGAGATTGATTTGGCAGCCCTAACAATACTTGATGAGCAAGACACCAGCATGTGACCTGGAGATTGATGTGGCAGCCCTAACAATACTTGATGAGCAGGACACCAGCATGTGACTGGGAGATTGATGTGGCGTCCTAACAATACTTGATGAGCAAGACACCAGCATGTGACCGGGAGATTGATGTGGCAGCCCTAACAATACTTGATGAGCACGACACCAGCATGTGACCGGGAGATTGATGTGGCAGCCCTAACAATACTTGATGAGCAAGACACCAGCATGAGACCTGGAGATTGATGTGGCAGCCCTAACAATACTTGATGAGCAGGACACCAGCATGTGACCGGGAGATTGATGTGGCAGCCCTAACAATACTTGATGAGCAAGACACCAGCATGTGACCTGGAGATTGATGTGGCAGCCCTAACAATACTTGATGAGCAGGACACCAGCATGTGACCGGGAGATTGATGTGGCAGCCCTAACAATACTTGATGAGCAAGACACCAGCATGTGACCGGGAGATTGATGTGGCAGCCCTAACAATACTTGATGAGCAGGACACCAGCATGTGACCGGGAGATTGATGTGGCAGCCCTAACAATACTTGATGAGCAAGACACCAGCATGTGACCTGGAGATTGATGTGGCAGCCCTAACAATACTTGATGAGCAAGACACCAGCATGTGACCTGGAGATTGATGTGGCAGCCCTAACAATACTTGATGAGCAAGACACCAGCATGTGACTGGGAGATTGATGTGGCAGCCCTAACAATACTTGATGAGCAGGACACCAGCATATGACCTGGAGATTGATGTGGCAGCCCTAATAATACTTGATGAGCACGACACCAGCATGTGACCGGGAGATTGATGTGGCAGCCCTAACAATACTTGATGAGCACGACACCAGCATGTGACCTGGAGATTGATGTGGCGTCCTAACAATACTTGATGAGCAAGACACCAGCATGTGACCTGGAGATTGATGTGGCAGCCCTAATAATACTTGATGAGCATGACACCAGCATGTGATCTGGAGATTGATGTGGCAGCCCTAACAATACTTGATGAGCAGGACACCAGCATGTGACCGGGAGATTGATGTGGCAGCCCTAACAATACTTGATGAGCAAGACACCAGCATGTGACCTGGAGATTGATGTGGCAGCCCTAACAATACTTGATGAGCAAGACACCAGCATGTGACCTGGAGATTGATGTGGCAGCCCTAACAATACTTGATGAGCAAAACACCAGCATGTGACCTGGAGATTGATGTGGCAGCCCTAACAATACTTGATGAGCAGGACACCAGCATGTGACCGGGAGATTGATGTGGCAGCCCTAACAATACTTGATGAGCAAGACACCAGCATGTGACCTGGAGATTGATGTGGCAGCCCTAACAATACTTGATGAGCAAGACACCAGCATGTGACCTGGAGATTGATGTGGCAGCCCTAACAATACTTGATGAGCAGGACACCAGCATGTGACCTGGAGATTGATGTGGCAGCCCTAACAATACTTGATGACCAGGACACCAGCATGTGACCTGGAGATTGATGTGGCAGCCCTAACAATACTTGATGAGCAAGACACCAGCATGTGACCGGGAGATTGATGTGGCAGCCCTAACAATACTTGATGAGCAAGACACCAGCATGTGACCTGGAGATTGATGTGGCAGCCCTAACAATACTTGATGAGCAAGACACCAGCATGTGACCTGGAGATTGATGTGGCAGCCCTAACAATACTTGATGAGCAGGACACCAGCATGTGACCGGGAGATTGATGTGGCAGCCCTAACAATACTTGATGAGCAGGACACCAGCATGTGACCTGGAGATTGATGTGGCAGCCCTAACAATACTTGATGAGCAAGACACCAGCATGTGACCTGGAGATTGATGTGGCAGCCCTAACAATACTTGATGAGCAGGACACCAGCATGTGACCGGGAGATTGATGTGGCAGCCCTAACAATACTTGATGAGCAAGACACCAGCATGTGACCTGGAGATTGATGTGGCGTCCTAACAATACTTGATGAGCAAGACACCAGCATGTGACCTGGAGATTGATGTGGCAGCCCTAACAATACTTGATGAGCAGGACACCAGCATGTGACCTGGAGATTGATGTGGCAGCCCTAACAATACTTGATGAGCAGGACACCAGCATGTGACCTGGAGATTGATGTGGCAGCCCTAACAATACTTGATGAGCAGGACACCAGCATGTGACCGGGAGATTGATGTGGCAGCCCTAACAATACTTGATGAGCATGACACCAGCATGTGACCGGGAGATTGATGTGGCAGCCCTAACAATACTTGATGAGCACGACACCAGCATGTGACCTGGAGATTGATGTGGCAGCCCTAACAATACTTGATGAGCAGGACACCAGCATGTGACCGGGAGATTGATGTGGCAGCCCTAACAATACTTGATGAGCAAGACACCAGCATGTGACCGGGAGATTGATGTGGCAGCCCTAACAATACTTGATGAGCAAGACACCAGCATGTGACCTGGAGATTGATGTGGCAGCCCTAACAATACTTGATGAGCAAGACACCAGCATGTGACCGGGAGATTGATGTGGCAGCCCTAACAATACTTGATGAGCAGGACACCAGCACATGACCAGTAGATTGATGTGGCAGCCCTAACAATACTGGAGGAAGCAGGACACCAGTATTTGACCGGGAGATTGATGTGGCAGCCCTAACAATACTTGATGAGCAAGACACCAGCATGTGACCGGGAGATTGATGTGGCAGCCCTAACAATACTTGATGAGCAGGACACCAGCATGTGACCTGGAGATTGATGTGGCAGCCCTAACAATACTTGATGAGCAAGACACCAGCATGTGACCTGGAGATTGATGTGGCAGCCCTAACAATACTTGATGAGCAGGACACCAGCATGTGACCTGGAGATTGATGTGGCAGCCCTAACAATACTTGATGAGCAGGACACCAGCATGTGACCGGGAGATTGATGTGGCAGCCCTAACAATACTTGATGAGCAAGACACCAGCATGTGACCTGGAGATTGATGTGGCGTCCTAACAATACTTGATGAGCAAGACACCAGCATGTGACCTGGAGATTGATGTGGCATCCTAACAATACTTGCTGAGCAAGACACCAGCATGTGACCTGGAGATTGATGTGGCAGCCCTAACAATACTTGATGAGCAGGACACCAGCATGTGACCTGGAGATTGATGTGGCAGCCCTAACAATACTTGATGAGCAGGACACCAGCATGTGACCTGGAGATTGATGTGGCAGCCCTAACAATACTTGATGAGCAGGACACCAGCATGTGACCGGGAGATTGATGTGGCAGCCCTAACAATACTTGATGAGCATGACACCAGCATGTGACCGGAAAATTGATGTGGCAGCCCTAACAATACTTGATGAGCACGACACCAGCATGTGACCTGCAGATTGATGTGGCAGCCCTAACAATACTTGATGAGCAGGACACCAGCATGTGACCGGGAGATTGATGTGGCAGCCCTAACAATACTTGATGAGCAAGACACCAGCATGTGACCGGGAGATTGATGTGGCAGCCCTAACAATACTTGATGAGCAGGACACCAGCATGTGACCTGGAGATTGATGTGGCAGCCCTAACAATACTTGATGAGCAGGACACCAGCATGTGACCTGGAGATTGATGTGGCAGCCCTAACAATACTTGATGAGCAGGACACCAGCATGTGACCGGGAGATTGATGTGGCAGCCCTAACAATACTTGATGAGCAAGACACCAGCATGTGACCTGGAGATTGATGTGGCAGCCCTAACAATACTTGATGAGCAGGACACCAGCATGTGACCGGGAGATTGATGTGGCGTCCTAACAATACTTGATGAGCAAGACACCAGCATGTGACCTGGAGATTGATGTGGCAGCCCTAACAATACTTGATGAGCACGACACCAGCATGTGACCGGGAGATTGATGTGGCAGCCCTAACAATACTTGATGAGCAAGACACCAGCATGAGACCTGGAGATTGATGTGGCAGCCCTAACAATACTTGATGAGCAGGACACCAGCATGTGACTGGGAGATTGATGTGGCAGCCCTAACAATACTTGATGAGCAAGACACCAGCATGTGACCTGGAGATTGATGTGGCAGCCCTAACAATACTTGATGAGCAGGACACCAGCATGTGACCTGGAGATTGATGTGGCAGCCCTAACAATACTTGATGAGCAGGACACCAGCATGTGACCTGGAGATTGATGTGGCAGCCCTAACAATACTTGATGAGCAGGACACCAGCATGTGACCGGGAGATTGATGTGGCAGCCCTAACAATACTTGATGAGCATGACACCAGCATGTGACCAGGAGATTGATGTGGCAGCCCTAACAATACTTGATGAGCACGACACCAGCATGTGACCTGGAGATTGATGTGGCAGCCCTAACAATACTTGATGAGCAGGACACCAGCATGTGACCGGGAGATTGATGTGGCAGCCCTAACAATACTTGATGAGCAAGACACCAGCATGTGACCGGGAGATTGATGTGGCAGCCCTAACAATACTTGATGAGCAAGACACCAGCATGTGACCTGGAGATTGATGTGGCAGCCCTAACAATACTTGATGAGCAAGACACCAGCATGTGACCGGGAGATTGATGTGGCAGCCCTAACAATACTTGATGAGCAGGACACCAGCATATGACCAGTAGATTGATGTGGCAGCCCTAACAATACTGGAGGAAGCAGGACACCAGTATTTGACCGGGAGATTGATGTGGCAGCCCTAACAATACTTGATGAGCAAGACACCAGCATGTGACCTGGAGATTGATGTGGCAGCCCTAACAATACTTGATGAGCAGGACACCAGCATGTGACCTGGAGATTGATGTGGCAGCCCTAACAATACTTGATGAGCAAGACACCAGCATGTGACCTGGAGATTGATGTGGCAGCCCTAACAATACTTGATGAGCAGGACACCAGCATGTGACCTGGAGATTGATGTGGCAGCCCTAACAATACTTGATGAGCAGGACACCAGCATGTGACCGGGAGATTGATGAGGCAGCCCTAACAATACTTGATGAGCAAGACACCAGCATGTGACCTGGAGATTGATGTGGCGTCCTAACAATACTTGATGAGCAAGACACCAGCATGTGACCTGGAGATTGATGTGGCATCCTAACAATACTTGCTGAGCAAGACACAGGCATGTGACCTGGAGATTGATGTGGCAGCCCTAACAATACTTGATGAGCAGGACACCAGCATGTGACCTGGAGATTGATGTGGCAGCCCTAACAATACTTGATGAGCAGGACACCAGCATGTGACCTGGAGATTGATGTGGCAGCCCTAACAATACTTGATGAGCAGGACACCAGCATGTGACCTGGAGATTGATGTGGCAGCCCTAACAATACTTGATGAGCATGACACCAGCATGTGACCGGAAAATTGATGTGGCAGCCCTAACAATACTTGATGAGCACGACACCAGCATGTGACCTGGAGATTGATGTGGCAGCCCTAACAATACTTGATGAGCAGGACACCAGCATGTGACCGGGAGATTGATGTGGCAGCCCTAACAATACTTGATGAGCAAGACACCAGCATGTGACCGGGAGATTGATGTGGCAGCCCTAACAATACTTGATGAGCAGGACACCAGCATGTGACCTGGAGATTGATGTGGCAGCCCTAACAATACTTGATGAGCAGGACACCAGCATGTGACCTGGAGATTGATGTGGCAGCCCTAACAATACTTGATGAGCAGGACACCAGCATGTGACCGTGAGATTGATGTGGCAGCCCTAACAATACTTGATGAGCATGACACCAGCATGTGACCGGAAAATTGATGTGGCAGCCCTAACAATACTTGATGAGCACGACACCAGCATGTGACCTGGAGATTGATGTGGCAGCCCTAACAATACTTGATGAGCAGGACACCAGCATGTGACCGGGAGATTGATGTGGCAGCCCTAACAATACTTGATGAGCAAGACACCAGCATGTGACCGGGAGATTGATGTGGCAGCCCTAACAATACTTGATGAGCAAGACACCAGCATGTGACCTGGAGATTGATGTGGCAGCCCTAACAATACTTGATGAGCAAGACACCAGCATGTGACCGGGAGATTGATGTGGCAGCCCTAACAATACTTGATGAGCAGGACACCAGCATATGACCAGTAGATTGATGTGGCAGCCCTAACAATACTGGAGGAAGCAGGACACCAGTATTTGACCGGGAGATTGATATGGCAGCCCTAACAATACTTGATGAGCAAGACACCAGCATGTGACCTGGAGCTTGATGTGGCAGCCCTTACAATACTTGATGAGCAAGACACCAGCATGTGACCTGGAGATTGATGTGGCAGCCCTAACAATACTTGATGAGCAAGACACCAGCATGTGACCTGGAGATTGATGTGGCAGCCCTAACAATACTTGATGAGCAGGACACCAGCATGTGACCTGGAGATTGATGTGGCAGCCCTAACAATACTTGATGAGCACGACACCAGCATGTGACCTGGAGATTGATGTGGCAGCCCTAACAATACTTGATGAGCAGGACACCAGCATGTGACTGGGAGATTGATGTGGCAGCCCTAACAATACTTGATGAGCAAGACACCAGCATGTGACCGGGAGATTGATGTGGCAGCCCTAACAATACTTGATGAGCAAGACACCAGCATGTGACCTGGAGATTGATGTGGCAGCCCTAACAATACTTGATGAGCAAGACACCAGCATGTGACCGGGAGATTGATGTGGCAGCCCTAACAATACTTGATGAGCAGGACACCAGCATATGACCAGTAGATTGATGTGGCAGCCCTAACAATACTTGATGAGCAGGACACCAGCATATGACCAGTAGATTGATGTGGCAGCCCTAACAATACTGGAGGAAGCAGGACACCAGTATTTGACCGGGAGATTGATATGGCAGCCCTAACAATACTTGATGAGCAAGACACCAGCATGTGACCTGGAGCTTGATGTGGCAGCCCTTACAATACTTGATGAGCAAGACACCAGCATGTGACCTGGAGATTGATGTGGCAGCCCTAACAATACTTGATGAGCAAGACACCAGCATGTGACCTGGAGATTGATGTGGCAGCCCTAACAATACTTGATGAGCAGGACACCAGCATGTGACCTGGAGATTGATGTGGCAGCCCTAACAATACTTGATGAGCAGGACACCAGCATGTGACCGGCAGATTGATGTGGCAGCCCTAACAATACTTGATGAGCAAGACACCAGCATGTGACCGGGAGATTGATGTGGCAGCCCTAACAATACTGGCTGAAGCAGAAGACCAGCATGATATGACAGAGAGATTGTTGTGGCAGCCCTGATAATACTGGCTGAAGCAGGACACCAGCATTACCTGACTGGGAGATTGATGACAATACTGGCTGAAGCAGGACACCAGCATGTGACCGGGAGATTGATGTGGCAGCCCTAACAATACTGGCTGAAGCAGAAGACCAGCATGATATGACTGAGAGATTGATGTGGCAGCCCTGATAATACTGGCTGAAGCAGGACACCAGCATGATAAGAATTGGAGATTGATAACAATACTGCCTGAAGCAGGACACCAGCATGGTATGACTGGGAGATTGATTTGGCAGCCCTGATAATACTGGCTGAAGCAGGACACCAGCATAAGATTGGGAGATTGATGACAATATTGTCTGAAGCAGGACACCAGTAAGGTATGACTGAGAGATTGATGTGGCAGCCCTGATAATACTGGCTGAAGCAGGACACTAGCATTATGTGACTGGGAGATTTATGAAAATACTGGTTGAAGCAGGACACCAGCATGATATGACTGAGATATTAATGACAATACTTGCTGAAACAGGACACCAGCATGATATTGTTGGGAGATTGATGTGGCAGCCCTGACAATATTGGCTGAAACAGGACACCAGCATTATGTGACTGAGAGATTGATGACATTACTGGCTAAAGCAGGACACCAGCATGATATGACTGGGATATTGATGACAATACTGGCTGAAGCAGGACACCAGCATGATATGACTGGGAGATTGATGACAATACTGGCTGGACACCAGTATGATATGACAGGGAGATTGATGACAATACTGGCTGAAGCAGGACACCAGCATATGACTGGGAGACTGATGAAACCAATATTACTGCCCCTGCAAAAAACTGACCATGCTACCATTGTCAATTATAGAAACATGGACATCCATCCATGATCAAATACTATAATGGCCATGATCTATACACAGTGGTCATATTGATATAACAATGGACAAGCATGGTTTAAACACGGATGACTATGGTCTGACAATGTTCCACTCTCTAATGAATTCGTGAACAGACTAAATAACTGTTTGTTTATAAAAACAAACTACAGTCAAACCTGTCTTAAGCAGCCAGTCTTTGGAAGTAGCAAAGGTGGCCTTTTAAGACAGGTTTTTGTTTAATGTGGGTTAATTTGCTCTGAAAGCATATAAATGGGAAATAACAAATGTGACTGCTTAAGACAGGTGGCTGCTTAATAGAGGTGACCGCTTATACAGGTTCCACTGTACAATACAATTAATTAAACATGTTACTTAATTGAGCAATGAATTTTCTTTATTATCCATCAGAGGTTTCAAATATTTTCTTTCAGAATTGAATACCACTGCTGGGCCTTAAATCAAGCATAACATGTCTAATTACACCAATGTGACTTAAAGTTTCAATCTGCACACCACCAGGATCCCCTGTGGCCAAGTGGTCTGTTAGACTCTGTCTTAATATCACTTCATACCTCTCACTGCTGAGGTCATTGGTTCAAGCCTTGATTGGTCAAAAACATTTATGAAAAAGTTTCACGCTAGCTCTGATTCACTCTGAGCCAAGGTCTTCCCAAACCAAAACAGTTGAATGTGCTGGCAACAGCACCAAACCCCATATATAAAATACAGATCATCAGACAGATAAATGAAAGATTTCTATTATCTATGGGCATGGTTAACTTACATCGGTAACAGGTCCGCCTATCAATCCAAGGAACATGAATTCCATTCCCCTCCTGGCCACAATTTCCTTGATGACTGATATATGATATTGCCGCTCATTGTCATTCATCTCTCATCGCTGATTTAAGTGGGGACAGTTATCAGTTACTTGCGGAGATGGGGATGCTGAAGCACTGTTTAACCTTCTAGAATCCTGGGAAAGAGTGGTTAGGTTAACTGATCATCTGTTAGCCATTGATGGCATAAAAAATTTTGCTAAATTTTCAAACAAACAAATCTATTATCTCTTCCATTCAGCATGATAATTATACCAATAGTTCCATAGTATGGAATCCATACATTAGAGAAGAGAGCAATCTAAAGCTACAGTTGATGGGGAATGTAATAGTAATATCCATGTCTGTACATATCCATGAATATAGATGGATGTGTTTACACTGGCCCAACAGACTACATATGCTAAACAGTGTTATCGCGCAGCTTTACATTGTATCCCACTTATGGTAATTAGACTGGATTCAGGAAGCTGCCAACATCAGCCAACTCCGTCAATGTTTGATTTCTATGGTAATTTATGTCCAACCCGCATGTTTATTCAGAAATCTAAACAACTCAAGACCACAAAGTACTTTTTTTTTGTGATGTATGGCTGCTTAGCTCCTTTGTTTCCTTAGATAGGTTTATGCTTTTATCCTGCCCTGCTTTTAATGCTGTTGGCATACGTTAATAGGGCATTAAGATTATTGTGTTATTAATTTAAGGTCTTTTCTACCTAGATATATTCATGTGTTTGCTAGTTACTTGCAGAACAATGGAGGTTCTGCCCAGTTTTATTTTGAGGACTTCCTGGACAGCCAGTTCAACTGGATTTACCATATATTTATAACCTACTGGCAGCATGTGGTAAAAATCCCATTAAAAAAAACAAGAGGGCCAAGATGGCCCTATGTCGCTCACCTGACTAACCTTGAGTCACCCAACTTAAGTAGATTATATAATACATGTACACTCAAAATTCCAGAAAGACAAGATGGGCGAGTAGTTAGAATTTTGATTTGTTTTGAAGATGTAACAGATGCGTAGAAGAGTTCAAACTTGGTAGAGGTTCTCCCATGGTAAATGTCAGTGAAACTACATCAAAATCAGGTCAGTAGATTCTGACAAGAAGGCTTTTGAAGTTTTTACTATAGATGCCTACATAGTTAACTAGCACCTCACTGTTGTGGTCATGTTTTTTAACAAACCACAACTGCTTGAACAAACTTGGTTATGGGTCACCCAAGGAACATTTCTGCGAATTGTTTTAAAATCAATCAAGTGGTTTCTGACAAGAAGATTTTTAAGTTTTTACTATAGCTTATATAGTAAACTAACCCCACCATCTGGCCGCCAAGTATTAAGACGAATCACTACAGTTTGAACAAACTTGGTGAAGGATCCTCCAAGGAACATTTCTGTGAAATTATTTTAAAATCGAGCCAGTAGTTTCTGACAATAAGATTTTTTAAGTTTTTACTAATTAAACTTGCCCCGCCCCCCTGGCGGCCATGTTTTTTAACAAATCAAGATGGCTTGAACAAACTTGGTAGAGGGTCACCCAAGGAACATTTCTGTTAAGTTATATCAAAATTGGCCCAGTGATTTCTGATAAGAAGATTTTTTAAGTTTTAACTATATCTTATATAGTAAACTAACCCCATTCCCTGGCCGCCATGTTTTTTGACAATTCACTAAGGTTTGAACAAACTTGTTGAAGGGTCCTCCAAGGAACATTTCTGTGAAATTATTTTAAAATCGAGCCAGTAGTTTCTGACAAGAAGATTTTTTAAGTTTTTACTAATTAAACTTGCCCCGCCCCCCTGGCGGCCATGTTTTTTGACAAATTAAGATGGCTTGAACAAACTTGGTAGAGGGTCACCCAAGGAACATTTCTGTGAAGTAATATCAAAATTGGCCCAGTGATTTCTGATAAGAAGATTTTTTATGTTTTTACTATATCTTATATAGTAAACTAACCCCATTCCCTGGCCGCCATGTTTTTTGACGATTCACTAAGGTTTGAACAAACTTGGTGAAGGGTCCTCCAAGGAACATTTCTGTGAAATTATTTTAAAATCGAGCAAGTAGTTTCTGACAAGAAGATTTTTTAAGTTTTTACTAATTAAACTTGCCCTGCTCCCTGGCGGCCATTTTTTTTGATGAATCAAGATGGCTTGAACAAACTTGGCAGAGGATCACCAAAGGAATATTTCTGTGAAGTTATATCAAAATTGGCCCAGTGGTTTCTGACAAGAAGATCGTATAAGTTTTACTATAGCTTATATAGTAAACTAACCCCACCTCCTGGCCACCATGTTTTTTGACAAATCACTACGGTTTGAACAAACTTGGTAGAGGGTCACCCAAGGAACATTTCTGTGAAATTATTTAAAATTCCAGCCAGTAGTTTTTGACAAGAAGATTTTTTAAGTTTTTTACTAAAGCTTATATAGTAAACTAATCCCACCCCTTGGCTGCCATGTTTTTTAAAGAATCACTACGGTTTGAACAAACTTGGTGAAAGGTCCTCCAAGGAACATATCTGTGAAATTATTTTAAAATCGAGCCAGTAGTTTCTGACAAGAAGATTTTTTAAGTTTTTACTAATTAAACTTGCCCCACCCCCTGGCGGCCATGTTTTTTGACGAATCAAGAAGGCTTGAACAAACTTGGTAGAGGGTCACCAAAGGAACATTTCTGTGAAGTTATATCAAAATTGGCCCAGTGGTTTAAGAGGAGAAGTTGTTAGAAGCTAAAAGTTAACGACGGACGACAGACGACGGACGACAGAGGACGGACACGAGGCGATCACAAACGCTCACCTATATTTAATAAAATGGACTTATCAAATTTAAACATTCAGTGGAGAATAGTATCAAGATTGTGATGATGATGATGATCATCATCATCATTCATCTTGTTGAATGTTAGACAAACAAGGTTTGAAATGCCTGGGTAGAGTTTCACCAACATAACTTACATAACTAAAGCTTAAACACTTGAAGTGGTAATTTATGTTAATGTAAAAATAAAATAATCATCAAAATTGATAAAAAACCCATCTCATTATCTTTAATAAATACAAGAGGCCCAAGAGGGCCTGAGGACGCTCTACTGACTCATGAACCCTTGGGGCGGGGTCATTTTTAACCCTAGGGAACCATTTGAACAAATCTAACAATACTATAGTTGGTCATCATTACTACATAAACATTTTAAAAATACATTGGGCCGTTCAAGAGAAGAAGATTTTAAGTTTTGGACTATTTTTAGTAACGGCGGCTATCTTGAATTTCAGATCGAAAAAAAAACTTTCTGTATTGTGTCCTAATGGACCTAGAATTTTCCTTCTTATTGGGGGTCATAATAACCCAAGAGTTGGTATGCTGAAACTCCTTTTCATTACTCATTCTTTACTATAAAACAAAATACATTTCTGTATGATTTAAGTATTTACCTAGGCAAAAACATTTCCGGATGTGAAACACCAACATTATGTAGAGTTGTAACACATATTATACACCTGTGTAAAGCATTGCATTTCTAATAATAAACATATGTGTTACAACTTTTTTTATATATAAGGAAGACTGAAATATTCATTAAAGCACTCAATTAACTATCCTATTCTACATATCCTGGAACAAATGAAAAAAATCCTAAGTTTAAATATTTAAATTGATTTGACCTTATACACTTTGGGACTGTGAAAACACACCACTTACATACAGGTAATAATGTCATTCGATTTCAAAGAAAGTTTAAATACATTAACAGTGCTATCTTTGTCTTCTGTCAAAATTTCATGACTAAGACTTGATGTTTTGGATGCATTTTTCAAAACGACCCACAAAAGTGAAAATTCACAGGTGTTAATAATGAGTGCATGTATCCAGACGAATGGGTCAATTTTCACTTTTAGATTAGCTTCAAAAAATGGTGAACAAATGCACGACAGTTTCATGTCTCAGTCATGAAATTATGACAGTAGTAGACAAAAATGGCACTCTTATATAAAATTGAAATGGGATGATATTTTCTGCACTTAAATTACCTGTATATAAGTGGTGCATTAACCGAGTGTAGTAATTTACCATACTTTCAAATAGACACATACACATATTCCAACATCTTCAACTTACCTGGCTAACTTGCTAAGGCCTAATACGCGTTTATTTGGTAGATAACCTATTGATACCTGAAATAAAAAGATCACACTTTGTTAGTTTTTATCTTAAAGAGGAAAGTCACTTATTATTAAATTCTAAATATCATATAATTGCAGTCACTTTCTTTATACTAGAATATGTTTGGTCAGAGGTTTATTCACTATTCAACAGCATTGTGTATGCAGCCACTTTATAATTCTAATAATACTAATAATAAAAAAATAAATAATTATGATAATAGATTTTCAGTTACGTTTGTAACTCTTTCAGTACAATAAAATTAACAGAGCATATAATTGTTATACATACATTATTTTTCATCTTCATGAATACACAATGTAATGACAATGTGCAGCATATTACTGTATTATAGAATATTACAAATTTAATCTAACATTGTATCAGTTAGGATTACAATGTACTTACAAGAGTTGAAAAATTAATTTTTCTTCTTGAATTCTTTGATATTCTTTGTTTAAAGTAAACTTGGGGTTATAGCGTTTCATAATTGAGTTCCCCATTGAGATAGTGAAAAATGTTTTTTTTGTTTAATATACAAACTTTTGCAAATAATATAATCATCCCAAGCTCTTGATTTATAAGATGAATTAACCTCTTGAAAAATAGATGTAAGATAATCCAGAGTAAGCTTTATAAACTTGTATTGTATTCATTGTGCAATATTTAACCATCTGTCAGCTCCCGAAATAATAATCTGCATGGAGAATCACATGGCATATCATGATTTATATGGATTATATGATCAACTTGGATATGTGGTTTTTTCCAGACTTATTTGGTTTCCTCCATTTTCAGACGACTATACTTAATGCCTTAATCCAGGCTATCACAAGTGATTTGCATAAGTTTTGTCAAATTGTGTAGCTTGTTTGGAAATAAACAAGATGAAAATTAAATTAAGCATAGAACAGTAACTGTTGTGGTTTCAGTGAACAGTCAAAAGTGACATGGTTGTCATGCATGTGGTCCAGTGGTAGAGCAACAGACCCAGGATCAGTGGGTTGTGGGTTTGATCCTCCCCCACAACTATGTGTAGTGTTCTTTAGTAAGACACTTTATCCACATATGCTTCTAATACTGGTTCTACATGGAAACACATTGAGCGTGATTTGCCTAAATTGTAAGAACTTATTTTACATTCGATGTAAATTAATAAAAACAAGCAAATTCAGGAAATTTATGTCCCCCGTTGGACATAACTGTAGAACAACAAAAGCCACAACCCCTAAAAGTGAACTTGAGGTTGTGTTTTGTCATTATAACAAACATTGTATACACATTTCAAAAGATTTTATTCAGACATTCTTAAGTTATTGCACGGAAACCGAAAAAAGTGTGACAAAAATTACAATTTTTCACAAATTTAAGGTGCACATTTCTACAATACCAAAAGTCACAACCCAAAAAAATCAAACTTAGCCTGTGGTTTGTCACTTTAAACATTGTATTAGAATTTCAAAAGATTTGATTAACGCATCTTTTAAGTAACTGCACGGAAACCAAAGTGTGACGGACCAATTTGATTAGTGTCTCCTGCTTTTCGCAAAGTGGGGGGAAAAAAATGGTGTGGTCATACAGTGTAAGTGGCAAATAATATTATGCAGAGTTTACTCTTCAAAGTGAAATAATAAATGATAGTTCACTTAGGCCATTTTTATTTCTATTTAAGGACTGAAATCAGTGGAAAGTACCAAGTATTTTTTCAACAGTGATATTATTAATAATTAATTCACTGAGAAATCTTTATAATTCACCAAAAAGTCACGAGTTAAATAGAAATAACTACGCCAATCCTTAATTATAACTTAAGAACAGTATATCAACAAAGATTTATATAATCCACCAACATTGCTGATTTAGGACACTGTGACCTAAATTTTTATATGTCTTATAATAAACTGAAACATTCAGGGGTCATCTCACCACACCATTATAGATATTACAAAGAGTTTTCATGATGACCTGACACGAGACCGAATATCGCTCTGCCCTCTTTCAACATGGCCTTGTTTGTCCGGGTAAATTTAATGTTATACAATATAGTGCTTCTTTAGAGAGCATTAGCTTGTCAAAGGAAAATGGGGGCGAAGCAATTAACACAGATTGCTGATTGGATTATTGACTTGTTTGAATGACAGCTTGCATCAGGTCAATTACTTAATTGTACTAATATTGTTAAAAAGTACACCATTGATGCCCTTGGGAATTAACATGGTACATGTAAGGCCATCTCAAGATGCTCACAAAAATAAAAAAATTCCTTTAATGAAAGAATGAAACTGAAATGTGAAAATTTACTGTTCTCACACTAAGGCTAAGAAGCAATACAAAATTGATACCAGTGCTGTTGATTTTTATAAAATGTAAAACAGTCAGGCCATCCTTAAAAATAAATGTTTGCCATGCTGGGACCCAGTATTTTTCATGTGGGTAGGTAGCTAGCTAATTTTTGCTAAATTTTAATTTGAAAGTCAATAAAAAAAGTTTGGGTAGCCGCAATTTTGAGTGAGTAGGTAGGAGCATGGCAAACAATTTACTTTTCAAGGACGTCCTCATCTTCTTTAATAAGAATGAAATTTCTGATATTAACTGAATAAAATAAATATCTGGCAAGAATAGGATTGATTCAACAAATATTTAATAACTGCCAATATAAGTATGCTGGGCCTGATTAGCTCAATCCAGGGGTCGTGAGTTCAAATCCCCGCCCAGCAATAATCTGAAAAAAGAAGAACATTCAAGAAAACAGGAGAATGAATATAAGGAGAAAATAGGAGATAGATAGGAGAAAGAATGAATGCCAGTAAGACAAAATAGCAGAAAGACAAGATAGGATTTATAAATAACTATCTATACCTAATTAAAGCCACTTACTTTTCCTATAAATGGTACAAGATGGTGTTCACAAAGTGAGAACATTTCTATATCCTTAACAATGACCATCTCATCATGATCTTCATCAAAAATGGCATCATTCAATACCTCTGAAAATAGAACAAACTTATAATACAAAAATGGCCTCATTTAATACCTCTGAAAACAGAACAAACTTATACAAAGATGGCATCGTTCAATACCCCTGAAACTAGGCCAAATTTATACAGTAACTTATTAAGTTTGGCATCATTCAATAACTCTGAAAATAGAACAAACTTATATACAATAACCATCTCAATTTATTGGTTTAAATTTATATACTTTACATCTATAATGAAACAAGAGTTGTCAGAAGACAACAAAGCTCGCCGATGGTATAAAACTCACAACCAATGCAAAGATTGAGATTGGAGGCAAACACCAAAACTTAAACGCATCTTAACGCATCTAAGCGCAGAAATGTAACGTGGGAGTGTACAGACAAAAAATTAAGTCTTAAAGGGCCATAACTCTGCCAAAATGCAACCCAGAGTTATAGTTCTTGTCTCTGTGTGTTTCAATGATGATGGTGAACACACATGCAAAGTTTCATTCATATCCAATGAGAGTTCGCATAGATATCTTACCTGATAAAAAACTTTAACCTGAAAATTTAAGTTGAAAAAGGGCCATAACTGTGCCAAAATGCAATCCATAGTTCTGATTCTTGTCTCTGTGTTCCATTGATGATGGTGAACACACATGCAAAGTTTCATTCACATCCAATGAGTGGTTGCATAGATATCTTAAACTTAAACCAAACTAAACTCAAAGTTTAACCTGGGTGTCTAAGTCCAAAAAGGGCCATAACTGTGCCAAAAAGCAATCCAAAATTATGGTTCTTGTCTATGTGTGTTCCAATGATGATGGTGAACACACATGCGAAGTTACATTCACATCGAATGAGTGGTTGCATAGATATCTTAAACTTAAACGCAACTAAATGCAAAGTTGAACCTTGGTGTCTAAGTCCAAAAAGGGTCATAACTGTGCCAAAATGCAATCCAGAGTTATGGTACTTATCTCTGTGTGTTCCATTGATGATGGTGAATACACATGCAAAGTTTCATTCACATCCAATGAATCGTTGCATAGATATCTTAAACTTAAACGCATAAAACGCAAAGTTTAACCTTGGTGTCTAAGTCCAAAAAGGGCCATAACTGTGCTAAAATGCAATCCAGAGTTATGGTTCTTATCTCTGTGTGTTCCATTGATGATGGTGAATACACATGCAAAGTTTCATTCACATCCAATGAGTGGTTGCATATATATCATAAACTTAAACACAACTAAATGCAAAGTTTAACCTTGGTGTCTAAGTCCAAAAAGGACCATAACTGTGCCAAAATGCAATCCAGTGTTATGGTTCTTGTCTCTGTGTGTTTCATTGATGATTGTGAACACACATGCAAAGTTTCATTCACATCCAACGAGTCGTTGCATAGATATCTTAAACTTAAATGCATTAACGCAAAGTTTAACCTTGGTGTCTAAGTCCAAAAAGGGCCATAACTGTGCTAAAATGCAATCCAGAGTTATGCTTCTTATCTCTGTGTATTCCATTGCTGATGGTGAATACACATGCAAAGTTTCATTCACATCCAATGAGTGGTTGCATAGATATCATAAACTTAAACACAACTAAATGCAAAGTTTAACCTTGGTGTCTAAGTCCAAAAAGGGCCATAACTGTGCCAAAATGCAATCCAGTGTTATGGTTCTTGTCATCACTTTCGGTCTGTTTTCTTGGTAGAACAAGACAGTATCTGAGAGCCTTTGGAGTCAAGAAGAATCTAGCTGACTAAGCTACCATTACTTTATCCACTGCACTACCATTCCACTTATTTATTACTAAAAATCAACTGGCTGCCTTGCTCATGCAAGAATACATCACGTGATCCTGGTGTCAGAGAATGAACCTTCAACAGACCAACCTTTGAGTCCGGTGCTCTAACACTCAGTCCGAACATGTGCCGAAATTAATAAGAAAAATTTAACAAACAAAAATCCCATTTAAACATTATTTGATTTAATACTTTTTGAAATAACAATAAAATGTTATTCTTCTTTTTTTACCTATTATTATCAATACAGTAGAACTTTGATCGCTCAAACTTGCTAAGACAAAATAGTTCGAGTCAAGCCTGGTACAACAATCATCTTACATGTGCATGGTGTACAAGTACGTTTGTGATCGTGTTATTGAATCCCATGTGTACGCTCTGAACAGGTGCAATAGACGATTTAAATGATATTTATTTCTTGTTTATGTAAAAAATCCAATAAACCAGAAAAGATAATTTCCGAATATAATTAATTGTATAACACTATAATTACTTAACTTACCTTTTATAATCATAATTTTATATACTCATGTATAAATAGCCATATTTAGCTTTCGGTGTGCGTGAGAATGTTAATGACATGAAATCAAACTCTGGTTATCGGGTCCTTCACGAAGTTGCTCGGCAATCGTCAAAGAGGCTGACTTAGTTATCCCCCGGTTACCGGGTCCGTCACTAAGTTGCTCAGCAGTTTCTCCTTCAGGTAAGTGTGTTGTTAAATGCGACATTGTGCAATGAGACTGAGCTTCCCATGTCTAAGATTTATAGGGTAAAATTGTATGTGACACTCTTTACTATTTAATGTTTGCAATATAAATTGGTTTTATTTTGATTTCATCTTAAATTACAAATAAACACCAAATTAAGAATCAAATTAATGCAACATGTGGTATACAATTAAAGCAAACATGTAACCAATTATAAACACACTCGCCAACTTCTCGCTCTTTAAGACAGTGTGAATTTTATGACGTGTAGAAATGGAACCTTTGAATGCGTGAACAAACATAGCAAACTTCTCCGATTTTCTTTGATCAATTGTTCGACCGAAAGGTGTGAAAAACACAGGTAAGTGTGTTGGCGGGACTTAATTTCTAGTTTGACTGTTACACCTATCAGTGTTCTAGCCATCGGTGGTAGAACAATACAAATTAAATAGGATTTTGGCAGGGACCGGGTTAGTTGTTCGAGCGATTAGTTGTTTTCCAGCCAACCAAGTTTGAGCTATCGAAGTTCTACTGTATATGGAATAAAATCTCATTTTAACAATATCAATGCTTTTTGAAATAACAAAGATACGTTACACCCAATTCTTCTTTTTTACCTATGATTATATAATATATTGAACTCTATTACAATTCATACCAATCATCTCTATATTGAATTGATTGAATATTTAGCATAATTTTTATGCCATCGAGGGCTAACAGACGATCATTTAACCTAACCTCCGTTTCCTGGGATCCTGAAAAGTTAACCGGTTCTTGAGCACACCCCATTCCTAGAAAATGTTAATAAGACCAAATAACAGTACAACATTTCTTAATTATTCTATATCATATTGTTTAATTAATTTAAAATAAAAATCAACTAAAATACACTAGAATTATGTTCATAGGACACGGATGCCCCCCACTATACAAAAAATTCAGTTTGAAAGGGGCGTATATAAGTCTAGTAAAATTTGACCAACATTGACAAAAATAGAACTTCATCATTCTGTATTTTATAACTACACAGCTATAATACACCAAATATTTATTAACTACATAGACCCTTTCAGAAGTTAAACCACTTTGACAGATGGACACACAAAATGAACAGGTGGAGGCTGCAATGATGAATTCATTGAAAAAGGATAATACTTAATATTGGTTATTTTAACTCAAACTACCTTTTAACCTATTTTGTTTCATTGTTGATGCAATATATCAATTCCTACAATTTAAAACATTTAGTCTTAATTATTCTATGCATATAACCCTTAAATAAATGAGTAAATGCAAAATAAATGGGTTCATACTGTGTATTGGTTTTGCTCAATTCTTTGATTTTAACTTTAATGCCTATAATAAGAGTTCAGGAAAGAAACTGTTTTAAAAATTGTTAAATTTCTCATCTACCAGTTTCACATTATCCCTATCAAATAAAGGTATATTAACAATACTGTTTAATAGACTAATTATAACACCAAATATGTCATTAAAATATCTTAAAGGAAACTAAAGCTATTGAACAGAAACAATTTTTCTTTACAGTGACCGTCATGACCTGTAGTGTACTGTTGACCTAAAAACTCTCATAATATCAGCCCTACAGTGTACTGTATTATAAGTATACTATGCTCAATTCAGGCTCTATTAAGCCTACCTGCTATTAGTCTCCAAAATGATCTTATACAGATTTTTTTTATAATAAGCAAATGTTCATGTTAACCATATGTGTTTTATTTTAAGCTCGCAGTATTTAAATGTGGCTGTAAAGGACATTGCTCTCTGATCTGTGAACTTATCTTAAAGTTAGTACAAAATACAAACCCTTGATGCCGTAATACATCTGTATTGAACAATCATTCTCACATTGCGATGCAACCATAAGCAAGATGCATTGTTCATTATCATGTTTCACCCACACACTCCAAACTACCATTATTCCTGCACATAATGAGTCCCATTTATTACAGGCATCGTCACTTTATTATTATTGATTTAATGGAATTTCTTTAATAACTGAAAATCAACTCAATATGCTTTATTTGCTCACTCTCCCCAAACTTTTGTTCGCCGATGGAATTTTGATGACATTATACAACTGGTTTACTGGGCATGTACTTGTTATTCATAGAATTGGAGGAACACGATACCGGGAGCCTCTCCATCAATGAAGCGACTCTTGACGTCAAATGTAGCCAAATGAATCTGCCAATATGGCATCTCGCACATTCTTTGTGTCACGTTAACAAATTTATAGATCAGTAGACAAGACATTTCAATTTGTAAAGCAAATAAAAGATAGGTTGTTGAGCCCAGTATGTCCGTTAATCACCAATTATCAGGATATGAGAGTAGTGCACAGACTTGGCGCCGGTATCAAAGTGGGATTGGAAATAAAGTTTCATTATTCTTCCACAAACAAGTTCTTGTTATGAACGCCCACTGGTTAAGTTTATAATTATGGGAATTCAATTCATGAAACTCACGGTTAATTCAGTTCATTAACATGAGTCAAAAATTGCCACAGAACTGTGATGTGCAGTTAAATAGACAACAAACTAATGTAAGAAATGCCCGAGTGGAAGACCTGGAGTAAAAACAGGGGTGGGGTGGGGAGATGCTGCAATTTGTTTCGGTTTCAAGAATGCAAATAATGATCAATTTCTGATGGGTTTTTTTTTTTGAGAATTTCTTTGGTAAAAATAATTAAATACATGTACTAGTATACAATGTTTCTAAAACACATTTTGTATGTTTGATTTTTTTCGACATTTTTACCCTCACAGTTAATGGGAGAAAGAGAGATAGATAGATTTGCCCTTGTACACACATAAGTTTACCTGCAACACTTTCATATCAAGACTATTCCTCTTTAACTTATAAACCTATCACACACAAACTTGCTACCAAGTATCCATATAAAATCTAGTTGCGCAGCATATATCGTCATTGTGCTCTGGCCTAGAGAAGTTATTGCCCTCTACCAGTCATTATATTATGGTTTAATAATCGCAGGAATCCTTCTAATTAACTTAATTTTTAATTGATTTTGGCCACATTTGTTACGGAGTATCAGTATGAAGTCAAATTATACTTCATATACTGAAATAGTCGCTGTACAGATTTAAATAAACCTCCAAGACCTGTGACATGCATCTAAACCTGACTTCTTAACCCTTTACTCCATAAATACCCGTTTTCCCGCACCAATCAAGAAGGCCTTAGAAAACATTGCAGGAAGAGTTCAGATTGTTCTTAACAAGCAATCTGAACAGTTCCTGCACTGTTTTCCACTCTGTCAGTCAATATAAACATAATTCACCCAATAATTCAATAATAATTCATAAAGACTGACAACCAGTTTACATAACCACTCTTGTCTGGGATCCTGACAGGTTAACAGGCGACCAGTTTACCTAACCACTCTTCTCTGGGATCCTGACAGGTTAACAGACAACCAGTTTACCTAACCACTCTTGTCTGGGATCCTGACAGGTTAACAGACGACCAGTTTACCTAATCTCTCTTGTCTGGGATCCTGACAGGTTAACAGACAACCAGTTTACATAACCACTCTTGTCTGGGACCCTGACAGGTAAACAGACGACCAGTTTACCTAACCACTCTTGTCTGGGAATCTGACAGGTTAACAGACGACCAGTTTACCTAACCACTCTTGTCTGGGAATCTGACAGGTAAACAGATGACCAGTTTACCTAATCTCTCTTGTCTGGGATCCTGACAGGTTAACAGACAACCAGTTTACCTAACCACTCTTGTCTGGAACCCTGACAGGTAAACAGACGACCAGTTTACCTAACCACTCTTGTCTGGGAATCTGACAGGTTAACAGACGACCAGTTTACCTAACCACTCTTGTCTGGGAATCTGAAAGGTAAACAGATGACCAGTTTACTTAACCACTCTCGTCTGGATTCCTGACAGGTTAACAGATGACCAGTTTACTTAACCACTCATGTCTGGGATCCTGACATTTTACCTAACCACTCTTGTCTGGGATCCTGACAGTTTACCTAACCACTCTTGTCTGGGATCCTGACAGGTTAACAGAAGACCAGTTTACCTAACCACTCTTGTCTGGGACCCTGACAGGTAAACAGACGACCAGTTTACCTAACCACTCTTGTCTGGGATCCTGACAGGTTAACAGATGACCAGTTTACCTAACCACTCATGTCTTGGATCCTGACAGTTTACCTAACCACTCATGTCTGGGATCCTGAAAGTTTACCTAACCACTCTTGTCTGGGATCCTGACAGGTAAACAGGCGACCAGTTTACCTAACCACTCTTGCCTGGGATCCTGACAGGTTAACAGGCAACCAGTTTACCTAACCACTCTTCTCTGGGATCCTGACAGGTTAACAGGCGACCAGTTTACCTAACCACTCTTCTCTGGGATCCTGACAGGTTAATAGGTGACCAGTTTACCTAACCACTCTTGTCTGGGATCCTGACAGGTTTACAGATGACCAGTTTACCTAACCACTCTTGTCTGGGGTCCTGACAGGCTAACAGATGACCAGTTTACCTAACCACTCTTGTCTGGGATCCTGACAGGTTAACAGACGACCAGTTTACACCACTCTTGTCTGGGATCCTGACAGGTTAACAGACGACCAGTTTACCTAACCACTCTTGTCTTGGATCCTGACAGGTTAACCATTACTTGAGAACATCCATCTCTGCATGTAACTGATAACTATTCCCACTTAAACCATAATGTCATATATGACGTTCGCCTGGCAGGGATCTAAACTCATGACCAATGGATTGATAATCAGATGCGTAGACGACTGAGCCACGGGACTGGCTACAGATACTCTGTTTTCTCCACATATGGGTAAATGTTTCGCCTATTATTCAAGGTATCCAAAATGTTTGTTTTTTCTCCTTGTAACAACAAATGAAAAATCTTTTCTTGAGAAAGATTAAAAAAGGGTCCTCTGTGGACTGGAAGTGCCATATATAACCTGAATTATGTTGATGCAGATCCTGCAGACACAAGGTATGATACCCCACCCAGTCACATTATACTGACACTGGGCAGACCAGACCTATAACTCTCATCTAAATGCTGAGCATCAAGCGAGGAAGCTTCTAGTACCATTTTTAAAGTTTTTGGTATGACCCGGCCAGGGATCAAACCCACGACCCTCCGCATGCAAGCGGACGCTCTACCACTAGACCACACCGTGGTCTAATTATGTTGAAAATATAGCTAAACCCCATTCAAAAAAAGTAAAGTAACATAAAAAAAAGTTTGCAAATAAAACATAAAAGTGTTGAGTCAATGTAAAAAAGCTTATGAGAAGAGAGAACAATTATTGATGAAACAATTGTACATTATAAATTATAAAAAATTATGCCAAATTTTGATCTGAAATTGGTATCTAAATACCTCCCGAGGTACTTAGCACAGCCTATTATTGGTGATTGAAAGTTTGATTATCTTTGGTGTCATTATATATTTGCATAGTGTCAATACTTATTAATATACTTTTATAGATCACACTCGATAATCTTACAACAGATGTTTCCTAACACCGTTATTCTTGTCGTCAATTGTTACTACCAATCAGCAGTGAATGATAACAACATGGATCTATGAGTTTTATCAAATCTACTGTAATATATAGTACAGGGTAAATAATTCCATCATTTTTTAACAAAAAATAAATTGCTAAATTAATACCATAAGCATGTTTACCATGCTTTTTCTGAGCTAGCATGTTTTCCTACATTACTGATCAATGTGAGCTCATGAATATTTAACCTTTCTGAAAAAATTCAAAGTTTCATCAGTAGAAAACTGAATGAATCAGGTTTAAAGAAGGAGATAATTTGGATGGTGATATATTTTTTTCAAATCTACATTGTTTTCTAATTATTTTTTTTATTTTCCAAAACACTTTCTGATTTGCAACTATTTCAAAAATCACAGGAAGGGTCCATGGGACATCAATTTTCTTTAATACCCAGGCAGAGAAACCAGTATTATAAATATGTATTAGATATTGAAACACAATGTGAACATTATATACTGATTAAATTTAGACATCATTCAATTATCAGCCCATGCATATATATTCCACAGCACTAACTATTTTAATGGTATCCTGCATTAATTCAATAGTTGATAGTCAAACACATACACAGCAATATACCATGTAATGCAGAAGGCCACGGGTTCGATCCCCAGCCAGGTCATACCAAAGGCTTGAGAAATGGTACAAACCATAATCAATTCTAGTACACCGAACGGAACGAATATCAAAAGCATTTTAATCGTTATACAAATGGATTAAAAATGCGAATGAAACGATAAACGAATTAATAAATGAAATGATACATGGACACAACAGGACAACAATCCACAAACTATACAAAACAAAAATGCAAATGTTAAACGCAACAAAGATTAAAAATTTGGATATTCTCTAATATTAATATCGTAGTTATATTGACAATGAAATAAATAATTAAATGAAATGATTGCTCTCTTTGTCATTTTAAGTCTTTAAATTGCTTTACCTGTAACTTTAATTTAATTTCTTTGTTATAAGTTTTAATCTTGAATTATCCATGAAAAAAAAAAATTGCCTCGGGCATTGTTTCTTTGCTTTTAACAATGTGATAAAACAATCAGGTGACGCATGCTTTATAGGGCTGTGTATTGCCAGGTCACTTACAATACAATACATACCGTGATATTGGTACAGTATGATAGCATACGCTGCTTAACATTAGAAAACAATCTTACTTTAAATTGCTTTAAAGTTCACTTTGATATGATATACACAAGTATTAAGTGACAAACAGTTTTCTGTTTTGTCGGTAGGGCTGTGCATTGGCATTTTTTGCAATGCGTATGGTGATACTTCATTTTCAAAACGATATGTATCATGATAAATAATGCCTGTGAAAATAAGTGGCTATGCATATTGCAATATTGCATCATGGTACTAATATTTAAACTGTATCTTATGAAATCAACATGATTGTTTAATAAGGTGTATGTAATAACTACACTCGTATGCAACTTAAAAATATCTTTATTTACAGAGAACAACAGAACTTATTACAGTGTATAACTGCGAGTGATGAAATAAACAAAGTGGGATAGTACTTGATGGGAAGGAGATGCTGTTTGTACTATTCATCACGTGTTTAGCCAGTTTATATCCAAAAATTCGTCTTGCGTTTTAAAGACCAGTTCTTTTGTGTGTGTTTGTTTATTAGATTGTTTTTTATGTTTCATCAAGAATGGAATTGCCATGCACGATATCTGACAATTGTATCGAAGCATCATAGATCTAAAGAAGGCATTGCATCACAGTCTATTGGAAGTTTCATTAAACACTTGATACACACATCAGCGGAAAGGTGAATCGCGATTCATCGATAAATCGTTACACCTCTATTTGTCGGTAACACGAAACAGTTTATTGTATGTTTTTATTTGTTTCCAATTAACTTTTATTTTCATATGCAAATTAAAATTAAAGTTTGAATGCCATTTGCAGTTTTAGTAACACAATTTAGAATTCATATACGCATATTGAAATTCGAAATCTGAGCTCTATGATAACAAAGTGAAAGCCTCATGGTGCATAAATGATGGTGCAAATAAAGTAACGGTAATGGTTCCTAATTGAAAGCCTTTAAGACAGGCTATTTCATGTGAGAAAACATACCATGACATGTTCCTGTCCATGAGCAACCTGTCACAGGACAAATACGATAAGATTTTGGCAACAGGACTACTTTTCATTATAAACTTGTGCTGTGACACCACCACTCGACACGCCTTTACTGATAAGGACTGTATTTTTTATAACTATCCTTACCAGTATTAGTCCCAAATTACAAAACATAATTATGATGCAAAGAGTGAAATATCTTATAAAGCTTATAGTATAGTTTTAAAATAAATTGTTTTTATACCCGACAAGGCTGATGATTAAATCTATCCAAATTTTATTCTGATAATGAACGACTGTTTAACTAAAATAAGTGTGTCAAGTTTCAAAGCAATTAAGATAATGATCACAGTCATGTTGATTCTGCCATTTAATTAAATATACAGGACGGGTAAAATCGTTGCTCTCAATTAATAAGTGAGTAAATTATACTAAATTATACATATTTTTAAAATAACAAGTATTGAATTATTTGTTTGTGACACATAACAGCAAAGACACATAGACATGTATTATTTCATTCACTGCTTGCAAAAACTAGTTAGCTCAGTCAGAATATTGTCTGACTACCAATTCATGGTGTTTGAGTCCCAAATCCCACCATAGCACATTCTCCATAATGACCGATATTTTGCCTCATTATCTTTTGTTTCTCATCGCTTATTCAAGTGGAAAAATTATTTGTTACTTGCGAAAATGAATGTGTTTGAGTACTGGTAAAACTTCCATGATTCCAGGAAAGAGTGGTTAGGTTATCTGATCATCTGTTAGCCCTCAATGGCACAATCATCAAGCTTAATATTTAACCAGTTATATTCATTTTTAAAGAAATTGATTATGGTAATCTTTTTAAATACACTCTGTTCAATATGAATTTGACTAGTTTACCTGCCCATTGTTCATGTCTTTAAATGCATTGAGTGTTGTGATATGGTTTATTTACTATTTTGTAATCAAAACAATGTATGTGTCACAAAAATGGAAGTGTTTTGGTTCAACCTGTACACTACCTTCTTTTTTTTTGTTTATAAAATATTGGAATAAAACATGGAGGCTTTTATTATTTATTTCCACTTATTTTAAAATAAGTCTAATAGATAAAGTGATTCACGTTTGGTACTTGACTAATTAAAAGTAAGACATACATGGTAACCAAGCTACGAATTTTAAACTGGTAAGTCACCTATTCAGCTTTTTGACTGACATGCGTGAATTCCACTAGACGCAAACAATTACACCGCAGGTGGTGTCTGTCTTACCCACTTACACGATGGGATGAGATGAAATCTATTGGTGCAGCAATTTACCTAGTTATTCGTTATTGTAAAGGAATAATTCTATAATATTTTTCTGCCATTATTTTCTCTATCTAATTGAATAAATATCCTATAATGTTAACTAAATATATACGTAAAACATATTGCAGCTTACAATGATCTTTAAAATCGCATTTTTTAAGTTACTATATGTTGTAGCACCCCTCGATACCACACTCTATAGAACAGAAAATGGGATTTTGTGGAGTAGATTTTCATGATAGCTGTACATGTAATGGATTTTAATTTTAAATTTTAATATTTGTCATCATTTTTACGCCATTGAGAGTTGATCAGCTAGTTGACCACTCTTTCAGGAGCTCCTGGAAGGTTATTCAATACTCAAGTACACCCATCACTGCAAGTAACCGATCAAATTTCCACTTCAATCAACAGTAAAAGACAATTAGACACTAATATCTCCAAAATCTGGTAAAAAAACAACTCCTTTTTAAACCAAATAACATATTTTTGTGAGTTTAGATTTGGTATCAAAAGAAAAGGATTATTAATATCTTAAATTATATAAAATAAATGAATAATTATAAGTATCATTCTTATGTCATCAACAAAAACAGATGATTACAACCACTCTTTACTGGGTAACCAGTACTCAAGCACTACCATCTCATCAATAAACTGATTCCCACTTGAATCAGTGGTGAGAGATGAATGACAATGAGACACAATGCCATATATCAATCATCATGGAGACTGTGGCTGGGCTGGGATTTAAATTCATGACCCCTGGATTGATAGTCAAATGCACTACCAACTGCTGTAACTAATTCTAAACTGTCACATACTTATAAATAGCTCTATAAATAATAAAATCAATGTAAAGAGAACTTTGACTGTTATTGTTTTGACACGGTCAGCTTTGACAATACAATTTATTTTTTTGCAATAGATTGTTTACACATATTTATGTTTTACCTCAATTATGAAATCTATTACAACTTAGATAAATCACAATCAAGGTCTTCCTTTATAGAACAAGTGCAGCTCTAAATTGTCTTCCTTAAGGACACCATGCATACTAGTTGTTGTGGAGGAGTGAAACCATGTCCAATGTTCTATCAATGAACCACGCACTTCACAATAGCTAAGCATATCTCACAGACAAACCAGCATGAATAATTTTCAACAATAAAGCAATGGTAAAATATCTTGTAATATGAATTCATGAAATTACCTGTCATGTTTTCTTTGTACCCCTTTGTGAAAAACATCATGGCTTTTGCTGCACGTTCTGGTGTTTTAAGAAGTCCTTGTCTTTCAGGGTTTTCTCCCAGAGCACCTATCACACCCTTATAGTGTTCTGAAATCTTTGAAAAGGCTTCGTCATGATTAAATGCACCATCAACCGCAGGAAGGGGTATTTTTGGTTGTTTTAAAACTGGTGATATAAGTCCTTTGTCACCTTCAAATGAAGATTTTTGCACAGTGGTCAGGTGTTTCAGCTTTTCCTGCAATTCATTCTCTGAATCCTTCCGACAATTACCAGAATTCTCATTCATCTTTCAGCAATTAACTTTAACGTGCCTATCACGACGTGTTGTACTTCTACACTTTCTCGGTTGTTTTCAGCGCTGACAGCGCCGTTTTGTTTATTTATAGCGTATTGGTGAAAATGACATGTCACGTGATATATTGCCAAAGTTCAATGCTACAAAATCACAATCGCACAGACGACTGATATTCTTTATTCTTTTAGTACCAGACTGCGTCTCCGTAACATAGACTTCCTGCAAAACCGAAAGTAAGATCGGTATGGCGGGTATATTGTGTCTATGAGGTGAGCTGGTTCTGTTTAACACCTGTTATGCGTATTTTCCTCCATTGTAGTTAGTTAATACTGTTTATCATTACTTATGCAGGAAATGCTGCACCATCGTCATGTTTAAATATGCTGGTGTAAATTGTTTTCGATCACAAACTGAATTATATCCATTTACAGCCAAAACGGCACCGAACCCAAACGGGAAGCAGGTTAAACCGGCCACATGTCAAACTGGCCACAAAAACCGGCTAAAAGGTTGAAAATATAATATTTAAGGACAAACTACGCGACAGTTGTGTTTTATGAAATTTATTAAATGAAAAATAGTCCTTTATAATGAATGATATGAACTAAAAAAAAATGAGCATTATAATAAAAATGGATAACAACTATTTTAATCCCCTAATTTTTCTTGATAAGATATAACATACCTGTATCGCATGTGCAGTGCTGCCATCTATCACAGGAATCGCATGTGACAGCCTGCTGTCTTTCACGAACCAAAAAGCCACACTCATTACAAGAGTCCGACATTTTCATGCACAAAAACACAGCATTGATACAATGACAATCAAAGTTACAGTATTAATTTAAGTCCACAACATTGACAAAATCCAACGAACACTAATAATTTAGTCCAATTTAATCTTACCAGTAATATATTAAAAGACAAGACACTGAGTATCAATAACACAATACTTTATCAACATTCAAGAATGTTTTGTGGATAGTGCAACCAGCGCATCATATTTATACTTAAAATGTTTACTAAATTTGTGGTCAGTTTGTGTTCGCAGATAATTTAAGCAAATTATCACTTTTCACGAACAACTTGAATTTCTTTAAAGGTGGAACCTGATAAAAGAAAAATTAAAGGACTGTAAACACCTTTGATTAACTGTTATGTTTATCGCATGCAGCGCAACCGATAAATCACAAGTTAATTAGTACATTACTTGATTAGATTAGTGACAAATACAATTTCTTTTAATAAGCACAATTAATTATTATGTAAATGACTTATTATCGTAGAATTACTACAAACATATACTAAATGTCAGCCAACAAAAAAAATATAACGTATTTTTATACATTCCAACGTCACAAACTATAAAACATTAAATCTTTTATTTAGTGCATTGTTTGATAAGGTAAATTGCTTATTATCGTAAAATTACAAAAAAACAAAACAAACATAAATTTGCAATAAATCCATTTTTTTAATTAGCACATGGTATAATTATGTAAATAAATAATGACTAAATAAATAATCTTTAAAAAATTGTTAATTATCGACTAATGACAACCAAAAGCAAAATAAGGACCTTTTTTTTTATATAAATTTATCTCCAACAGTAAAAACTTACAAAAATTATCAACAACAAAAAATATATCTGTGGCTGTTTTGGCCAATATTGTGGCCGTTTTGACCAATATTGTGGCCGGTTTAGTCATACTAAAAAATTGTGTAGCCGGTTTGACCATTTTTTGTGGGTGCTTTGACTTTTTTTGGGGCCGCTTTAACTGTATTTTCACCCAAACGGCCCCAGTCAAAACGACTGCCTATACCTTAGTCGAAACGGCCCCATTATACTTTTTTTTTAGATATATATTTCTTAATTGATTCAAATAAAAAAAGAAGAAGAATAAAGTTTAATCAATTGAGGTGTGAATATGGTCTGTAAAAAACAAGTATTAACATTACTTGTAGTCTCATTTAATCGCCTTATAGGGGTGAGACTAGCCCCTTTAGAGGACGATCAAATAATAAAAAAAAAATTAAATCGTTTGACATCGTGCTTTGATATGCACTACATTACTGGTTGCTTTAATCAAGGACTTGTATAGAAGGATGGAATCTTGCAGTTCTTGACTAAATGTTGATGAAAAGACACAAGAAGGATTCATAATTTGCAAATTAATCATTCATAATTCACAGGCAACTGTTTTCTTGTACATAAACAGTTACTGTAAGTTGTATGTAATCTTAGCAAACATTTCACTGTACTAAATACAGATGAGACTGAAATAAAGAAATATATATACAGTCCCGAATTTTTGGCTGATTTATGTTTTTCAACTTTTCTGCCCCAGGCACCTTTCCCTGGATCTGCTAGTGCTGTTTAAGTGTAATTTATGTTTATCCATTTTCAGAACTTCCAACCTATAGTACTGGTAACAAGAAAGAAGAATGATATTTCAGTTGTAATGGAAATGCTCTCCGAGTTTCCTCACCTTATACCCCAGGACAGGGATAGCCTTCACTATGATGGATATTTTTCTGTTTGTGTAAGCAAGAAATTGTGTAAAGAAGGAAAGGCAGCTGATTGATATTTTGTGAACGCTTGCAAAATCTCGCAATATCTCGTTTTCAATTATCTTAACTTCCATTCATCTCAGGAACACAAATCAAAATTCTTACATTGCAAAATAGAATTCTCATCAAAACAATACTGTTCCCAGCAATTTGTGTTTAAAATTGTTAAAGTACTTCTGATTGCAAAATTTGTATACTGCAGCTAAAATAGCAATTACCTGTACGAGAAATTTTACTTCAAACCTCAATATTTTTCATTCAAGATCATTGTTCATGATTGAAATATTTTAAAATATCTTTTTATATACAACTTACATTTTATGTACAAGAAATCAGTTGCCTTTAAATTATGAAGGGTTCATTTACCAAATAATTAATCCTTCATGTGCTATTTTATCAATACTTAGCAGGTGCAAGTTTCCTACTATACAAGTGTTAGTCCTTACTGAAATCGACTTTTTTTAAATAAAAAGTTAGTTTTGTGGATAACATATTATTAGTGTTGAAATATAACAATTAACTTCATAAAAAATCACTTGTATTAACTCAAAATCAAACTTTAGAAACAGGTAAAATAAATATACTTGTTTAAAGGATACATTTCACATCTGTACACCTTTATGGATTTTGATATTTATATGTGAGCCATAATATGGAGTCTGGGAATTTGCGTTATATCACACAAGTTCTACATAAATTAATATAAGCTGCAGAAGTATATAATAATAATTTAAAGTAATTTGCAGAACCTTTTAAAAACAAATAATTCTCTTAATTGTCACATAGGGTACTTTTTAACAACTTAAAACTTCTCTTAAATCATCATTTATTGTGTAATTTCTTGGTTTCATGGTGCTCATTTGCGTGTGTGTTTGCACTAAACACATATTACTCTAATCTTCTAAACCAAAACAGCTTGTGTTTTTTTTTTAAATAAACTTCAGTTTCCTCATATTTGAATTGATTAACTTCTTTTTTTTATTTGTAACGTAAATATGAGAATTTGACTTAATATTTTTCTGTAATGTGGCGTAACCAATCGTGTCCCCAGAGTTACGTCATGACAAAATGTGTTGTAGCTTACAACCTTGACATCGACGATCTCGTACACATGTTGTTTTAACGTGATCGACAGTGTACTATGAAAATGATGTAAACATGGCATTCTAGAACCTACCACTTAAATATGGCATACAGCCAACATATTGGTTACGAGAAACGTGTCCTCTTTTGTTACGTCAGGGTTTCTGAGCATAATGAAAAATTACCAAATAATTCGCCCGCGTAACCTTTTAACCTTGAGTCTGTTTACGACACCGATACCAGTCAGTTCTATTGCTGGCAGCGAGAATGAGGGTTGAGGAATCAACTCGATATATGGCGGACGACAATGTACAGTCAGTTTTCAAAAAAAAAGTTACGACAACAACATTGTTTTGATTCATCCTCCGGTCTCTTAAAAGCATTGAAAATGCTTTTAAACATTACCAAAATGATATGTGATGTATGAAAGTACCATAACGAATAATTAATTCTATGTAACAAGGTTTTGTTCAGTTCTGCCTGACCGATGTAGTGTATCATATTACATCAACAACAAGAATCTCATGGTTAACAGTGATTGACATGCTGTACCCGTGAAAATGAAATGGGTTTGAACAATTAAGATGTCTGAAAGTGTGAGGGAACAATATGAACTTTAAAATATATATTTGATGTATAATTTACTCTCAAATTGTTTGTGTGTAACAAGTGAAATAGGGACACAATTTTCACTGTGTCAAGTGTTACACCTGTGCCCGATTTATTCATGAATACAAAAATCCAGTTCAATTAAATGTTTATGATTGATCAGACATTGTTAACAGAAATGTCCTGTGATTGTTTTTGCATGAAGACGGTAGTTGAAACACCTCAATCAAGTTGTATAGATGCATTGAGTCTGCAATGGTGTAACTTGGTGTCTTTTATTGTGGTCTATATTGGTGTCCTGTTACACATTTTGTGTCCAGTTACATCGTACTTGGTGTCTCGTTACATCATACTTCCACTTGGCACTAATTGCTAAATATCAAACTAAATAACCAGTTTTACATTTGAAACAATTAAACTTAACCTGGTAATTCATTTAAGTAGACTTAATAGATGCAAGAAACTAATATGACCATAAATAAATGAATTTATAGTATAGTGTCCAGTGTTACTAACAGTGAAATTTAAAAATCACATTCCTTTATACATAAATCTAGAAACTGTTACTATTTTTAACAATATTATAACATTAAATAGTGTAGTAACCTAATAAAGCATAAAATTTAACAAGTATTAAATATTAAAATAGAGGACACCAAAGGGTTTGTGATGTAACACAAATTCCCGGACTCCATATTATGGCTCACAAATAAATATTTTATGCTAATGCATTCATTTCTGTTGATAAACTGCATGCATGAAAAACATAGGTTTACCATGTCAGTACAAGTTTATCAGGCACATGACATCGTTATGCATAACTATACATTTTGACCTGGACGAAATCTCTACAGGCTGAAGCAAAAGTTTATTTTTCAATTTCATAAAAAGATGAATTAGAAATATTGGCATGGTAAATAGAATACCATGTAAGTGTCTAATATTATCAACTTCATCAGGTTTGGCATGAAAAAAACAAGGACTCGTCAAAGCCTTATCTTGTTTTGAGTTCTACTGGCCAAAGGCCAGCAGGGCTTATGTCATGGTAAATTGTCCGCCCGTCGTAGCTTGTCGTCAGTCTGTCCGGCCTTCCTTTAACCTTTTTCTTGTAGACGCGATAGCACCTTCATTTTTTATTGAATCTTAACCAAACTTGCACAGCAGTTATATAACCGCAATATCTCGGACAAGTTATTTAACTATTGTGATTCGACCACAAATGCCCCCGTCATAGGGCTTTTAAGCACATTTCAAGAAAAATTTTAAAAAACATTTTTTCTGAAAGTTTAAGGCCTAGACCTTAGATATTTTACATGTAGCATCTGTTGAAAGTAGAGCAATTCGGGTCCTCTTGGGCCTCTTGTTTTCTAAGCCTCACCTGTTAAAATTGATAATATCAGACACTAACATGGTATTCTTTATTTATTATCAGGTGCATAATTTACACTTCCTAACTGATTTTACTGTGATTTACTATAAAAAAACTTTGAGTTTCACATAGAGATACTATGGGAAAACAGAACATTCTCATTCATTTGTGCATAATTAATTTTCAGTTTGAGCTTTACAGCAGTTCTTGTAATTATTATATCCGGGCCCGACTAGCTCAGTCGGTTATGCATCTGACTTTCAATCCAGAGGTCGGGATTTCGAATCCCCGCCCAGCAACAGACTCCGTGATGGTTGATATACAACATCATGTCTCATTATCAATTGTGTCTCACAGCTGATTCATGTTGGAAAGCTATCAGTTACTTGCGGAGATGGGGTGTCCTAGGAAAATAATCTTCCACTCTAGATCAGATCAGTCAAACGTGTCATTGTATGATATGAATTACATTGTATCAGTACATCAGAGAATGATTTTCTACAAATCAAGGAGCTGGAATGTTTATAGGCCATCTAAGGGGAATTTTACTGTTACATGTCAGGAATATTTTCACATCAATTTGTACAAAAAGATCAAATAGTATCTAAAGCATTGACTTGTCAAAGCAAATCCCTATGAGTAGGGAATTGAAGTTTGAACAAGTCAAGGGGCCAAGATATATATGGGCTTTGTAAGGAGACTATTTCTTTATATAAGTAAAAGTTAATGGAAACTGAAAATTTCTGATTTAACCCTTAACTTCATATAGACGCCTTTGGACACCTCTAATATTGAAAGCATTAATTTACCACATATCAGCAATGGATGAATTATGTTTATATTAACTGACAGAGTGGAAAACAGTGCAGGAAGTGTTCAGATTGCTCGTTATGAGCAATATGAACTCTTCCTGCACTGTTTTCAAAGCCTTCTTTGATTGGTGCGGGAAAACGTGTATCTACAGAGTAAAGGGTTAAAATATTTCCTTTTCATAGCAAATAACTTTTTATCCAGTAATAATGTTTTTGTTAATGGGGTTTAACGCCATTTTCAGAACATTTCAGATTACAATAATGGCATTTCCAGTTTAATTGGCGGCGGAAGGCCTCAGAATAAATCTGAGTAGAACCACTCTACTTCCTCAAGTAACTGGCAAACTTTTTCACATAAAGTTTTTGGAGCAAGCAAGACATGAACCTATGACCTTAGCAGTGAGAGGAAAATGATCTTGAGCTGGTGCCTTAGACCACTCGGCCACACAGGACCCTTTTATCCTGTTATTATGGGACATGGCTATCCCCCTAAAAGGGTTTATATTGTGAAATTTCAAAATAATACTACTGGTATATCAACTATAAGGCAGTAAAAGCATCCTCAGGCCCTCATGTTAAGATGTTGTTTTAGGCAGGAAAAAAATGCGTTAAGTGGGAGGGTTTTGAAGGGTCTGGTGAGTAACAGTAAAAATCAGTAGTACTCATTTTATTAGGCCATTATAAATTAATTGCTAGATTATCATCCAAATTTTTTGTAAAAACAGGGAGGGAGGATGGGAAGATTTTAATTTTTAATTTTTATTTTTAAAATTTTTTAGGTTGATGTTTAATGCAGGCTAATTTGCACTGAGAACATATAAATAGGAAATGTCAAATGTGGCTAATTAAGACAAGTGGCTGCTTAATAGAGGTGACCGCTTGTACAGGTTTTACTGTATATGAACTCATGAATGTCTAACATGTCTTGCAGACATGTTTTATATTTGAAAATTACCTGCATTGTTAGAAGGTTGCTTGTTTTTTTTATACGATGACATCTTGCAGGACAAAGTTTACAGACTGGAGGTGATTCTTCCACCTTCCAGACAACTATGTGATGCCACCATCAACTGTGACTGGCCACTGCAGCAATGTCTCACCAACTATACACACATTATCAAACAGGTAGTAGAGATATGATCTCAAAGACAACATTCATGTTTTTCATATGTATTTTATACTCTGCTAATTATATCAGCAATAAATAACATTTTATTATACTGAACTCTATTCAAGTAGTTTGAAAGCAGGGTTGTAGTGCAGTGGATAGATTGTTGGCCACTAAGGTTTAGGGTTTGATCCTTAGCTTGATCCATTAGTCTCATAAAAATACAACACTCAGTGCTGGTTCTACCCAGGAAGTGGACTTGAGAGCAGTGCATAATAAAAGCTCTTAGCTTACTTAACGACGATGCTAAAATATATCAGTATGAACTTAAATTGTGTAAAACACATGTATATGATTGTATGTTATTAGTTGTGTTGTGTTTTTTAAGGGAAATCTTGCTACTAATTAGCCAATTAAATTGGGGCTTACAAAAATTTATCATCCTAATCTTGTCAAAATATAAATGAAAATAACATTATGGTACATTGTATTTTCTGTTTCTTATTTTAGTAACACTAAATATACATGGTCTCTGTCTACATAGGAATTATATAGAGAAGGAAAGGCAGCTGATTGATATTTTGTGAGCGTTTGTGAATTCACGCAAAATCTCGTAATATCTCGTTTTCAGTTATCTTAACTTTCATTCATCTCGGGAACACAAATCAAAATTCTTACTTTGCAAAATGAAAATAGTACCATTCCCAGCAATTTGTGTTTAAAATTGTTGGAGTACTTCTGATTTCAAAATGTGTACTACAGCTAAAATAACAACAAATTATGAGAAATTTTACCACAAACCTCAGTTTTTTTAATTCAAGATCAATTTTCATGATTGAAACATTTTAAATCATCTATGATTAAATTTTTTGTACAAAAAATCTGTTGCTTGTAAATTATGAATGATTATTTACCAAATAATTAATCCTTCGTGCACTATTTTATCAACATTTAGTCAGGAGATGCAAGTTTCCTATCCTTCTATGTAAGTCCTTGTATCTACCAATGAGAAATGGTATGAGTGAACAAGGTCATAACGAAATATGACACTCCAGATGACAATCGATACGTTGGTGAGCAACTAAACGTAGTACCAAAATATCACCATAACCAGTGTTATTCAGCCTTAATGTATAAAAATGTAGAATGTTTATTAAATGATATCAATTATCCAACAATTATGATTACATGATTGTTCATATTTACAGAGACTTGTGCAGTGCGAAAGCCTTACTTCCTTCCTGAAAGAATTACAGAGTATCGCAGTAAGTAAAGAATGAGAATAGTTTCTAAATCAGTAGTTAATAGAATAGCTACAGGAGACTGACCAAAAATAAAATCTGATGTTAAGTCTTCTTTAGAGATGGATGTCTTGAAAGAATTTTTTTTCTTTTTCGGTTGAGTTTTATTCTTAAAAAGGATGTATTATTTGTCTGTGTCCATCACCTATTATTGCAGAGGGATGTTCGTATAGGTACAAATATTATATGATATATTTAGTGAAATATTTTTAAAAAAAAATCTGAAATTGATGTTGATTATTATTATGTCACTAGTGTTATGCTTTTATTTTACAGTTCTTCATAAATTATCTATTGTTCATTCTTGTTTAAGAAATGGTTGCTGCAGTAACTTACATTATGCCTTTATTTGTTAACAAATTAAAACAAAAGTCAACATGTGAAAAACATGGGCATAAAAAATGAGGATCCCAAATACAATTTCATGCACCAAACACAGAATCGGAGGGTCATGGGTTCAATCCTCTGCAATGGCTATATGTGGTGCCCTTGAGCAAGATACTTTTTCCACAAGTGCTAAGTACTCATTCCAGGAAGACTTCAAGCATGATTTGTCTAAGTTGTTATAACTTATTTCACAATGGAAGTAAATTAATTAAGTTTAAACTTTTAAATTTGGCTGTCAACCATTTTTTTCCAATATAACACACCTTTATAATTATACTCACTGACCCCGTATTGCTTAAAGGATATCTATTTAAACATGCCAAAATAATGATATTGAAAAGGGATTTCCTAACTTGGGCTGCGCAACTAAAATGGATTTCCCGCTTAAAATTTTGTTACATATTAAACGTGTCATGTGATTTCATTTTGATTTTAAATTGATCCGTTATACAGGTTTACAACATTATAAAAATTGTTTCATCTTAGAAAGAGTCATAATGAAGATGCGAAGGTCATCAAGCAGTTTTTAAGTGCTTTCTGTTTTTAGAATGGAAGATTTTATTTCAGCTTACTACTCTGATTTAGATATATCGATTTTGTCATATTTTGGTGAATTTGACACACCAAAACCATTTGGATTTTATTGATTTATGATATTGCTTTTTATTCACTTTAAAGAAATAATTTTATTTTTCAGACATTTTTAGCATTTTTTTCTAGATATATTTTCATGACGCCCTGACCCTTTTTATTTTCATAAAATAAAAAAAATTAAATAATTTTTTTAAAAATAAAAATAAAGAATAAAATCATCCCACCCTCCCCATTTTTAAGAAAAATTTGGATGATAATCTAGCAGTTACATGTATTTTATTATGGCCTTACATGTGAGTAATAATATTTCAGACGATGAAAATATTTTTGTATTTAACAATGTCCAGACTTTTATTAAAAGCATTAAATGTTTTGATAAACAATAGCTCTTATTACATTTAAGTATTTACCCCACAGTGGAGACACTTATTTAAAATCAGCAACAGATGCGTATACTTGAACAATGTTTCCTATTTCATTTACTTCTTTCTTCCCATATGAATATGTTTTGTTTCCATCTTGATTATGTTATGTAAAGAATTTGTTGGGGAGCACTGATTTTGATGTTGGATAAATTGTGGCCAAACCATTTTTGCTATTTCATGTATGCAAAAAAGCATTAAAATATGTTTAAAGTAACTACATATATAGTGTTATTATGTTAGACGAGTGTGTCTATGTAACATTAAACCTCTTGTTTGATCATCAATTCTGCAGTACTTAAAACATTGGAGATTGGCTGTTTTGAGCAACAAAGATATGCATCTTCTGGTATTCTCATTTATATTTTGTCAACTGATTGCTATTTTACCAGAAAATTGTAGAAACCATCAATATCTTGTCTTCAGTTTTAGATTGAATTCGTTCAGACAGAAATGCAATGGATATCTTGAGATTTATTCAATAGTTTTTGCACTGCAGAATGACATATTTACCATTCAAGGTGAGAAAATAATTGAATGGTGTTACAAACATTGTCTGGTGAGCTAAGCATTGGAAACGATGGTGTTACAAACATTGTCTGGTGAGCTACGCATTGAAAACGATGGTGTTACAAACATTATCTGGTGAGCTAAGCATTGGAAACGATGGTGTTACAAACATTGTCTGGTGAGCTAAGCATTGGAAATTATTGTGTTACAAACATTGTCTGGTGAGCTAAGCATTGGAAACGATGGTGTTACAAACATTGTCTGGTGAGCTAAGCATTGGAAACAAGTTTTAGTTTGATCAGAAACATGTTTAGACAAAATGATTATTACATACTAGACAAAGATATTCTCCTTTTTGTTTGACAACACTTTGAGTTTGTGAGATTTCGTGACCGGCCTGAAACTTTGTCATGCATAGATGAATTTTAATGATACTTGCTACAAATGATCAACATAACATGACAACGTGTTGCGAGTAAGACCCACACCCATACTTCAAAGGTCAAGGTCACAATTTGAGTTTGTTTGACAACACTGAGTCTGTGTGAGATTTCCTGTCTGACCTGTAACTTTGTCATGCATAGATTGATTTTATAAATACTTGCTACAAATGATCAACATAACATGACGACATGTCGCGAGTTAGACCAATACCCATACCTCAAAGGTCAAGGTCATACTTTGAATTTGTTAGACAACACTTTCAGTCTGTTTGAGATTTCGTGTTTGGCCTGTAACGTCATGCATAGATGGATTTTGTTAATACTAGCTACAAATGATCAACATAACATGATGATGTGTCGTGCGTTACACCCAGAATCCCACTTCAAAGGTCAAGGTCACAATTTAACTTTGTTTGATGACACTTTCAGTCTGATTGAGCTTTTAGTGTTTGGTCTGAAAGTCACCTATGGATAAATTTCAAAAACACTTGGCTCAATTCATCAGCATGACATTACAACGTGTCATGTGTAAGACCCACATGCGTATGGTCAAGATCACACTATGAGTTTATTTGACAACACTTTTAGTCTGTGTGAGATTTCTTGTCCTGTCTATAACTTTGTCATTTATGGATAAATTTTAAAAACATTTGGCTTAGTTGATCAACATGACATAATTAAATATCGCATGTAAGACCCAGAACCTTTCCTCAAAGGTCAAGGTCACACTTTCAATTTGTTTGCTATTGCGTGTTTGGTCTGTGAATTTGTCTTTAATTTGGCTCAATTTATCAAGATGACATGACGACATATCATAAGTAAGACCTAGACCTGTACTTCAAAGGTTAAGTTAACACTTTGAGTATGTATAACAACACTTTTAATCTGTTTGAGATTTCAAGTCTTTCCTTAAACTTTATCATACATGGATGGAATTCAAAAACACTTGGCTCAATTTATCAATTGATCAACAATTGATCTAACTTACACTAAGGGATTTTAAAATAGCTTGACACAAGTGATCAGCATGTCATGATAATGTTTCACCTGCATTTAACTGTTGAAATATCCTGACCATTACATCAGATGTCAAAGTCAAGGTTACACAAAGGTCAGAGTCATGCTTTAATGTAAAAAAACAAAATGAAATTGCATGTCTAGTCTGAAACATCAGTCCATTACTCTTGATACTCATGGATACATCGCTACCTATTATATCATATATTTTTTATTTTTCACAGACCATTTGGGGGGCATGCAACACTTAACAGTGACATTTCTTGTTTTATGGGGTTTTTTTAATAAAAAGAAACTTAATATATTTTTTATTAGGGGGCAGGCGGAGATGATAATCTTGAAATTAATTTATTATGGCATAAACCTCCCTCCAGGCTTCCTGTCAACCTCTTAGAACATTAAGGTGCCATGTGTACCTGAAACATGAAGGCATATAGCACCTTAATGCTCCAAGCAGTTGTTATATCAATTCATTCATTATTGCTGGAAGTGAAGGGGGAATAAAGATGCATTATAATGCTTCACTGAGTGCCCTGTAATAAGGCCATCCTTAAAACAATATTTGCTTGCTGTGCTCAGTATTTTTCATGTGGGTAAGTAGGTAGCTAATTTATTTTTTTGGCCAAATTTTGATTTTGCGTGGTCATTTTAAAGAAAAATGGACAGAAATCATGGAAAATAATTTAAATGCTTTGAAAGTCAATAAAAAAGTTCGGGTAGCTGCAATTTTGAGTAACGAAGTAGGTAGGAACACAGCAAACAATATATTTTTTAAGGATGGCCTAAACATACATTTGTGTGTATTTCACAATTTCTATTACATAACTATACGTCATCAGATCAATACAGTTTGTGCATGCAAATATCCTATCAGCCTCTTCCATATTGATGAGCTTCGGTGTCTCAGAATTCCTGTCATAATGGATGTATGACGTAATATGGCCCGGACATACTGCAACATTAATACCTGTCCACGCATCACTGCAAGAAGATAGCAGCATTTCGTCTTTAGGAACGTTGCTCTTAAAGTAACGTAATCCATGGCAACTTCTCCATTCATTTACATTACCTATTAGCATTTTCTTGACCCTCTAATCTCCTGGATGTGGGATTGTAATATTATTGCAATCACAATGCCATGTGAATTAGTTATTTACAGATGTGTTATATTCAAAGTTTAATAATGGATTTCATACCATAAAGTTATTGATAAATTAAAAATTAATGTTTTCAGATCGGTCGGCTGGCTCCGTGGGTACAGCGTCTGATTATCAATAAGGGGTTGTGAGTTTGATCCCCACCCAGCCATGGTCTCTGATGATTGATATACGACATTGCGTCTCATTGTCGTTCTTCTTTCACTGCTTATTCAAGTGGGAATGTTATCAGTTACATGCTGAGATGGGTGTGCTGGATTACTGATTTACCTTCCAGGATCCAAGAAAAGAGCGGTTAAGTTAGCTAATCTGCTAAGCCCTAGATGGCCTGAAAATGATGCTAAATTTTAATGTAAACGAACATATTGCCAATGTCATTGGTTCAAGTATTATAATATTGACTTAATGTCATTGGCCATTTGTGTCATTCTCTTTTCTTTTTTTTTTACCAGAAAAAGTATATTGTGCCATATTGGCAGAGTTAATCTCGTTTTGACTGACTTCTGATTTTTCATAAAATGCAGACAGAAATATCCATATAACATTAATAATTTATACAGTTAATTTACAATATGCATTACAGATGAATTCAATATTTGAACAAGAGTTGTCCAAATATTGAATATGGAGTAAATAATCAGAAAGTGGTAGAAGACATGAACATTGTAAAAATGATGCACAAATGTGATGAAAGTAAAATACAGTATTGTGAGATTGATTGATTGATTGAATATTTAGCTTCATTTTTATGCCATCCAGGTCTAACAGATGATCAGTTAACCTAACCACTTTTTCCTGAGATTAACCAGTACTGGAGCACACCCCATCTCCGCAAGTAACTGATAACTTTCCTACTTGAATCAGTGGTGAAAGACGAATGATAATGAGACACAATGTGGTATATCAATCATCACTGAGACTTGCCGGGCGGGGATTCTAACTGACGACTCCTGGATTGATAGTCAGACACGTAACCGACTGAGCTAATTTGGCCCGGCACTGTAAGATGTTACCAGTTAAGTTAATGAGGGAACTGTTACATAACAAAACCAGAAACTACGCAATTACATAATATATCTTTAACTGAAACTTGATACATTGCATGAATATTGAATGGAGCACGTGGTCCAGTGGTAGAGTACCGAACCCATGATCGGAGGGCCGTGAGTTTGATCCTCCACCACAGCTATGTGTGGTGTCCTTGAGCAAGACACTTTTTCCGCATATGCTTAGTATTGGCTCTACCCAGGAAGACTTTGAGCGTGATTTGTCAAAGTAAAATAAATAAGTTTAAACTAAACCAACTATTGAATGGAACAGCTTAACCGCTACCTGACATTTTATGTGTTTTCTCAAAAAGTATCAAAAGCATTTTCCTTGAGATTTGGACTTGAGTAAAAATGAACACTGGTTTGTAAAATCAATACATAATTGTCTGTTGATGTCGTATATACATTTTGATAATGCTGCCCAATATTTTGACGAAGATATTGGAAATACGAGAGTGGCGGGTTAGCTGTTCTGTTCAGTATTTTCGGCAAATGGAATTTGAGCTTGATAGCCAACATGTATTGAGATATTTTGTGAATATGAGTCCAGGATTTCTTGCATTCATGTTGGGTTTTTTTAATGGGGTTTAACGTCATTTTCAACACATTTCAGATTAAATATGGCATATCCAATTTTACTGGTAAAGAAAGACCTCAAACTGAGTAGAACCATCATCCTTCTGCAAGTAACTGGCAAACTTTCTCACATAAAGATTTGGAGCGATTGGGACTCAAATCCATGACCTTAGCAGTGAGAGGTAAGTGATCTTGAGACGACACCTTAGACCACTGGGAGGACCCCATTTATGTGAATTACCAGTATATCATTTTAACAAAGGCCTCTTATTAAGTTTAATTTAATATGTGGACAATAAAGTTACATATTAAGGACATCAATTTGGGTCCCTGAGTCTTTTTATTGTAAATTGAAAAAAACACAACCCATTTAAGTCTGGTTTACAAAGGGAAGATGTCAACAATATTTTTATGTAATCAGAATTCTCATGAATGTATAAAATTCTTCCGAAATAGGAAAAATTAATATTCCAACTTAACGTGATATAGCATAAACAGTATTTGATGTTTACATAATGTGGGGGACCATGCAGTGTCTCTTACTCAAATCAACATCAGCTATATCCCTGATATACAAATATCCCTTTGATGAATTTGCAATAATATTTGTCTTTAGTCCCATCTCATGAATACAAAATATTTGCTTTGTCTCTAACAAAAAAAAACAACCCACAACAAATCAATCGAAACAACCCACGCAGTGAAGTATTAAGCTTATTTGGAGACTCCAGAACATTAATTACATCACCACTTGTAACACCATTCCATTAGTAAACCGGATTGGGAAAATGTTTCCATTAGAAAACAATACTTTCTCTTTTACTAAAAGGATCCAACTCTTGCTTAGATGTTTGCATCTCTGAAATAGCAGTTATATTTAGATGTGCAAATATTGTTTTACAATATCTTCTCGATCTATTATTGGCAGGAGTAGTCAGTTGCGGAATTGAGGCATTGATTTGTTACCATGAGTGGTCCTTTTTGTTACTTTTGACACTTTGTGTTCTGTTGACATACCATTTGTACGTCATTGAATCTAATACTGGTAGTAAGGACTCTCTATTCCATCTTTGGAAATAAGGAGGGGACATGAATATTGGAACATTAAATCCAAATATTGGATTTATAAGCCATTCACTGACAAATACACTGTATACATTTGTCTTTTGGAAGTTTAATAGAGTTCACTAACATCATGGGGAGAATTGGGACCAACGCTCCCTTAGATACAGCCAAGTGTTGGCTATAAGTATGATAAAAAAATTATCCACTTGAAATAAGGCCTACAATAAATAACTGATATTGACCAAACATAGGTAAATGTTCAAATGTCATTAAGAATATTGAATCCAGTGGTGAAGCAGGCTGTTACGCCTGGAATCTTAAAAATCCTTGACAAAAATACTGTGTATAGTAATGCATGGTTAAATTGAGCTTATTTTGCTGATTTTTTTTAATAATGGGTTCCATGGATTCATTTTTGTGTGCAAAAGTTTTTATTAACCTAAATCATGCCAGGCCCGATTTGCTCAGTCGGTTACCCATCTGACTATCAATCCAGGGGTCGTGAGTTTGAATCCTCGTCACACAAGAGTCTCCTTGATGACTGATATATGGCATTGTGTTGTATCATTCATCTCCCATCGCTAATTCAAGTGGGAAAGTTATCAGTTACTTGCAGAGATAGGGTGTGCTTGAATACAGTGGTTAACCCATGATCCCAGGAAACAGTGGTTATGTTAACTGATTTTCTGTTAGCCATCGATGGCATAAAATTGATGCTAAATATTCAATCAATTGATCAATTCAACTCATGACTTACATAATTTAGTTTGACTCAGTCGTACTTCGTCTTTATACAGACAGATAAGCCGTAATTTATTATGTCACTTCAATTTTGGGACTACCTGTTTTTAATCCCCCCACCCCCCCAAAATTTTTGGGATGGTATGGTATATAGTTATTGCAGCGTCCATCCGTCTGTCTGTCTGGATGTCCCTCTGTCAGTCTTTCCGTCTGGTATTTCGTTTCCGGCCAGTATCTTTGTCATGCATAGATGGATTTTGGTGATACTTGGTACAAATGATCAACATAACATGACGACGTGTCGCGAGTAAGACCCACACCCATACTTCAAAGGTCAAGATCACAATTTGAGTTTGTTTGAATACACTTTGAGTCTGTGTGAGATTTCGTATCTGGCCTGTAATTTTGTCATGCATAGATGGATTTTAATGATACTTGCTACAAATGATCAACATAACATGACGAGGTGTCGCGAGTAAGACCCACACCAGTAACTCAAAGGTTAAGGTCACTATTTAAGTTTGTTTGACAACACTTCGAGTTTGTGTGAGATTTCGTGTCAGCCTGTAACTTTGTCATGCATAGATGGATTTTATAAATACTTGCTACATATGATCAACATAACATGACGTGTCGCGAGTAAGACCAACACCTGTACCTCAAAGGTCAAGGTCACATTTTGAGTTTGTTTTTAACAACATTTTGAGTCTGTGAGATTTTGTGTCCTGCCTGTTACTTTGTCATGCATAAATGGATTTTAATTACACTTGCTACAATTGATCAACATAACATGACGACCTGTTGTGAGTAAGACCCATACCTGTACCTCAAAGGTCAAGGTCACAATTTGAGTTTGACAACAATTTGAGTCTGTGAAAGATTTCGTGTCCGGCCTGCAATTTTGTCATGCATAGATGGATTTTTATAAATACTTGTTACAAATGATCAACATAACATGTTGACGTGTTGCACTTAATACCCAAACTCCCACTTTAAAGGTCAAGGTCACAATTTAATTTTGTTTGACAACACTTTCAGTCATTTTGACATTAATTTTCTTGTCCGTTCTGTCATCTATGGATAAATTTTAAAAAACACTTGGCTCAGTTGATCAACATGACATAATTAAGTGTCACAGGTAAGACCCAGAACCTTTTCTCAAAGATCAAGTTCACACTTTCAATTTGTTTGGTATTGTGTGTCTGGTCTATGACTTTGCCTTTAACTTGGCTCAATTTATCAAGATGACATGATGACATGTCATAAGTAAGACCTAGACCCATACCTCAAAGGTCAATGTCACACTTTTAGTATATATGACAACACTTTGAATCTGTTTTAGATTTCAAGTCCGTCCTTTAATTTTATCATACATGGTTGGATTTCAAAAACACTTGGCTCAATTTATCAACAATTGATCTGTAACTTTGTCTTACATTTAGGGATTTTAAAATAGCTTGACACAAGTGATCAGCATGTCATGATGATGTTTCAGCAGCATTTAACTGTTGAAATACCCAGACCATAACATCAGATGTCAAGGTGAACGTTACACAAAGGTGAAGGTCATGCTTTAATGTAAAAAACATGAAATTGCATGTCTAGTCTGAAACATCAGTCCATTATTTTTATATTCATGGATACATCGCTACCAATTATAACATAATTATATCGTTATTTTTCAACAACCATTTGGGGGGCATGCAACACTTAATAGTGACATTTCTTGTTTTAAGCCACATCTAGTTGTCTGGGAACTGTTGTAAATCCACTTGTTTTCTACTCCACCAACATTTATTTAAGTTTAACTTTAATACTTAAAACCTTAACTGATTTTGACTGGTTACTTAAAACTATTTGATCAGTATCAGTTCAGTCATATGCACTTGTACTGGAGCCAATTTAAAATCATGATCACTTGAATGATTCATTTAAATTTAAGACTTTAAGTATTTAAGTATATATGCAAATATGTTGGTGAAACATAAGCTATTAGACCATTATAAATTAATTTCTAGATTGTCATCCAAATTTTTCTTAAAAATGACGAGGACAGGAGGATTTTATTTTTTATTTTCATTTTTAAAATTTTGATTTTTTTTTTTTTATTGATTTTTTAAAAAAAATTTTTTTTATAAAAATTCAAAAGGTCGGGGCGGCATGACAATAAGGGGGCGGGCGTGGATGATACTCTAGTAATTAATTTGTTATGGCCTTAAATGTGTAAAAAATATTAAAGAATCTCGTATGTCGTAAAATAAAGTGCACCAATAGATTTGATAATCAAGCGTCTGTTTCCACAATGTATTTAAGTACAGTATATACATGATTAAATCTTAAGAATTTAAATCTAAGAAAAGCAACCATGTGATCATTATTTTATACTGGCTTGGCAGCACTTTAAAAAATTATGGATAAAACTGAAAACTGAAAACTGAAAATTAGTGGCCACATCCTATAGCTGCCATGATAGTAATTTTCTCGCCATTTCGTTTAGCTTGTTCGAGGTAGAATACTTGTGTTATCTTAATGGATAATTGAAATATTTTTATGTATTTATTAGTTACAACAGTTACACAGTATCAATTTGTTAATTTAACTTTTATCATAAAAAGACAATAAACATAATTATTCTTCACCTATTTTGTGACTAAAAAAATTAACTATTTTGAAATTAAAAAGATAGATACATGTATATAACTGAAAACTAATTTAACAACTGTGGAGTGTTAGTGCAGTGGATGGGGTGTTGGCTATTCACACCAGAGGTTGTGGGTTCAATCCCAGGTGTGTTGTGACGATTTTTGTAAAATAACCCTCAGTACTGATTCTATCCAGGAAATATGGTTCCTAGATGTATTCTTATAAGCTCTGAGCATATTTTGTAATCAAGCTAAAATAAATTATCAGTGCTATTAAACTAAATAACAACCATCAATATATTTTAACGAGCTTAATTAAATACATAATTAACACACATAGCACATTTTATAGCAGTTAATTATTAAACCAGATCATAAAAAAGAAAACTTAATTGTTAGATCAAAATATTTTTATTAATGCATAATAAAAGTATGTGTTTTCAGCCTTCTTTTGAGATATGATAGGTAAAACATGAACCATTTATATGATGAAACTGCCAGCAGGGGTTGATCTGGGATTTCAGATTGAGTTGTTGCAATAGATTTAAAGCAAACTCTCAAAATATTTGTGGAGGGAGCCCAGTTTTTTTACTATAATGACAGTTGGTCAATATAGTACAATATCAGTTTTTGGAGGTATGTGTGTGTATGGAAAATTTTAAAATATATATGATTCAAATGGGAAAGTTAACAGTTACTTGCGGAGATGGGGTGTGCTCGAGTACTGGTTAATTCCAGGAAACAGTGGTTAGGTTAAGTGATTGTCTGTTAGCCCTCGATGGCATAAAAATGACGCTAAATATTCATTCAATCAATCAATCATTAAAATATATATACACATAAAATTTAATATACATACAAAATTTAACTTGCAAAGTTGGAGCTTAACACAGATTTCTGTATTAAAAGGTCAGGCCCAATTAGCTCAGTTGGTTACGCGTCTGAAAATCAATCCAGGGGTCGTGAATTGGAATCCCTGTTCAGCAACAGTTTCTGTGATGATAGATATACAACATTATGTCTCTTTATCATTTGTCTCTCTGGGAAAGTTATCAGTTACTTGCGGATATGGGATGTGCTTGAGTACTGGCTAATCCCAGGGTCCAGTGGTTATGTTAACTGATCGTCTGTAAGCCCACGATGGCATAAAAATGACGCTAAATATTGAATCTGGGTTATTGGCACTGGTGTATATTGGCTAAGTGAATTTTAATCAAACTTGGTCACTGGCCATGACCTTTGAATGGTGAATTTTGGATAATCTTCAGGTCACATGTCAGATAAACCTCTTTAGATGATACATTGTATTATATAATATTTAGTATTATATATCATATACTGTGTGCAAGAATCTTTGATGCCTTAAGTTGTCTTGAACATTTTCAGAGAGACTGTAGAAGGTGCTTAATTAATTGACTGTTTAGAATCAAACGTTTGTGAGTGATATTTTATTGTTTTATAAAGTTTTAATGTCTAATTAATTAATGTGTTACAAATTAGAAGAAATTGTTTGAGTTACCAATGAATTACTTGTAAAGAATACTTATTGTTTTTGTAACACATATATGAATGGGATGTTTTATAATTCTGTATTACTATGCTTTTCTTTTAAGAAAGAATTGATGATGTAACAAGAGTTATTTTTGTAGCAGATTAGAGAGAATTGGTTTATTGACAAAAATCTGTAAATGAAGTGTTTGTCTTGCAGCTAAAGGGATCTGGAATTATATTACAAGTACCTGGTGGATGGAATTGATAGTGTTACAATAAGTAGAAATATAGAGAATTGTTATAATCTCATTAAAATCAGATTAATTAAATAAGCTTCCATTCTCTATGCACAGAAGATCTGACAGCATTGCTTTAAAAGTCACCTCAGATTGATTACCTTTCATGTTATTTATATTCATAACAATTCAGCCAATCAGATTAAGCATTATATTTGCAGTTCGTTAAGATTTACAACATGACGTTGATTGATATATTCTTACCAAGTGCTGTTTCCTGGGCATTGATCTTACTTTGTTGGTGTAGAGATAAAAAAAGTCCTGGTATCATCCCAGAGTTCTACAATTTCTGAAAATCATTTAGTTTTAACATGGACGCCATAATGGTTTCGTGGTAACAATTATAAAAGCGCAATAATTACACAATCTGTCATGCTATTGGGATCCCAGCTAAATATTGATTTTTTCTTTGGTTAAATAGACTTCTACTTTCGCTTCAATACCTTGAAAACAATACTCAGATTTGCTGGCAGAAGGTCAATCGGATGTGACCTTCTATGCAATGCCATCAGATCTACTGTGAGTAGAGCATGGAAGCTTTAAAGTTGATCTGATTTTAATGAGATTTGAATTGTTTATGCTACAAATAGAGAGATTGTTTAAGCTACAAATAGAGGGAATTGTTTATGCTTTAAGTAAAGGGGATTGTTTATGCTACAAATAGAAGGAATTGTTTATGCTACAAATAGAGGGAATTGTTTATGCTACAATAAAGGGGATGGTTTATGTTACAAATAGAGGGAATCACTTATGCTACAAGTAGAGGGAATTAATTGTGTTACAAGTAGAGGGAATTTATTGTCTTACAAATAGAGAGAATTGTTTGTGTTACAAATAGAGGGAATAGTTTATGCTACAAGTAAAGGAATTGATTGTCTTACAAGTTGTTGCATGGTGTTTTGCGTTACTTTCAACAGTTGTTCAGTTATATCACACAAATAGAGTGAATTGTTTATGCTACAAATAGAGGGAAATGATTGTGTTACAATAAGTAGAAATAAGTGGTCATGTTACAAATAGAGAAAATTGTTTATGCTACAAGTAGAGGGAATTGATTATGTAACAAAAAGCAGGAATTGATTGTGTTACAAAAAGCAGGAATTGATTGTGTTACAAGTAGAGGAATTGATTGTGTTACAATAAGTAGAAATAAGCGTTCATGTTACTCGTAGATGGAATTGTTATACAAACATGGCAACACTTCCTTAGTAACCATTGTTTTACATAAATGATGACATTTCATTAGTAACCATTGTTATACAGACATGGCAACACTTCATTAGTAACCATAGTTTTAAAGACAAGATGACATTTCATTAGTAACCATTGTTATACAGAAATGGCAACACTTAACTATGGAACCATTGTTTTACATACATGATGATATTTCATTGGTAATCCTTGTTATACAAACATTGCAACACTTCATTAGTTACCATTATTATACAGACATGGCAACACTAGTAACCATTGTTTTACATAAATGATGACATTTCATTAGTAACCATTGTTATACAGACATGGCAACACTTCATTAGTAACCATTGTTTTACAGACATGATGACATTTCATTAGTAACCATTGTTATACAAACATTGCAACACTTCATTAGTAACCATTATTATACAGACATGGCAACACTAGTAACCATTGTTTTACATAAATGATGACATTTCATTAGTAACCATTGTTATACAAACATGGTAAATCTTCATAAGTAACCATTGTTATACAAACATGGTGACATTTCATTAGTAGCCATTGTTATACAAACATGGTGACATTTCATTAGTAGCCATTGTTATACAAACATGGCAGCGCATCATTAATAGCCATTGTTTTACAGACATGATAACATTTCATAAGTAGCCATTGTTATACAGACATGTCAACACTTCATTAGTAGCCATTGTTTTACAGACATGATGACATTTCATTAATAACCATTGTTATACAGACATGATGACATTTCATTAATAACAATTGTTATGCAGACAAGACGGCACTTCATAAGTAACTATTGTTATACAGACATGATGGCACTTCATAAGTAACCATTGTTATACAGACATGATGACACTTCATTAGTAATCATTGTAATTCAGACATGATGACACTTCATTAGTAACCATTGTTATACAGATATGATGACACAGCATAAGTAATAATTGTTATACAGACATGATGACACAACATTAGTAATAATTGTTATACAGACATGATGACACAACATTAGTAATAATTGTTATACAGACATGATGACACAACATTAGTAATAATTGTTATACAGACATGATGGCACAACATTAGTAATAATTGTTATACAGACAAGATGGCTCTTCATTAGTAACCATTGTTATACAAACAAGGTGACTCTTCATTAGTAGCCATTGTTATACAGACATGGCAACACAGCATTAGTAGCTTTTGTTTTAAAGACATGATAACATTTCATAAGTAGCCATTGTTATTCAGACATGGCAACACTTCATTTGTAGACATTGTTATGCAGACATGATGGCACTTCATTAGTTACCATTGTTATACAGACATGATGACACTTCGTTACTAACCGTTGTTATACAGACAAGATGACACTTCATTAGTAACCATTGTTATACAAACATGGTGACACTTCACCAGTAACCATTGTTATTCAGATATGGTGACACTTCATTAGTAACCATTGTTATTCAGGTATTATGGCACTTCATTTGTAACCATTGTTATACAGACATGATGACAAATCATTACTAACCGTTGTTATACAGACATGATGACACATCATTAGTAGCCATTGTTATACAGACATGGTGACTCTTTAATAGTTACCATTGTTATTCAGACATGGTGAATCTTCATAAAAAGCCATTGTTATAAGACATGGTAACATTTCATTAGTAACCATTGTTATTCAGACATGGTGACACTTTATTAGTAACCATTGTTATACAGACAAGGTTGCACTTCATAAGTAACCATTGTTATACAGACATGGTGACACTTCATTAGTAACCATTGTTATACAGATGTGGTGACACATCATTATAAACCGTTGTTATACAGACATGATAAAACTTCATTATTAACCATTGTTATACAGACATGGTAAACTTCATTAGTTACAATTGTTATACAGACAAGATGACACTTCATTAGTAACCATTGTTATACAAACATGGTGAAACTTCATTAGTAACCATTGTTATACAGACATGGTGAAACTTCATTAGTAACCATTGCTATACAGACATGATGACATTTCATTAGTAACCATTGTAATACAGACATGATAAAACTTCATTAGAATCCATTGTTATTCAGACATGTTGAAACTTCATTAGTAACCAGTGTTAAACAAACATGGTGACACTTCGTTAGTGACCATTGTTATTCAGACATGGTGATATTTCATTAGTAACCATTGTTATACAGACATGATTACATTTCATTAGTAACCATTGTTATTCAGACATGGTGACACTTCATTATTAACCATTGTTATACAGACATGATAATATTTCATTAGTAACCATTGTTATACAAACGTGATTTCATTTCATTAGTAACCATTGTTATACAAACATGGTGACACTTCATTAGTAACCATTGTTATACAAACATGGTGACACATCATTAGTGACCATTGTTATACAGACATGGTGAAACTTCATAATTAACCATTGTTATACAAACATGATGACACTTCATTATTAACCATTGCTATTCAGACATGGTGACACATCATTATTAACCATTGCAATACAAACATGATGACACTTCATTAGTAACCATTGTTATTCAGACATGGTGACACTTCATTAGTAACTATTGTTATACAGACAATATTACATTTCATAGTAACCATTGTTATACAGACATAATAACATTTCATTAGTTACCATTGTTATTCAGACATGATTACATTTTATTAGTAACCATTGTTTTACAGACTTGATTACACTTCATTAGTAACCATTGTTATACAGACATGGCAACACTTCATTAGTAGCCATTGTTTTACAGACATGATGACATTTCATTAGTTACCATTGTTATACAAACATGGTGACTCTTCATTAGTAACCATTGTTATACAGACATGGAGAAATTTCATTAGTAACCGTTGTTATACAGACAAGATGGCACTTCATTAGTGACCAGTGTTATACAGACATGATAACATTTCATTAGTAACCATTGTTCTACAAATATGGTATGGCTTTATTAGTAACCATTGTTATACAGACATAGTGAAACTTCATTTGTAACCATTGTTATTCAGACATGATATTGCTTCATTATCAATAAAAATGACATCTCATTAAAAAACATAATATAATACATAAATAAGCAATTAGCAGAGCAGCAGCTTAGTTCTATATGATTTATAGATAACTTTTCTATAAGTAGACAGATGATGTGTCTGTCGGGAGAGATATATTTATAGTAAATAAATCTGCAGATATCCAGTATCAATTGACAGGGAAATGAGCTGTACCAGTCAAAGTAATTGGCAGATTTGTGTGAATCCATTAATGGAACTTGGTTTAATGTAATTGTCAGACAGGAATGTGTTTATATGTGTTTATTGCCATTAAGATTTCCATTTACAGGAGAGGCAGTTAGAGAATATAGATGGAAATTCAGCGGTATCCTCAAAATTCTGTACTCAACTGATATCTCATATAGAGGCTTTGGGATGGGACAAGTAAGTTTTGTATTCTACTGATATCTCATAATATAGAAGCTTTGGGATAGGACAAGTAAGTTTTACATTCTACTGATATCTCATATAGAGGCTTTGGGATGAGCTTATAAGTTTTATATTCAACTAATAGCTCATATAGAGGTTTTGGAATGGGACAAGTAAGTGATGAACTCAACTGATATCTCATATAGAGGCTTTGGGATGGGACAAGTAAGTTTTGTACTCAATTGATATCTCATATCTATAGAGGCTTTGGGATGGGACAAGTATGTTTTGTATTCTATTGATATTTCATATCTATAGAGGCTTTGGGATGGGACAAGTAAGTTTTGTATTCTATTGATATTTCATATCTATAGAGGCTTTGGGATGGGACAAGTAAGTTTTGCATTTTACTGATATCTCATATAGAGGCTTTGGGATGAGACTATAAGTTTTATACTCAACTGATATCTCATATAGAGGCTTTGGGATGGGACAAGTAAGTTTTGTACTCAACTAATATCTCATTATCTATAGAGGCTTTGGGATGGGACAAGTAAGTTTTGTATTCTATTGATATTTCATATCTATAGAGGCTTTGGGATGGGACAAGTAAGTTTTGTACTCAACTGATATCATATCTATAGAGGCTTTGGGATGGGACAAGTAAGTTTTGTATTCTGTTGATATCTCATAAGGAGGCTTTGGGATGGGAATATTAAGTTTTGTACTCAATTGACAAGTAAATTATAGATAGACATATTCTATAATTTTTTTCATCTGGTATCACCTATAGAGGCTTGGGATAGGCAAGTAAAACATTTAGTTAATTTATACTTCATATATTTATAGACTCTGAGATGGGAAAAACAAATTATGTGCTGAAATGATATCTCATAGATAATTTGGGGTGTACAAGTAACAGACTAATATCACATATAAACCTCAATATGATTCTCATAATAAAGGTTTCATTAGATTCTCATATTAGATTCTCATATTTGATTCTCATACATGTATCACAAAATCACAATTATGAAATTCAAACTAATAGATTTCATATGACTGTCTTAAGTAGCTGTAATATGAGATTGATGTCACACTGTTTCAGTGGCCAGTATATGATAAGCTGTAAAAAAACAACACTCATATGTTAGATATGTTCAGTGTATCATTTGACTGGTAAAATGATGTTCTACTGTCATGATTCTATTTCAGACTGGTGTATATTGATCCAACATTTACTGAGATACATCTGAAATATGTGGATGCTGGAAGCAGATCACATGTAATCAAACTTCATGTGGGACATCAGGTATGGAGAAATCACTCATTCTTATATCTGTGATTTCCTTAAATTAAAGTTGTTGTTGGTTCATTTTTGAGGGCTTACTAGTCGAAGTTCTGTACAAAGTGGTTAACATTTAGAGGATAATCTGGAAATGGTTAGCCTGGTGTCAGTATAGTGACATTGTTATTTGGTTGGTTAACATAACATATGTGTATAGTAGGGCTTCTTTAATCATCATTTTTTTGTTTTTTGGACCAATTTCTACTGTTAAAAACCAGTTTTCTTTTCAAAATTCAATAAAATAGCAGTGCAGATATTTTATATCGGTTGTATAAAATTACCTTTAACAAGCTCGACTATGCTGTGAAATACACCTTGTGGCAATATCATTTGATTGTGTTGTCAACCACTGTGCGAAAGGAGGTCAATTTTGACAAAGCCATTACCGATAATAGGGGAGTTTTTCGGAAGAGTCCATGGCTTCAATGTGTGATCAACGACCAAGATCACACGTTCTGTCGGTTCAATAAAACTGTTTTGTTTGCTTCGGTAATTTCTTTGATATAACGCTAGCGGTAATGTGTTAACTTGTTTGTGTAAACTCGGTTTTTTAGTGGTGAAAGCTGGGACTTTCGGACTTAAAATTGTTTACGTCATTAAAATATTTGATGAAAACGTGCAGTATTCATGTTTGTTTGAGTTTTTTTAACAATTGATTTAATTATAATATTAATGACATTAATTAAGGAAAGTGATCAAACCTGGACCGATTTTGTTTTGATGCCAGACTGGAATTGCTTGCGTTAGTCATAACGTTTGGAAAAATGGTTGTCCACAAAGTACAGATCTATGCATTATCAACATAACTTGAACTAAATAATTAATGTAAAATTTCCATACTGGTTATATATCTTTGGCTTATCCATTAATTTGATATATTTCTTCCATATTACTAACTTTGCAATCCAACAATATCTATTAATTTGATATATTTCCTCCATATTACTAACTTTGCAATCCAACAACATAATTCAATTTTCAAAAAGAAATGACATAAACATGACTTGAAATCATGAATGTTTCACCCTTACAACATCCCTTTGATGTTAGCCAATGTATGATGACGTCATAGTCATAAAAGAGAAGACCGCAAAAGTGTAATACATGCAATGGAATTGTGCAGTTTGTTTGTGTTCACTTAAATTAGGATTTCATTAATAAGTATTTATATTCCATTTTAAATATCTTCCATTAGATGCGAACGTTTTTTTAATGAATTGAGAATGATATAATAGGAGACAGAGTTGAAAGTGATAGTACACAAATTTACATATATTCATATATAGTTTAACGAGAATAATACTGCTGTTGGCTAGTCTGTTTAAATGACACATCCAATAAAAAGAGCTTCTGACAATGTTCGAAGCATTGAATGTGGCATCGAATAGAGACGAACCGAGGCTATATCAGGTATACACGATACTTTCAGTTTACATCCTGAATCAATTTTTTGCACGAAATTGATTGAAACTGGCTCATTTAGTTAAAGTTTAGTTAAATTAAACACAAATAGCATGAAGAATAATCAAACTGATAAAATTGCGTGGTGGGTCGGGTATTGGGGTATATATACATGTATGGATGGGCATAATATACATATTGTTTTAAAAGGAAAAAATGTGAATTTTGAATTTTAGAAGCCCTGCTGTACAACATGATACTTCGTTGTAGTATCATTTATATCATCAACAGAAGACATTTTTCACTTGCCTCTACAGTGACCAGACTAAGTATTAAGATAGGTTTTGATTTCCTGTTAGGTACTCTGTTCAAAATGAAACAAGTCAATACAACGCAATATGGCACATGGTACCCTCTTGATAATCTTCTAAGATTTCTTTTCACAAAGGCCTGTTTGTTTGTATCTAAACATTACAGCATTAGACCATTATAAATTAATATGATTATCGTCCCCGCCTACATCCTAATTTTCATGCTGCCTCGAACCTTTTTTTTTCTAATCCATTTTCAAGTGCCCCGACGTCATTTTGTTTAAAAAAAAATGGCATACTTCAACATCATAATATTGACATCATTTTGAAATGTGCTTAATTGGTGCCATTTTTTTTATCAAACTGTCATCTCATTACATGTATGTATACAATACAACACACATTGATATTTTTTGTTTAAAAATAAAACCCGTTTTGGCAACACTACACTTGTTTGAATAGTTAAGGTAGGGGGGAAAAAACAAAACTGCCCCGACTACGTAAATGGTTATTTCCATAGTTACTATTGAAGATAAACTGGTATATTGTCTGTCTTGTATGCAGGAAGGTTTTGGTTCGATTTAATCTGATTCTATTTTGATTCAAGACCAGGTCACACCAAAGACTTGAAAAATAGTACTAGAAGCCTTTTTGCACGACATATATAAAATAGTTCTAGAACTGTTTGGCTTGGGGTCAGTAGAATGCGACTGAGCAGGATATCTTACCATCTGTCTGTTGCATGATAATCAAGTGTGGCAGCACTTCATCTCAACAGACTGCAAAAATTGTTGAAGGTAACACTAAATACTGTAAAATAGGCTAATAGACCGCTGCCCTGTTAGATGTCTAGGTATGATCAAGTTATTGTCTATTTTTGCATCTTTACAGTACCCTGATGAAATAGACTGCTGTCCTGTAAGATATCTAAGTATGATCAAGTTATTGTCTATTTTTGAATCTTTACAGTACCCTGATGAAATAGACTGCTGCCCTGTAAGATGTCTAGGTATGATCAAGTAATTGTCTATTTTTGAATCTTTACAGTACCCTGATGAAATAGACTGCTGCCCTGTAAGATGTCTAGGTATGATCAAGTAATTGTCTATTTTTGAATCTTTACAGTACCCTGATGAAATAGACTGCTGTCCTGTAAGATATCTAAGTATGATCAAGTTATTGTCTATTTTTGAATCTTTACAGTACCCTGATGAAATAGACTGCTGCCCTGTAAGATGTCTAAGTATGATCAAGTTATTGTCTATTTTTGAATCCTTGCAGTACCCTGATGAAATAGATTGCTGCCCTGTAAGATGTCTAAGTATGATCAAGTTATTATCTATTTTTGAATCTTTACAGTACCCTGATGAAATAGATTGCTGCCCTGTAAGATGTATAGGTATGATCAAGTTATTGTCTATTTTTGAATCTTTGCAGTACCCTGATGAAAGTCCAAAGTGTTCAGCCGAGTTACCAGAAAAGTTTGATATTCATTGGACCCCAGAGGTAATACTTAATTCTGCTGAGATGAATGTCCATTATACTGTGCAAATATTTTGTTTAATGCGTCCAAGGAAAACTCAGCTGAGCTTTTCCTGCAGCCAGTTTTTGATTATAACTCGTCAAACAATATTTTCTGAAAAAAAACTGTTGTGTTTCAGTTCTTCCAAGTCTTAATCTCAGTCCATCACTCTTTATTTTATGTAGAACATAAATAACATGTTTAAAATGTAACTCTCATTCTTTTTTTTAACTTACTTGCAGAGGTAGGTGTGCTCGAGTACTGGTTAACCTTCCAGGATCCCAGGAAGTAGTTGTTAGGTAACCGATCATCTGTTAGCCCTTGATGGCATAAAAGTGATGCTGAATATTGAAACAAATCAAACAAACATTTTGTAATTCAATGAAAATAATTCATGTTTCATATGGTGTCCATGCTGTGTGGGGTACGTTCATACAAATATATTTTAGTTTGATCAGAATGTAAGTTCTGAGCTTATAAGAATTTCCTCGACAAAACTAGTATTATGTAGTTTAAACTTATTTATTATACTTCCATTTCCTCGACAGAACTAGTATTATGTAGTTTAAACTTATTTATTATACTTCCATTTCCTCGACAGAACCAGTATTGTGTAGTTTAAACTTATTTATTATACTTCCATTTCCTCAACAGAACTAGCATTGTGTAGTTTAAACTTATTTATTATACTTACATTTCCTCGCCAGAACCAGTATTGTGTAGTTTAAAATTAAATATTATACTTTGATTGTGAAACAAGTTCTCACAACTTAGACAAATCACGCTCGAAGTCTTCCTGGGTAGAACTGGTACAAAGCATATGCAGAAAAAGTGTTGCTCAAGGACACCACACATAGCCGTAGCAGATTATCGAATCCATGGCCCTCCGATCATGGATTGGATGCTCTATACCACTGGACCACATGCTCCACTAGTATTCAGTGTTGTTATAGAGATGTCATTGGGTCTAGTCTGGGATCAAACCCACAACCTCTGGTGTGAGTGGACAACATCCTATCCAACAGACCACAACCTTGCATAATTTATGTGGTTGTCGGTGAAGGGGAAATTTATAAGTTTTGTTCCTGCATAATAACTGCTGGACTAGTTCATCTGAGTCAACATCATTTTCTAGCAATCTTACTTATTTGAAGAGGAATAAGCCATCTGATCTTGAGGTCATTAGGTCAGAGGTCAAATTCAATTTTATTTAGTTTTCCACTCCTTATAACCATTAAATGATTACACTAAGTACAGCAGATGGGTGCTACTGCAGGTTTTACTGCATCTAGTTGAGTTAACCATTACTCAGAAAATTGTTTCATTCACCTGGAATTTTTGGTGATAAACTGCATTTATGTTACTTCGGATTTAATAAAAGATAGACAATGATTAGGATGGACCGAAGTCGCTTGTATGGTAAAGATGTAATAACAAAACACCAATCTGGGTATACAAAACCGCCAGATCAAAATTAATGGATATAAATAAAAACAAGAGAGGAAATATGTTCTGAAATAATTAAGTAAAACTGAAAGCAAAGAAAATTAAAATTAATAAAATTGTAAAAAAACAATAACAAAATTATAAATGAGGAAATAGGGTGGCGGTGGGTAAAATCAAAATGCCACGTCAGCCTTCCTCTGACTTGCAGTTAGAACTGGGAAAGACTTGTACCTCACTCTATTTAAAACTGGGCAAGCGTTCTATGCACGGATACCAGTAATAAATTAAGAGCCGAATATTATTTAGTAATTTACTGGTCGAAACAGAACATAAATCCTCATACATAAAAATCTTTATCTTTCATATAAACTTCATCTAACTGGCTATTGGTTAATTGACACTTTCATGAGAATTTGATTGTGTCTTAAAAATTCGCTATTGCCTTTAATTCATGATCAAACTGTCATCTCATTTTTTTATTTTTTTATCTATTAAAAATCCAAATATTTTCTCCATTTAAAATGTTTATTTATATTGTTATTCCATCCCATTAGAGCAATAAAGTACCAAGTATATATGACAGCACTTGGTATCGATGAAGTGATATATACATGTGTCTACCGATAAGACCAATCTGGCTTGGTCAGTTTTAATAAAAAAAAGAAACTGTCATATCAGATTGGAAGCATGAGCAACTGGAGTCACTAAAGTAACCGCGGTACAAAAATGGTCCAATTGCGTATGAATTATCATTTTAAAAGCAGTTGAGCTGTTTTTCTTCAAGGTGATTGTGGTGTCTGATGTACAAGTTCATGAAATTTTTTTGTATATTTCAGTGCGAGTTACTACACATATATCGGCAATTTGAAGAAAAGGTGCAGATGTACCAGGACTTCTGGGATATGATGGCTACTCTAGATAAGAACACGTGGGTCCTTGAGCCAGAGAAACCAACATACAGCGCCAGACATAGACGCATTGCTATCAGTAAGTGTCTTTAGAGAGAAACTCACTAATAAATATTTCCTGTTTGATGCAACAGAAGATGTTTAAGTTTGGAGAATACTGAATATGCAGAATGAGAAAATAATAGAGGAATTATCAAGGTGCATAATGTTGAAGTTAAGGTGCAAAATCACATTGTTCAAATGACTTATTCCCATATGCAGACTGATGACCTTAAACTAACAAGGTTATATTAATGATCTGACATTTTGCAGGTGTATTTATGTGTTATACTAGCATTTATCTTATTTCATTAAAAAAATTGACAGTGGTTTTCTCTAGTAAATTGACATTGTCCAATTTGGCATTTCAGGTCCAAGTGCCTCCATCCAGATAGCGGTAGATCCAAACCATCCACGTGTATTGCCAGAATGTCAATTCCTCGGTGCAGACCAAGGTACTGTAAATAAGGCAGTTGTACATAAAGTCACACAGTTTGTTCAATACTTACACTTGTTGAGCTTGGTTGAATGTCCAGGAGAGCTATTGCCAAGACCCTGGCGTCATCGGCGACGGTGTCGGCGTCGTCTGTACACACCCAGGATAAATTTTTGTGTTTAGTTATGTTTAAGTTTTGGTGTTAGCCTCCAATCTCAATCTTTGCATGGGTGGTGAGTTTTATTCTATAGGCGAGCTTTGTTGTCCTCTGACAACTCTTGTTACAATCACCCAGTGTGTTATTTATTATTTATTTACAATAATTTTATTTCTTTCATGCATTCATGGTAAACACTGCTTTGCAACATTTCAGACAAGTGAAGTTAGCTATTTAACTGGTGAACTGAGTTTTTATCCTAGGTTATTTTACAGTGATGCAGGTTAACAAGTTTTTCATGTTTTGCGAGTTACAAAATATAAAACATCAAGTTTTAAGACTGAGCCTGTACGTTAGTAGTGTCATATTATACAGACATGTACCTGGTGTATACACGTATGATGCTGTTAAGGTTTTTAAATCTCTTAAAAATCGCTGGAAGATAAATTGCTGCAAAATGGAAGTTGACACTCAATGCTTTTATAGTATAGTATATTCCATTAGGCTCCAAAGGAGAAAATAAAGTACAGTAGTTAAAACACACTTACCTTACAAATAAATGAACACTTGCCTTATTGGACAGCTTATGGTTGTTGAAAAAAGATAGAACATTTTTTTTAATGTAAACTTTATTGTCTCCCAGGAGACACTAATTAGGGTCTGTCCGTCCGTCTGTCCTTCACACTTTTGGTTTCCGTGCAATAACTTGATGCCTGAATCAAATTTTTTGACATTTCAAAACAATGTTTATAATGACACAGCACAGACTCAGTTCGATTTTCGGGGTTGTGACATTTGGCGTTGTAGAGTTGTAGCTAATAGAAACTTTAAAATGTTTTATTTTTCTATGCCAAAAATGAGTTGGTAATCTCCTTTTGGAACATACTGTTGACCTATCTGTCCAGAAGGAACTCAGTGATGGAACTGACAGAGTTTGTATGATTGTGATCATATAAACTCATTAGTTCTACATCTGTGCTTGCCTTATAGGTTTACCTTTTTTCATATTAGACATAAAGATGATACTAATTATCTATACTACTATCTATGTTTAAGGCATTGCACCAATCAGACAGCTTTACTATTTATGTTTCAGGCATTGCACAAATCAGACAGCTATACTACTATCTATGTTTCAGGCATTTCACCAATCAGACAGCTATACTACTATCTATGTTTCAGGCATTGCACCAATCAGACCGCTATACTACTATCTATGTTTCAGGCATTTCACCAATCAGACAGTTATACTACTATCTATGTTTCAGGCATTTCACCAATCAGACAGTTATACTACTTTCTATGTTTCAAGCATTTCACCAATCAGACAGTTATACTACTTTCTATGTTTCAGGCATTGCACCAATAAGACAGAACATGAATAACAACATACATACCTGGTTAGTCTTTCTATGATAATTAATTTCAATGCTTAATTTTTAGCTCTACTGGCTAAAGGCCAGAAGGACTTATGCGATGGTGCATTGTCTGTCGTCTGTTGTCCATTAGCAGCACTTTCTCTAAAACCACTAGGCCAATTAAACTCAAACTTCACATGGATGTTTCTATTGCATAGGAGACTATACAGAAGATTTTTTTATATTTGAAATTCAAGATGGTCCTCATTACTAAAAATAGTCCAAAACTTAAAAAATCTTCTTCTCAGGAACAGATTTTGAAAATATTGATGTAGTAATGATAACCAACTACAGTTCTGTTAGATATGTTCAAATGGTATCCCTTTGGTTAAAAATGACCCCACCCTGAGGGTTCATTTAGGGGACACATGTCATTATAATAAACATTAATATTTTTTTAAAAAAAGGAACTGATTTTGCCTATTTTTTCACAAAAGCATTTTTTGGTCAAGGAGGTTCAGATTTGTAAAAAAGACTGGGTTCCACTGTCTTAAGGGGTCAGGAGGGGCCCCAAAAGGGTAAAAATTGGGAATTACAAAAATCATTTTCTTAAGAACTGGTAAGTCAGATTTGTTCATATTTGGCATAAATTATCCCTATGTGTAGTGGTTTGAATGAAGATAAGAATTAAGGGACTTATATTTATAGGGGCCCTGTAAGGGGACTTAGAATTTTACAAACGGATACTATGGGAAAACAGATAATTCTCATTTTTTCATCCATTTAGGCAAAATTATTATTCAATTTGAGTTCTGAAGTATCATCTAGTCATAGCAAATAAGATTTGGTTCAGTAAGGAGAATTGACCAGGGGCCAGGGTGGGTCAATAAAGGGCTAAAATAGAAAAAATTAAAACATCTTCAGGGCTGGCGAAATCAACCGTCCGAGTCGTCCGTGTCGTACAAACGGCGGTCCGGACGACTGCATTTATTATTTTTACTTGTCCGTGGACGACCAATAAATCTGTGATGATTTCAGAAGGAACCGCATCATTTGCTTAACGTAAAGATTGTTTTCATAATTGTATCGTATTTTGTTCGCATATTTCTAAAAAAAGTTAGTGGAAATTCCTAGTTCTATTATTAGAAGCAAGACGCGCAGTGAATAAAAAATCTGATTGGTTCAATTCAGAGTTGTAATCCTGCAGACGGGTTCGCGTTTTTTTAGTTAATCATTACCTAAAATTAACGCACTGTTTGTTTGGAAATAATGCACAGTCTAATGAAAACACAGACGACACATTTGTGTCAAAATGGACCGGTTTCTTATTAAACGACCAAAGAACGATGACGTTCCTCACGAAACTCCGCCACAGAAAAAAAATAAAAAAGATTATGATAAGAAGTACGATACCACACAACGCAAACGCACCTTTCAACAATCATGGTTAAATGAGTTCCCGTGGTTACGGATTGATGATGATGGGTCAGCTAAATGTCGAGTATGTCGGCAATTTCCGACTCTAGCAGACAAAAAGAGTGGTCTCTTCACCGGAATGACCGTGACCCGCAAGGAAACACTTGCAACACACAAAGGAAGTGCAAAGCATGCATCATGCCAGCTTAAGGCAGAACATGAACAATTAAAGAAAACTAGTACCAAGTACGTTGGGGACCTTGACATGTTTTTGTTTATTTTAGTATAAATATGTCCAAATTATACGGACAAGTGGAATTTTTATACGGACAAGTAAACTTTTAGGTTTGGTTGTCCGTGGACAAGTAAGATTTTTGCAGATTTCGCCACCCCTGATCTTCTTCTCAACAACTGGTCAGTAAATTTGTTCATAATTAATGTAGATTATCCCAATGAGTATGAATTTAAAGTTTGTAAAAATCAAGGGGTTTGTTTATATAGGGACACTGTACGGGGAGTTTTATATAGGAATACTATGGTAAAATGGAAAACATTCATTTTTTCGTCTATTTATGATTTTCTTTATTTAATTTGAGTTTTGCTGCATTTTTACTCATAACAAATAAGATTGTGTTTGATACGAAGGACTGACTTTCTAAAAGAGGCCAGGTAGGGTCACAAAATGGTTAAAATTGAACATTTTCATAAATCTTTTTCTCAGCAACCAGTCAGTCAGATTTTTTCATATTTGATATAAATTATCCCTATGATTAAGATTTTGAGATCTAAAGCATTGTCTAGTAACAGTAAATTTGATTTTGTTCAATAAAGAGGATTAAATTTCCATAAGGGGCCACGGGGTGGGGGTAATATGGTTAAAATTGGAAATTTTCATAAATCTTCCTCTCAATAAACTTTCAGGGCTATTCCATTTAAACATACAACCCACCCATGGAAGGCAATTTGAAATTGGACCCTCCCCCTTTATATTTTAATTCATTTTATCAGCCCCCCCCCCCCCCCCCCCCTACCCCCCCCCCCCCTATTTTGAAAAACCCTCCCACCTAAGAAGTTTATTATTTTGCCATCCATTGGTGGGATGTATGTTTAAATGGAACAGCCCTCAGTCATATTTCATACTTGAGTAATTATCCTTACATCAGCAAGGATTTAAGATTCTGCATATCAAGGGGCTGAGATATATTTGGGATTTTTAATTTTACATAGGAATATTATAGGGAAATCTGATTTTTTTCATTTTTGCATCTATGTGTAGAAACAACTTCTATTTAAAATCTAAAGCATTTCTGCTCATAATAAATCCCTAAGAGTGAGTGATTGAAGTTCTGACAAATCAAGGAGCTGGGTTGTATAAAGGTACTGTACGGAAACTGTTTTTTTTACTGATGAATTGTATGGGAATTTAAAGTATTTTCATTACAATTAACTTTTTGTTCAGTATAAGTTGTTAAGACGACCCCAAAGAGGGTAAATGTTGTGAAATTTCAAAAAGTGCTATGGCCACTACGTGTCAGTAGGGTGTCCTCAAGTCCTCTTGGGCCTCTTGTTTTTGTGATAAAAAGAACATTACATGAATGATAGGAATTCTAACTCTTAAATGTACTATAACAGTAACTAGTCAGAGTTGTCTTTCTTTGTTTTATTAGTTACATAACTACCACAGCCAATATTATGGGACCTTGGCAATTATTTTTCAGACAATTACTCTTCTGGTAAGAGGTATGATGTAATAATTTTTTTGATATAAATTTGTAACTGAACAATGCATAGTCATAAATGGTTATGGCATAGTACCACCATTCAAAAAAACAAGTGCTTCCATAGGGGAGTCGCATAATGACGCATAATGACGGTTATAATAAATCCTTGTTTCTTCTTCTTTAAAAATGCATTTTCCATATTTTAATGCTCATTTTTTTATTTGAATGACATTTTTTATGTATTTTGAACATTTTGAAAGCGTTGTCATGTTTGAATTGATAATTTAGAAAAAAAAATGATGCTTGGAAATTGGGATATGAATACATGATTTCAGAAGTCTACTTTCACTTTGTCAACGGTGTACACACTGAGCAGAAAAAAAATTCTTATATGACACATGACCCATACTTTTCTCATCATATTTTGGTAGTGCAGAGGTTGACAAACAGTAAAATGTAAGTTTCACTTGGGTCTCTCTATGAATGACAAGCCTTCAAATTATTTACTAAAGAATAAAGAACAAAAATCAATGGTGAGGTTATACCTTATAACAATGTTTGGTACTTGTGTTAATACAATCTCATCAATCTGTCTGCCTCTATTATAGGGATGAGCGACGAGGCTTGCTGGACAATTTACAAAATTTACTCGATGTAACATTCCCATCTCCTACAAACTCAAAGAAAGAGGTGAGTTAATTACAACTGGCATTATAATACCACGAGTTGGAATATAGATCAAACAAAAATTTTAATTTATTGAACAAAAATACCATTAATTACTCTACATATCAGATAAATGCCGGATGTGTATTGTTCTAATAGCAGAGCACCAGACTATGAATCAGTTTGATCCCTTTTGCAGCCATGTTTATATCCTTAAGCAAGACGCTATATCTGCATTATACTGGGTCTACCAAGGACAATTGTAAGTGTGATTTGTATAAGCTGTAAGCATTTGTTTCACAATGAATTATGTGGAGCGCATGGTCCAGTGGTAGAGCACTGAACCTGTTATCGGAGGGTCGTGGGTCCAGTCCTCCATCATGGCTGTGTGTGGGGTCTTTGAGCAAGACACTTTTCCACATATACTGGTTCTATTACCAGGAAGATTTCGAACGTGATTTACCCAAGTTGTAAAAACTTGTTTCACAATCAAAGTAAAATAAGTTTAAACTAGAACTAATGAATGTAAAATAAATAAGTTTAACTGAATAAAGGGACACAATGATTGTATTTTTATAGTGTTTTATCACTCGTATCATTCTGTTTGATCCATGTATAATGCTATCAAAGGGAGGTAATCTACAACTTTTTTTTTTTAAAAAGTCATTCAATATTTATTATACCATCTGTGGTTTGCTCTTCTATGATTGTATCAGCATCAAATTTTATTCCTTCTTTTAGCCGTTGTTTGGTTGTTTCTGTTGCGTAAATGATTGTTATGCTAGAAAAAATGTTATCAAGAAAAAATAAAGTAGCCAACCAACACTAAACAAAAAAAATTCCCATGAACTGCTTCACAGCTTGACATATTTAAACTACTACAGTGTATTACATGAACTAATTGTATTGTATTTGTATAAAATTGAATTTTCTTGACTTTTTTTAATTTATTTATTTAGTTTTTCTCGGTGGAACTAGTACTAAGCATATGTGGATAAAGTGTTTTGCTCAAAGAAACTATGCATAGCTGCCAAGGATAAAAGTCACCAATTCTTGGTACCATTCTCTACCACTAACCTATGCTCTCCACAATTCCTTGGATGAACTTTCACCAACCAAAAACACCTTAGACATTAAAACTGTTGTTTCAATTCACTTTTCAGAAACTGAAAGTGGCACCAATTAGAAAAGTTTGCCTGTATCATCACAATAATGATTATGTTGTAACAATATTTTGCCAATTTTGTATAAGTGTTGAACCGTGGTGCTGTAAAAGTATTGTGACAGTTCTTTTATATGTGTTTTTATTAAGCGTCACTTTTATTCCATCTAGAGATAACAGATGATCAGTTAACCTAACCACTCTAGCACTAACTAGTACTCGAGTACACCCATCTCCGCAAGTAACTGCACGGCTTTTTACCTTATTAAACAGAGGCAGAGTTTGGTGGCTTACCAACTAAGAATTAATTTTTTTTTAATTTTAATTATTTTAGAATATGAAGTATTATTGTAATATCTGATAATTGTTGGTAAGAACATGATCTTGTCAGTGTTATGCTTTGTTTTCCAGTTTGTTAAAGTCTGCTAAAATTCCCAATTTCCCCTCAATCACACTGTTTCTTTCCCAATCTCGAAGGCTTGGGCCTCTTCCCAATTTCCAGAAAAAAGGCTCTGAACTGATAACTTTCCAACTTAAGTTATGGTGAGAGACGAATGATAATGAGACGAAATGTTGTATATAGATCATCATAGAGACTGCTGCCAGTTGGGTATTCAATTTTACGACTGCTGAATTGAAAGCCGGACACATTACCAACTGAACTAACCATGTCTGACGCTTTATACACTAATAATATAAAGTTTATATACATTAATGATGAGACATAACTACATAGCAAATAAAAATGATATAAATTGATGGAATGTAATGGAATGGGAATGGAATGGAATGGAAGTCTTTATTTAAAGAGGGTAGTCCGATTAGTTTGAAACTAATCTTCCTTGTATCCCTCTAATAATACATTTACATGTTATTTACAATATACAATAGCAAAACAAAATAAAAACATTTTAAGCATTGCAAATAAATTGATTTTACACGAAATATGATAACAACATAATATATAATTTTTTAAGTTTTTTAATGTCTTATAGTGTTGATGTTAGAGGGAGTTAGACAGCCCTTTAAAAACTTATCTGTTTGATGCATTAGCTCATTTCCCTCTTATTAACTCATCTCAGCAATGCTCAAGATTTGCTACTCTGGTCACCATGCGTGTGTCACCTTTTGGTCTGCTCATTGACTTTTATGTTGTGTGCACTCTAGCAATTGCATTTTTCTCTGTATCCGCACCACATTTACTCAGTATCATATAACCTTATTGTCTTTAAGAATATATTACACAGTGAAATCAGATTATTTATTTCACAATTGGCTCTTGAATCAACAAAAAAAATTGCACTATTTGACTGTGTGTACTCTAGTACAACCTACACTGTACTGTTATATTACCTTGAACAAGTTCTTGCTTACTGTGCAGAGACATGAGGTTTGAACCAAAGTTGGCCAGGTCAAATGCCTGGTGGCTTTAAAATTATTGACTGAGAAGATCAGATCTTGTTTTATATTTCGTGTTATTTGTTTGCAGGAATTTAATGTAGAGTGCGGAATATGTTATGCCTACAGAATGGAGACAGAAATCCCGGATGAAGTTTGCAATGACACAAGGTGTGGCCAGGCCTTCCATAAAGCTTGTCTTATTGAGGTAGTGAAAACAGGATTTAAAGTTTCACATGATTTAATTTGATTATATGTAAAGTTTCTAACAGGAGAGTTAGTTGCACAATATGAACCAAACAATAATCTGGAACAAGATCAAAATGCTCCTGATAGGTTACATACAAAATTGATATTACTTTTAATAATTGGTTAAACTATGTAAAAAGCAATTACTCAGAACATGTTAAAATAATATGCCGATAAAACTTGCATATCTACATGGATTAGTTTGTTTGGTTGAATGTTTAGCGTTGTTTTTTTGGACGCATCCTTTTTTTCAAGTAACTGATAACTTTCCCACTTGAATCAGCGGTAAGAGACAAAAGAGAATGAGATGCAACATTGTATACACAGGTAAAAATGCCAGGTATGTTTAACATATGTTGGATAAAACATATGTTAAATGCGTGTGGTACTATTTATAGGAGAAACGTACATTTTAACATGTATGTTAAATACAGTAAACTTTGTTTAACATGTATGGCATTTTTACCTGTGTATCAATCATCACAGAGACTGTGGCTGAGTTGGTGTTTGAACTCAAGATCCCTGGATTGATAGACAAAAGCGCTCCCGACTGATCTAACCGGGTTTAGCAGATGTATTAGTATAGTATCGCTCACAGGATTGCTTGGTTTTAGGTTCAATCCATTACCAGACGCCCATGTGATGTGTCCTTCAGAAGGACACATTATCCACATGTGCTTGCTGGTAGGAACGATTCTAGTTGGGATGACATGGAGTATGATTTGTACCAATTTATAGAACATGTTTCACAAATGATGTAAAATGAATAAATTGAAAGAAATATTCAGTATGTTACAGTTTCGCCTTTAGTTGATTAGAATTGTGGGACATAAAAACAACTGTCAATTATGAAAGGTACATAATTATGTGTTTCCTAACAGTTTTACTGAGATACAAGGTTAATGTAAAAAAATAAAAACAGCCATAGGTTACAAGAACCAAAAGAGCATTTAGTTGATTAGAATTGTGGGACATAAGAAGAACTGTCAATTATGAAAGGTACATAATTTTGTGTTTCATAACAGTTTTACTGAGATACAAGGTTATTGTAAAAAAACAAAAACAGCCATAGATTACAAGAACCAAAAGAGCATCTACACTCAACACAATTTAAAGTCATATTTGACCTTTGATCCCGTAGAAGCTACCGATAGATAATATTTACCTCTGAGATTAAAAGTACAACAATCTGGCATTTCCCGATATTTTTCAACGACCAAGTCAATGTGATAATAAAAATGAGGCTTTCATAAATTACTCATTCAGAATACAGTAGAACTTCGATGGCTCAAACTCAATGGGTCTGGACAAAATAGTTAGAGCTACGGGTTGTTTGAACCAAGTAGTGTTCTGTATAACTATCCAATCGTACAGACTTCATTGATATGTGTAATGTTCGACAGAGATATGTGTAGTCATGGAAATTTTGTGCCGGGCTCTCAGAAAGAGTCGTCAATCATTAAACATCTTTAAAAAAAAAAAAATTTATAGGTCTCCCCGTCACTGGGAAACTTATATTTTTGTGATTTGTGTCTTGTCAGTCACAAAATTATGTCCTGCAAACTCCTTCGACACCTGTGGTCAGATTTAGCTGAAACTTGCTGCTAGTTGCACATATCCCTTTTTCATTCTGGTTCTTTGCTTTTTGACTGAGTTACTCCCCTTTGCATTTTCAGAATTCAAAAATCTTGTATGTGAATCTTCTCATGAACAAACACTCACATTTTAATGCAACTTGCTGGGAAAGATAATTATGAAATCTAGTTGTGCATATCACTGATGCATTCTGGTTGGATGATTTTCAGCTGAGTTACAGCTATTTTCATTGTTACAATGTTAGAATGAAGGCACTTGTTCATCCACCTCTCTTGAACCCTCAAATATCAATGAAACTCTCTGGAAACTAACTGGACACTCACTGGCAACTTACTGGACACTCACTGGCAACTTACTGGAAACTTACTGGAAACTCTCTGGAAACTAACTGGACACTCACTGGCAACTTACTGGAAACTTACTGGAAACTTAATGGAAAATTACTGGAAAGCCTAGTTTTGCATTCCGATTCATTGTTTTTTGGCCAGCTGGTGGCCCATTAAATTTTCCAAAATAAAATCTTGCATGTTTTTTTTCTCCACAACTGACAACCATGTTTCGCTAAAACTGGCTGCTGTGCAACGATTGAAGTGGAGCCTTTATGTGCATATCTTCTTTGCTTTTTGGTGCATTGTAGTTATTCTTGCAGCCCCCATCACTAGTCCTAAATCTCCCCAGTTTTGAACATTTACAATAACTTCTCACAACTGTGTGAGGAGGAAACATAGTAACTTAAAAAAAACATTCTAGTTTTAATTGCGAATATATTTGTAACTGGTGTGTAACATACATGTATCTATAATAAGTGTTAATATTTATTGATTTTCATTTTTATACTTGTTTTCCAGCAAATTTTGAGAACAAAAATGAGTCCATATGTATCTTCAACAATTGTGCATAGTTAACATATATCATTAGGTTAAATTTTAGTTATATTGCACTAACCATATTTTCTCATCTTTTGCAGTGGTTACGGGCTCTACCTTCCAGTAGGCAAAGTTTCAACACCATATTTGGAAATTGTCCATATTGCGAAAAGGTATAATTGTATATATAAATTCTTCTGATTAGTCACTAAACAAATAAGACATTTATGTACGTTCAGGATGGGAAAGGTTTTCAAGTTTTTATGCCATAAATGCTTATATTATAATAACGCATTTTCAATTCTCATGTATATCTTTTTATCTTTAAATGCAGTGTGTTAAATGTTGATGATTCCTTGTTGGTTTATGTTTCATCTTTCGTACATTGCTTGTACTTAAACAGGACACTTGGGTTCATTGCTTGTACTTGAACCAGGCTCAGGAGTTCATTGTTTGTACTTGAACCAGGCTCTGGATTTCATTGTTTGTACTTGAACCATGCTCTGGAGCTCATTGCTTGTACTTGAACTAGACTCTGAAGTCAATTGCTTGTTATTAATCCAGGCTCTGGAGTTCAGTGATTGTACTTGAACCAGGCACTGGGGTTAATTGTTTGTACTTGAGTCAGGCCTTGGGTCAATTGCTTGTACTGGAACCAGGCTCTGGTGTTCATTGCTTGTACTTGAACCAGGCCCTTGGGTCAATTGCTTGTACTGGAACCAGGCTCTGGTGTTCATTGCTTGTACTTGAACCAGGCTCTGGAGTTCATTGCTTGTACTTGAACCAGGCTGTGGAGTTCATTGCTTGTACTTGAACCAGGCTTTGGAGTCAATTGCTTGTACTTGATCCAGGCTCTGGAGTTCATTGATTGTACTTGAGTCAGGCCCTTGGGTCAATTGCTTGTACTTGACCCAGGCTCAGGAATTAATTGTTTGAAATTGAACCAGGCTCTGGAGTTCATTGCTTTTACTTAAATAGTGTCTGGAGTTCATTGCTTGCACGTGAACCAGGCTCTGGAGTTAATTGATTGTACTTGAACCAGGCCCTGGGGTTAATTGCTTGTACTTGAACCAGGCTCTGGAGTTAATTGCTTGTACTTGAACCAGGCTCTGGGGTTAATTGCTTTAACTTGAACCAGACTCTGAAGTTCATTGTTTGTACTTGAACCAGGCTCTGAAGTTAATTGCTTGTACTTGATCCAGGCTCTGGAGTTAATTGCTTGTACTTGATCCAGGCTCTGGGGTTAATTGCTTTAACTTGAACCAGACTCTGGAGCTCATTGTTTGTACTTGAACCATGTTCTGAAGTTAATTGCTTGTACTTGATCCAGGCTCTGGAGTCGATTGCTTTTACTTGATCCAGGCTCTAGATTTCATTGCTTGTACTTGAACCATGCTCTGGAGTCAATTGATTGTACTTGAACCAGGCCCTGGGGTTAATTGCTTGTACTTGAATCGGACTCTGAAGTTCATTGCTTGTACTAGAATCAGGCTCTAGAGCTCATTGCTTGTACTTGAACTAGACTCTGGGGTTAATTGTTTGTACTAGAATCAGGCTCTGGAGCTCATTGCTTGTACTTGAACTAGACTCTGAAGTGAATTGCTTGTACTTCATCCAGGCTCTGGAGTTCATTGCTTGTACTTGAACCAGACTCTATAGATCATTGCTTGTACTAGAATCAGGCTCTGGAGTTCATTGTTTTTACTTGAACCAGGCTCTGAAGTTGATTGCATGTACTTGATCCAGGCCCTGGAGTTCATTGCTTGTACTTGAATAAGGTCTGGAGTTCATTGCTTGCACTTGAACCAGGCTCTGGAATTAATTGATTGTACTTGAATCAGGCCCTGGATCAATTGCTTGTACTTGAACCAGGCTCTTGTGTTCATTGCTTGTACTTGAACCAGGCTCTGAAGTCGATTGCATGTAATTGATCCAGGCCCTGGAGTTCATTGCTTGTACTTGATCCAGGCTCTGGAGTTCATTGCTTGTACTTGAACCAGGCTCTGGGGTTAATTGCTTTTACTTCAACCAGACTCTGAAGTGCATTGTTTGTACTTGAATTAGGCTCTAGAGTCCATTGCTTATAGTTGAATAAGGTCTAGAGTTCATTGCTTGCACTTGAACCAGGCTCTGGTGTTAATTGATTGTACTTGAACCAGGCCCTGGGGTCAGTTGCTTGTACTTGAACCAGGCTCTGGTGTTCATTGCTTGTACTTGAACCAGGCTCTGGGGATAACTGCTTGTACTTGAGTCAGGCTCTGGAATTCATTGTTTGTACTTGATCCAGGCTCTGGAGTTCATTGCTTGTACTTGATCCAGGCTCTGGAGTTCATTGCTTGTACTTGAACCAGGCTCTGGGGTTAATTGCTTGTACTTGAACCAGGCTCTCGAGTTCCTTGATGGTACTTGAATCAGGCTGTGGAGTTAATTGCTTGTACTTGAACCAGGCTCTTGATTTCATGGTTTGTACTTTATCCAGGTCTGGAGTCAATTGCTTGTACTTGAATCAGGCTCTGGAGTTATTGCTTGTACTTGAATCAGGCTCTGGAGTTAATTGCTTGTTCTTGAACCAGACTTTGGAGTTATTGCTTGTTCATGAACCAGACTCTAGGGTTAATTGATTGTACTTGAATTAGGCTGTGGGGTTTATTGCTTGTACTTGAACCAGGCTCTGGTGTTCAATGGCTGTACTTGAACCAGGCTCTGGAGTTCATTGTTTTAACTTGAACCAGGCTTTGGAGTCAATTGCGTGTACTTGAATCATGCCCTGGAGTTATTGCATGTACTTGAACAAGACTGTAAGAGATCATTGTTTCCACTTGAACCAGTTTTGGAGTCAATGTTCATACTTGAATCAGGCTCTGGATTTTATTGCTTGTACTTGAACCATGCCATGGATTTAATTGCTTGTACTTGACTCAGGCTCTGGAGTTAATTGCTTATACTTGAACCAGGCTTTGAGATTCATTGTTTGTAATTGAACCAGCTCTGGAGTTAATGCATGTTCTTGAACCAGGCTCTGGAGTCAATGCTTGTACTTGAACCAGGCTTTGGATTTAATTGCTTGCACTTGAACCAGGCTCTGAAGTCAATGCTTGTACTTGAACCAGACTCTGGAGTTAATTGTTTGTACTTGAACCATGCTCTGGAGTCAATGCTTGTACTTGAACCCAGCTTTGGAGTTAATTGCTTGCACTTGAACCAAGCTCTGGAGTTAATTGGTTGTACTTGAATCAGGCACAGGAGTTTCTTGCTTGTACTTGAATCAGGCTCTGGAGGTAATTGCTTGTACTTGATCCAGGCTGTAGAGTTAATTGCTTGTAACTGAACCAGGCTCTGGAGTTTATTGCTTGTAATTGAACCATGCTCTGGAGTTCATTGCTTGTACTTGATCCAGGCCCTGGAGTTAATTGCTTGTAATTGAACCAGGCTCTGGAATTTATTGCTTGCATTTGAACCATGCTCTGGAGTTAATTGCTTGTACTTGAATCAGGCTCTGGAGTTAATTGCTTGTATTTGAACCATGCTCTGGAGTTCATTGCTTATACTTGAATCAGGCTCAGGAGTTAATTGCTTGTATTTGAACCAGGCTCTGGAGTTCATTGCTTATACTTGAATCAGGCTCTGGGGTAAATTGCTTGTATTTGAATCAGGCTCATTACCAAGTGCAGATGAGCATATTGTCTATTTGTTCCGGTTCAATGATTTTTCACAGAATTATGGCCCTTTCAATTAGTCTGTGACCAAATTATTGTCCGCGCTATTTCTTAACAACCTCAAGTTGAAATTTGATGACACTTGCTAAGATGCATCACTATCAAGTGGAGATGTGCATATTGTCATCATGACGCTCTTTCGCTACAACCTGTGGTTTTAATTTTGTAAAATTAAATAGGATCTGCGCATATTGCCATTTTGTTCCGGTTCAATGAATTGGGAATGAGTTCTGTCAAGTGCAGTGGACATATTGTTCCTGCTATGCAGTTTGGTATTTTTCAACCAAGTAGCCGGTACAGAGTCAAACACTCACTTGGGTAATCACACACACATCCATCTGTTCCAACGATATTTTCTTGTTTATTTAGAGTTGTTGACACTAGTATCTGATTTCACCTTCCGCACACTCCTGTGCTTTGAATACTTTGATGATAAAATGGTATCATCCTGTTGTGGAAAACTGGAAGGTCGTGATTCTGAGATGTTTGACAAACACTCTTCACTGCTTTTCATTTTAACCCTCATTCTCCACGTCTATGTTGTTTAAACAGCTCTTTTCTTCTGAAGAAAAAAATGTTGTCTCTTTATTTTTATTGGTTCATCTTGCGCATTGTATGTTTTGTTTGTACCTATCTTTGTTGCTGAGTAGTGTTGTTGCATTGTATTTCTGTAGCCTTGTATTTCAACACATTTTCTCATCTAAATATGTTTTGCTTTCTTGTACAGAACTTGGCCATGTCCTTTTCCTTTTGTCTTGCACTCTTCTTTCTTTCACTGTCAATTTCTTTTAACATTTCATTTTCTATATTTGTCTGACTATTGTTTTGCTCTCCAGTGTTTAAATTTGAGGACATCTTTTCTTTTTCTGGTTTCAGCTGTTTCTTTGTATTTCCCATCTGTTCTATCAGTGAAATTGTTGCTGGATACCTTTGATGATCTTAAGGAACTGTTAGAGAATAAACATGAATAAGGTGTTTGTAATGGTAGACTTCAACACAGTATTTTAGTACAAGTTGTCCATATCATAAAGTAGAGCAATATAATGTAACCAGTAAATTATTACTTGCTCAAAATCATTCCTATATGTATGTTGTTATGTCCAGATATCTAAATAACATCATGATGTTGAGATAAAATCATATTAAACTCACATTTATTACTTATTAATAAAAATTAAATCACAAGCTGATTTCAAAAAACCCTTTCATGTTGAAGAAATCTTGATTAAATGACAACTTTAAAGTTAGTATCAACATTTAATACAAACATCTATGCAATATGTAGTGTCCGTAACCTTATGGTATATTATAGCATCACCCCTATCCACTGTTATTTAATACAAACATCTATGCAATATGTAGTGTCCGTAACCTTATGGTATATTACAGCATCACCCCTATCCACTATTATTTAATACAAACATCTTTGCAATATGAAGTGTCCGTAACCTTATGGTATATTACAGCATCACCCCTATCCACTGTTATTTAATACAAACATCTATGCAATATGTAGTGTCCGTAACCTTATGGTATATTACAGCATCACCCCTATCCACTGTTATTTAATACAAACATCTATGCAATATGTAGTGTCCGTAACCTTATGGTATATTATAGCATCACCCCTATCCACTGTTATATAATACAAACATCTTTGCAATATGTAGTGTCCGTAACCTTATGGTATATTACAGCATCACCCGTATCCACTGTTAATTAATACAAACATCTATGCAATATGTAGTGTCTGTAACCTTATGGTATATTATAGCATCACCCCTATCCACTGTTATTTAAAACCTTAAGTGTCCGCTACTTCGTGTATTATTGAAAGCAGTAATTCAATTCATTCTGAAAAAAACATTATAAGTGTACTAAGTTAATAAATGGGAATATAATGGGACAAAATATGACATTTTTTCAAACTGTTCATCCAATTTGACCATTTTTGATTATGTTACCTCAGTCAAGATAAATTTAGCATAAATATTTGACTTATACATTTATAATACATATGTTAAAGGACAGTTTAATCCAAAAAGATGCTGTTTTCTGGTATAACAATGATATAAAACATTGATATCTCATTTACATAGTGTTTGTTAGGCCATAATAAATTAATTGCTAGATTATCATCCCCGCCGGCCCCTTAATTTTCATGCCCTCCCAACCCTTTTTATTTTCATAAAAAAAAAAGTTTATAGTAAAAAAACATAATTTTTTTTAAAAATAACAAATAAAATTGTCCCGCCCTCCCCGTTTTTAAAAAAAATTTGGATGATAATCTAGCAATTAATTTATAATGGCCTAACGGATACTACAGAAAAATATAGATAATATATTTTTATTTTCTGACTTACCATTTGTTTTATATTTGACTGTTTATATCTTGTTGGATGTCTTCCTTCTAAGTGACTCAATTTAATCCAAAACCACTGGAATGTACCGATTGGACGCAAAAAAAAAAGACAGATTTTGCCTGGATTGAAGTCACGCAATAGTAAATGTAATATTATACCAAAAATTTGTTGCATGGTTTTCCAGTATAGATCTTTTTGAGCCAAAGATGATGCAATTTATTTAATATGGAAAGATTTTCTTTTGATACTGAGGAATATTATAAATTACATGGGAACTTTCATATATATTTGCAGATTACGGACACTACGCTATTTTGTAGTGTCCTTAACTATGTTTTGTCTATCAGAAAATTAGTAATGAATAATATGTCCATGGTTTGTATATTTTTGAAACCTTACAACATCAGTTGCTTTTAACATAATTAATACAACAGCTGCAAGTGTCTTCAAAATATGAAACTTATGATTGGTTACGGACTCTACACATTTTTTGGCACCAGATTTTATTTCAGTGGATGTGCCATAAAAACTTAAAATGACTTCAAAATGACATGTTTTTGTTTCTACAACATTTATAACTCTAATATGACATTTATATATGAAAATCAGCAAAAGCTAATGAAAAATTCCCATATATAAAGAGGCATTACAAGAAGAAGGTACCAGTAATATAAAAAAGTATAACGAAGGACTTGTTTCACATTTTTATTAATATCTCATTCTATATTTTATCTCTTCTTCTGACTGATACATCACAATTTTTGTGATGAAATTTTCTGTAAGAATATTCATTATTGAAAACACTTTGTTTTATAATCATTATGTAATACTGAAATCCTTCATTGAAAAATTGCACTAACAGAAAAACAAATCTTAGAAAATGCCCAAAACATAGGAAACACCTACAGCATGCACCCCTCTATACTTCTAACCCTTAAGAGCACAGTTTCAGCCACATACATGGTTGATAGGCTGATATAATGTGTAGAACCTGCAAATGGGCCCAATACCGTGATTTACCCGATTTGTTAATTGGCCTTTTTTTCCCTCACCAGTGTTACTGTACAACAGAGGGCATTGTTATGCCTCCAAAACTCAAGGTGGCAACTAGAAATTGCAGTATCCATTCATCCATTCATCCATTTGATCATTTCTTTATTCAAAAGTTTGTGTTCAATCCATAACTTTGCCATACTTTTGGAGGTTTTAAGATAACTTTACTTAAATGACCACCATGACATGATGTCATGTCACACGCAAGACCCATGTCTATAGCAAAAACAAGACTGTATAAGCCCTATTTGTGCATGATCTATAACTGTGATTCATTCAGGGATTTGTTAATAACTTAGTACGAATGATCGCCATAACAAATTATCGCACGCATTATGCAGATCTGCAGCTGATAGGTCAAGGTCACACTTTGAGGTCAAACATAGCAAAGGCCGAATATACAAGACATTGTGTGTGTTTGTAGAAAGTGGTATTTGTGTCCCGTCTATAACTTTGTCTTTCATCAACGTATTTTAAAATAACTTGGCACGATTGAACACCATGACATGATGAAGTGCCACACTCAAGATTTGTGGCTCCAAGATCAAGGTCAAGCATTTGTCATTTGTCACTTTACTATTATTGTAATCATCATCCCAGGTTTGACTTAGATCATCTCTCTAAAATAGCAACGTCTTGTTCTGGTTTTACGTAGGAAACAGAATTGAAGTGATTGATAAAAGCTCTCAGCTTACTTTGGAATTGACCTTAAATAAATTTGATTTAGTATAAATTAAATTATTGATATTTTGTGATTTCATTTCAGGCTATAACAGTGAAAATGGTGGTCAGGTGACTCATAACTAAAGCTTGCTGGGATATGTAGATCATTTCATGTTCCTGATAAAAGATGACTCATTGCTAAATATAAGCTGGATAGCATGTCTGACTATCAATCCAGGGGTTGTGAGTTTGAATCCTTGCCCAGCCACAGTCTCCATGATGATTGATATACAACATTCATTTCATTATTATTCGTCTCTCACCTCTGATTCAAGTGTGAAAATTATCAGTTACTTGTGGAGATTGGGTGTGCTTGAGTACTGGTTAACCTTCCAGGATCAGAAAAAGTGGTTAGGATGACTGAACGTCTGTTAGCCCTTGATGGCATAAAGATGACACTTAATATTTGATAAATCATTGCTAAATATTTGAACAAATCAAGGATAATCTACAATATCATCATAAAAAGTGATCAATTTCATGCATGCATTCCTGGTAGCAATAAAATTTTGTGGTCTTTATTTTTGACACATGTTTCATATACTAGTAGTCATAGATGATTATTATTATTATTATTATTATTATTATTATTATTATTATAATTATGTTTATTATTATAATTATTATTATTATTATTATAATTATGTTTATTATGTTTATTATTATAATTATTATTATTATTATTATTATTATTATTATTATTATTATTATTATTATTATTATTATTATTATTATATCAAATAATGTAAAATTGAGAAACCTTTTGAGAGAATTAGCCCAGCTTTGTCAAAATACTTTCTGTGATAAAAATAACTTGTCACTTTTGGAAGGACAGTGCAGTGGTTCTACTCAGATCTAGAAAAATAACCAGTCACTTTTGGAAGGACAGTGCAGTGGTTCTACTCAGATTGAGAAAAATAACCAGTCACTTTTGGAAGCACAGTGCAGTGGTTCTACTCAGATTGAGAAAAATAACCAGTCACTTTTGGAAGGACAGTGCAGTGGTTCTACTCAGATTTAGAAAAAATAACCAGTCACTTTTGGAAGGACAGTGCAGTGGTTCTACTCAGATTTAGAAAAATTACCTGTCACTTTTGGAAGGACAGTGCAGTGGTTCTACTCAGATCGAGAAAAATAACCAGTCACTTTTGGAAGGACAGTGCAGTGGTTCTACTCAGATCGAGAAAAAATAACCAGTCACTTTTGGAAGGACAGTGCAGTGGTTCTACTCAGATCTAGAAAAATAACTTGTCACTTTTGGAAGGACAGTGCAGTGGTTCTACTCAGATCGAGAAAAATAACCAGTCACTCTTGGAAGGACAGTGCAGTGGTTCTACTCAGATCGAGAAAAATAACCAGTCACTTTTGGAAGGACAGTGCAGAAGTTCTACTCAGATCTAGAAAAATAACTTGTCACTTTTGGAAGGACAGTGCAGAGGTTCTACTCAGATCGAGAAAAATAACCAGTCACTTTTGGAAGGACAGTGCAGTGGTTCTACTCAGATTGAGAAAAATAACCAGTCACTTTTGGAAGGACAGTGCAGTGGTTTTACTCAGATTGAGAAAAATAACCAGTCACTTTTGGAAGGACAGTTCAGTGGTTCTACTCAGATAGAAAAAAAAAATAACCAGTCACTTTTGGAAGGACAGTGCAGTGGTTCTACTCAGATTGAGAAAAATAACCAGTCACTGTTGGAAGGATAGTGCAGTCGTTCTACTCAGATTGAGAAAAATAACCAGTCACTTTTGGAAGGACAGTGCAGTGGTTCTACTCAGATTGAGATAAATAACCAGTCACTGTAGGAAGGATGGTGCAGTGGTTCTAACCAGATTGAGAAAAGTAACCAGTCACTTTTGGAAGAAAAGTGCAGTGGGTCTTCTCATATTTAGAAAAATCACCAGTCACTTTTGGAAGGACAGTGCAGTGGTTCTACCCAGGCTGAGAAAAATAACCAGTCACTGTTGGAAACATAACCCAGAGGTTCTATACAGATTCATGTAAAGTTTTATATGTCTGATGTATTTTACCAATGGAACCTATTGTTAAATAACCTTTAATGTATTTACAACCCTATTAAAATTACAACCCAATTTAAAATTGTTGTGTTTTGGTGGATTTGACATATTAAAATGTTTCGGATATAATTTATTCATGATAATGAGATGTTTTTTTTATCCATTTTAATCATTATTTTATTTTTAAGACATTTATAGCATTTTTTTTTTATATTCCCTTTAAAATGAACTATACAAACAGCCACTTTTTCATGCACACATTTTTCATTCCTTTTGTCAAGTGAACATTTTGGATAGATTATGCCAGTTTTATGAGGAAGTAGCTCTCATTCTTACCAGGGTCTACATTGTTTGTCTGTCGGTCATTATATTGTTCAAATAATGGAGTGATAAACAGCATAATTATGTAAGAGTCAATTATAAAAAATCAACAGGTTCTTGAGGCAAATTAACTAAAGATATTAATCTTTCTAAACAGATGCACCAGTGTGTAATTCCAGATGCTACCTAAGTGATGCCAACATTAAGACATGCCTTGGCACACACATGATCAATGTAAAAGTTGGCAAATTTAGTTGTAAATATATAAATAAATTGTTGAGACTCTTAGTTTTACATGAATCAAAGAGTAAAGATCTACATGAATTGATGTGTTAAGTTCTACATGAGTTGAGGTGTAAAGTTCTACATGAATTGGGGTTTAAATATATTGGTTTAAACTTATTTATTTTACTTCGATTGTGAAACAAGTTCTTACAACTTAGACATATCCGCTTGAAGTCTTCCTGGGTAGAACCAGTACAAAGCATATGCGGAAAAAATGTCTTGCTCAAGGACACCACACATAACTGTGGAGGAGGATTGAACCCAAGACCCTCTGATCATGGGTTCGGTGCTCTGCCACTAGACCATGCACTCATCTATGAATTGGGGTGTAATGTTCTACCAGAATTGAGGTGTAAGCTCTATATAAATTGAGGTGTAATCTTCTACATGAATTGAGATATTAAGTTCTACATGAATTGAGGTGTAAAATTCTACATGAATCAAGTTGTTAAGTTCTACATGCATTGAGATGTAAAGTTTTACATGAAATGGGGGTGTAAAGTTCTATATGAATTGAGGTGTAAGTTCTACATGAATTGAGGTGTTATAGTTTTCTACATGAATTGATGTTTAAAGTACTACATGAATTCAGGTGTAAGTTCTACATGAATTCAGGTGTAAAGTTCTACATGAATTGAGGTGTTAAGTTCTACATGAATCAAGTTGTTAAGTTCTGTACAAATCGAGGTGTAAAGTTCTACATGAATTGAGATGTGAAGTTCTACATGAATTGAGGTGTTAAGTTCTACATGAATCAAGTTGTTAAGTTCTGTACAAATTCAGGTGTAAAGTTCTACATGAATTGAGGTGTTAAGTTCTACATGAAGCAAGTTGTTAAGTTCTATATGAATCAAAGTGTAAAATTCCAAATGAATTGAGGTCTTGAGTTGTAAATGAATTTAGGACACAGGTGTTAATTTTTTACATGAATCATGGTATAAAGATCTTTGATGAACTGAGGTGTTAAGTTCTGTGTGAATTGAGGTGTTAAGATGTAAAATAATTGAGGTGTTAAGTTATACATGAATCAAGGTAATTGTGAATTGATGTGATAAATTCTATGTGCATCAAACTGTTAGGTTCATTTTCCATATGTATTTGCTAATGTTTCTATATTTTGATCTGAATTGAATGTTGGTATGTTGTATTTATAGATCAGGGAGCCTGGAATATCTCTTCATATCAGCAGTATATTTCATTTTAGTATTGGTGCAATCATTCATTCATTCATTCTAAATAGACAAATGGTTGGCTATAAATGTATTATTAGATCTCTTGTACTTTACAACAACAACATTAATTACTTTATCCCTGGAGACAAGAACTACAACTGTGGATTAATTACTACTATATATCTGTAAATAAGTTGTATGTTGCACTGAATGGCAAACCCAGTTGGTATTAAATACCCAATAAATTGCTGAGTGCAGAATTTGTGCTGAATTCTTAAAGTAGTTGTTAACTAATACTGTAAACCAAGATCTAAGTTCTAATTAATTTCTGAATTATTTTGACTCTTGGTCAATTATAAAATGACTAGATGTAAATTTTTAATGCACCTTTCGAATGCTAATAGAATGGTAAAAAGAACAAAGATTGATTGAAGTGATTGATTGAATATTTAGCGTCATTTTTATGCTATCAAGGGCTAACAGATGATCAGTTAACCTAACCACTCTTTCCAGGTATCCTAGACAGTTGACCAGTACTGGAGTACACCCATTTCTGCAAGTAACTGATAACTTTCCTACTTGAATCATCGGTGAGAGATGAATGACATGGGGCACAATGTGATGATTCAAACTGATGACCCCTTGATTGATAGTCAGATGTACCAGATGTACCTCTGACTGACTAGGGCTGGAGTGTCAGATATAAGGGTTAAATGATGACAACCCTGAAGTGTCTTTATTTGATAAAAAAAAGCCTCCTAAGGCCATTATACATTAATTGCTAGATTATTATCCAAATTTTTCTTAAAAACGGGGAGGGCGAGAGAATTTTATTTTTAAAATTTTGATGCTTTTTTGGTAAGTTTCTGGGTTTTTTTTTGTTGTTTTTTTATGAAAATAAAAAGGGTCAGGGCGGCACGAAAATTATGGGTGGACGGGGATGATAATCTAGCAATTAATTTACTATGGCCTAACTAGTCCATAATATACATATGTATATATTGTACTGTACATGTACATCAATGATTTCAATAAAGCCCTGTCAAATAGGACTTACGGACCATACATTACTAACGAATTCTGTGGCAGTTGAACAATAAGAGATTATGCATTTTATAAGTTTAGGATGCAATTAGAGAGGGGGTCTAAAAATAGAACAGTACAAAATCTTAAAGTTAACTGAATATATATTCAAAGTCATGATCAGTAAGATAATGTCATAGTTATTTTTTAATATCATCTTCGGGATTCGAACCCACAGCCCCTACTGCGTCAGGGCCTAGCACATTAATGACAACATATGTCACTCCTCTCCATAGAGTCATATAAAGTAGGAATAGTACAAAAAATAGAATTAAATATCATTTAATAGTTTTTCAATAATTGTTAGTAGTTAAATGTATATCTGTTATCATTGTTATCGAAGTTTATTTAGTGCAATTATTGTTTGCCTGACTTAAGGCCATGATAAAAATGTTTTGATCTGTATGTCTATAAAAAATATAAAGTATATAAACAAAGCCATTGTAGGTGATATGTACAACAATGACAGATCAAAATGTCAATTGTGATAAACCACCATAATGTGTTCATTCTCCTTGTAGTATTGTGTTCAGTTTTTGTGTACAGATGGTAAGGTTTGTTTAATTATCTGTACAGCACATGTGTTCAGTCGATAGGAAATGTTTTACATCCAATGTGACACATGTATAGTTGTAGGGGGACTATGAAGTTACATGAACTACTGTTTGTGTTTAAATAAATAAACTAATTTTCATTACGAAAGTCTTTTTGTTTTTCCTTTCTTCATAATAAAATATAATTATAGTGAATTAAAATGATGTATTGTGTATTTCAAGCTGGTAGTTGACAACTATTCAGGTTTTATAGTATCATGTCAGTAATTGTTATTTTTGTATTAAATGATGTACTAATCTACTTAGTATTGAGTGGCTTTTGTACTACACAAAATATTTGATATTTAAAGGCACTGTATTGGTTTTGTATATAAATACTATTAGTCATGCATTGAAAGCTAGAGAATTCTGGGAAGCGTTATATAAGTATGTAGATTTATATACTTCTTTAACATGCTCAGATGTCAAAATCTATACATAGGAATAACAAGCTTATGTTTTTTCTCATAAGCCATCTAGACTGCCTTAAGTTTATCATAACCAAAGCAAATATTTCAAGAGTGTCGTGGTGGATTATAGCTGATGTGATGAATTACCATTTTGTATGTGAGGAGGGACTGGAGTTAATTTGTCATGGTGATAGTTCAATTCTTATAGACATGAGTTTAATTAGTAGTACAAGAACAGCTTGTTGTTACATGTTTTGCCTGGACATATATTTTATTTAGATTCTTTGGTCATTGGCCAAGTTGTGAATTCCTAAAAATAAAAAAACGTGACGTTCACTTTCAAAAATGGGTGTACATTGCTCTAAAAAGACTTCATTTGCAGATCTGTAATATAATGTACAGTACAGAATGTATACTTTCGCTAAATCATATAAATAAAACAAAACAAATTGGCAAATAAAATAAAATGGAAGAACAAGTTGCATACATAATTGTATTTTGGCACGTCATTACATAAATAACAATATTTACACAAACTTATCAAAATATATTTGTCTTGTAACACGCTGCATCAAATTAATCAAACATAAATAATTATGGTGAATTTAAAATAGAATCTTTGCAGCTATATACTTTAGGCCATTATAAATTAATTGCTAGATTATCATCCAAATTTTTCTTAATAATGGGGAGGGGGTGGATTTTATTTTTATCTTTAAATATTTTAATGATTTTTTAATAAAATAAGGACAACAAAAATTAATTTATTTTTTTTATGAAAAAAAGGGGGGGGGGGGGGGGCATGAAAATTAGACGGCGGGCAGGGTTGATAATCTAGCAATTAATTTATTATGGCCTTATTGCTTTTGTAATGAAAAAGCAAACATTGGAAACTCACACATTCATTTACAATACTATTTTGCAAATGTAGTCTAAACATGAGAATATTTGTAAGTCAGTTTGTACAAGTTTTTTCCGCCTTTTTTTTAAACAGTAGTTTGATTATTTAAAGATGGCCAATACACTAAACCCCTGTTCCTGGAATCTGTTATTGGTTAGACAGTACTGGGCAAATTCTATATCTTTAACTAAAGAAAGTAAAAAACTAAATTATTTATAGAAGGTGAACCAATCTTCATTGAAGCCCTCAGAAACATGTTTACAAAAGTGCGTGTCTTCAACAGGTAGTGACTTAATGCACTTTGATATAACTAAAACCATGAAAAAAATGGAACATTAAAAATAGGCTAATTGATAAAAATTAATATTCAGACATTTGACTGCTTCAGTTTCCTCACGTTTCCAGAAATACATTTACAGTGTATATTCCTTAGGCTATTATAAATTAATTGCTAGATTATCATCCAAATTTTTCTAAAAAACAGGGAGGGTTGGAGGATTTTATTATTTATTTTTAAAATTTTTGATGTTTAATAAAAATTCTTTTTTTTCTTTTTTTTTTCTTTTTTTTATGAAAATAAAAAGGGCCTGGGTGGCATGGAAATTATGGGGCGGGCGGGGATAATAATCTAGCAATTATTTTATGGCCTTACAAATATATATTGTACATTTTAAAGACGTATTATATCCATATGTGAGTTGTTTAGTCGTAGATTATACATAAGTGATACCATTTAATAACATTGTAGAACCAGTATGAGTAAGGCCATTTGGATCACAGTTGTGTCACTTTTTGTGCCCCTGCTGGCACCTTATTTATATTATTTCCCCAAGTCTCAACTCTTGTAACTAAACAATGATATAAGATAATTGAAATGATACTTAGAAAGTGGAATATCCAGTTTTCCCATACTATTTCTAGGTAAAAATCAAGTCCTCTAAATGGACCCCAATATATCCTTACCCTGAACACACTTGAAACTCATACTCATATGGATCATTTATACAAAATATGAAAGAATTTGGTTGCTTGTTTCTTGAAAAGGTTAAATTTAAATAAGATTTTCCTATGTTAAACTGACAAGTCCCCTGGGAGGGGCCAATTTCATTTGAACCTAAGGTCGTGGCATTAACAAATCTGAAAGAAATTGAGTAATACTACATGCAAAATAGTAAAGTTCAGGGCCTTACACTTTTTGAGAAGAATTTGAAGAAGAAAAAAAACTACAAAAATAACAACTGATAAGCCCCCAAGGCGGGGCCAATTTGACCCCAGAGTCATGGCTTGAACAAACTTGAGTAAGCTTTGTGTAAGAATGCTTCACACAAAATTTGGGGGAAATCTGTTAAGCAGTTTAAGTAAAAGTTAATGACGGACACGGAGTGATCACAATAGTTACGCTTGGGCTATCTAAACATACTTTATCGGTAACAACAATATCCTTTATTCACTCACTTCACATAAATACATCGTGAGGTAACAGAAGATCGCAGATTCCGACTAGAACTCGCTGTCCTTCTGCAAGTAATTGGCTAACATTTTCATATAAAGTATTTGGATCGAACTGGGAACGAACCCGCAACCTCGGCGTCGAGAGGTAAGTGGTCTTGAGACAGAGTCCTAGATCACTCGGTCACGCTAGACCCTTTTTAAATAGAAATGATACTGAAATGGTCCAAGACATGGATAGACAAGTTGCTGTCACTGAGAAATCAAAATTCAATGTTGATGATCATTTCTCATTTACAAACAACGCCATAACATTTTGTTATCTGCACAGTATAACAAGTAACACCGTCACGGGTATGCAGGCTAAAACAAACACCAGAATAATCAATATCAGCTCTTCCTGTCTCTTCACACACAGTTTTTTCAGCACACGGTCTTTTCGTCCTTCATTTAATTCGACACAATCGTCGTACATGAACATGATCATACGCCAGCGTTCCTGTAGAGCCTCGATAGCGTTCACCACAGCCTTTTCTTTCAGAACCCGGGTCCTTATGCCATCGTACCCTTCCGTGTCATTACCGTAACTCTCCTCCTGTTTTTCAAGTCGCTTACTAGAGCGGCGCTGTGTGAATAAAAAATACAACTAGGCTCACGATTTGAATAGTGTTTATTAATATTATTTATCATAACAAAAAAGTTACTCGGTCACAATGGCATGACTGTATGCATCGGTGTTAAAAGACAGTAAAGACCATAGAAAATGCAAAAGTTATCATTTAATGTTTTGTCTACATTTATACAAACAATAATGAGTCATTTTGATATCCAATGGCTATAACTCGGACAGTGATATATTACTCAATGCGGCCAATTCCAATACTTTTCCAAAATATACACTTATTTGCTTTAATGGTTTAAGTCTCAAAACACAGACACTAGTAAAATTCAAGATCTTAATACATTCATGTCACTACAGTCTTGTAAGTTACAAAACACAGGCACTAGTAAAATTCAAGATCTTAATACATACATGTGACTACAGTCGTGTAAGTTACAAAACACAGGCACTAGTAAAATTCAATATCTTAATACATTCATGCTACAGTCGTGTAAAATTCAAGATCTTAATACATACATGTCACTAAAGTCGTGTAAATTACAAAACACGGGCACTAGTAAAATTCAAGATCTTAATACATACATGTCACTACAGTCGTGTAAGTTACAAAACACGGGCACTAATAAAATTCAAGATCTTAATACATTCATGTCACTACAGTCGTGTAAGTTACAAAGCACGGGTACTAGTAAAATTCAAGATCTTGATACATTCATTTACATTACAGTCGTGTAAGTTACAAAACACGGGCACTAGTAAAATTCAAGAGCTTGATACATTCATGTCACTACAGTCGTGTAAGTTACAAAACACGGGCACTAGTAAAATTCAAGAGCTTGATACATACATGTCACTACAGTCGTGTAAGTTACAAAACACGGGCACTAGTAAAATTCAAGATCTTGATACATTTATGTCACTACAGTCGTGTAAGTTACAAAACACGGGCACTAGTAAAATTCAAGATCTTGATACATACATGTCACTACAGTCGTGTAAGTTACAAAACACGGGCACTAGTAAAATTCAAGATCTTGATACATACATGTCACTACAGTCGTGTAAGTTACAAAACACGGGCACTAGTAAAATTCAAGATCTTGATACATACATGTCACTACAGTCGTGTAAGTTACAAAACACGGGCACTAGTAAAATTCAAGATCTTGATACATACATGTCACTACAGTCGTGTAAGTTACAAAACACGGGCACTAGTAAAATTCAAGATCTTGATACATACATGTCACTACAGTCGTGTAAGTTACAAAACACGGGCACAAGTAAAATTCAAGATCTTAATACATTCATGTCACTACAGTCGTGTAAGTTACAAAACACGGGCACTAGTAAAATTCAAGATCTTGATACATTAATGGCACTACAGTTGTGTAAGTTACAAAACACGGGCACTAGTAAAATTCAAGATCGTAAAACATTCATTTACATTACAGTCGTGTAAGTTACAAAACACAGGCACTAGTAAAATTAAGATCTTAATACATACATGTCACTACAGTCGTGTAAGTTACAAAACACGGGCACTAGTAAAATTCAAGATTCATGTCACTACAGTCGTGTTAGTTCGATAAATACCCAATGGATAAGTTGTGTTCTAAACGTAAAGAAGTGCAGTTATGTGAATCAATGAGACAAAGACAAATAAAGGCAAGTTGATTATTCATGATTATAATTCAATTATCCAGTTTGGCCAGTTAAAAGACATCTGAGATAACTACTGACTGGGTGACGTTTAGCCAAGATCAAATAAAACAGGCTTACACTGTTCAAAATACGCACAGAGAGGTAATAAGTAATATTTTTTATGAACCAAAGGCTCCTAACTTGGACAGTAAGTATCCGATTTGGTCAGTTGAAGAATTGTCCGAGATGTTATGGTTATTTATATAACTTCAGAATATATAATATAAAGTCAAGAGCCATTGAAAAGTATGTAAACCAATTATTACAACTTTTGACGATCCAATGGCTTTTTACTCCGAAAGTAACAGGGATCGCCATTACTTAAAAGAAACACAAAAACATTTTGCCAGTTTTGGAGTGAGAGGCCTCGCCTATATCGCCGATATCTGGTTCGACCTTAGCAGTGAAACTGCACACATATGTAAATAACATCATATATTATGGAAATTCTGTTCAATATCTTGTATTGTATGTTGTCTCTGTAGTGTAAAAATATTTAAGTTTGTTGACAAAATACCAAATCGCGGCCCCGCGCGATAAATACCTTCCTTAACGTTTCCACCATTTACATAAAAAAGTTATAGGTTGTGTATTTTTCAGTCAAGATCAAATGAAAAACGCCAGTCAATATAACCTAAGTTGTAACAGAAGGACGGACACACGACGGTCGCAAGGCGATCAGACTATCACGCCGCTCAGATTAGCTAAAAGATATATTGCGTTTGAAACATATTTAATTCAAGAAATCTTGCTTTACTTGTTTGGCTGTCCTAACTGGATATGCCTTAAAATCAATTTGAAACCAGTTTGCCCACAATGAAAGAAATACAATATTTATTTTTTGTGATGTTGAAATAATGGCGGTGGGAAACAAGTAACCTGGTCTCGCCTCGGAATCTGGATTGCCCTGATACAAATGTCGGCTAACTAGTTTTCATGCTCAGCTCATTTCCAGGAGGCGACAATTCGAGTAATACGTTAGAATTTGCTAAAACTCTGTTAGCATGTATCAAGGTTGCATATTCATTATGCATATATGTTTTCCATGCTAATTTTAGTTTGTTTTTCAGCATGTAGATTGAAACTGGAGTCTTCCTTCCTGATGACATCATTTATATTACGGTGTGTTGATACGCCGTAAAACCCCATTCATTCATTAATTCATTCATTCATTCAGTCTTTCATTCGTTCGTTTATTCATTCGTTCATTAATTCGTTATTATACTAGCTCACTTTCATCTTTATTAGCGTAACAATTTTCGTTTTAATCACAATTAATTGTATATTTTTGTGTCATTTATATCCAGCGGATATATAACTTATAACTATTATGTTTTCTTTTTCCTTCTTCCTCTTTTTTTGTTATCCTGAAATGATTGATTTCAGTATACGGTCGCTTCCGTTGAGTCATTGTCAGCTGTGTAACAATTCATGTTGTGAATATTACCGAGCCGAGGGGCGCCACGACCTGTATCTTAAACATGGTAGAAACGAGCAACTTGTTTTGGTGGTTATTGTAAACGATTTAGACTTCATTTGACTTGGTAATTTAAGAAAGTGATTTTGATTAAATAGCACTGTAGCAGAGAAGAAATGTGCATCACTATTCATCAGTACACAACATAAAATCAATTAACTGATAACACCCGAAACCTATTAGTGAAAATGAAATGAGAAATTGGGAGTATTTAGATAACACTTGATTAAATGTTATTAAGTTACACTAATTTAGGTGCTATTGTATTGGGTGTCTTTGATGTCTAGAGTGGCCCATATACGCACCGTATTGGTTGTTTTATATTTGGGGACTATTGTCCACCTGGTTATGTCCTCCCATTTATAGACTTAACTGGGTGCACAAGGGGACGAATGCAGTTAATCACATAATTTAAATATACGCGATTTTGGTTATCAATGTTTCGTCCGTCCGTCATAAAGGATATGAAATTACTTATGTGCTAAATGATTAAACTGATATATTTCCTTTTTCGAACAATAAATTATTTCACATTTATAGCTATTAGTAACATTACATTACCCTTACAATGGATTAAACACTATATATACGAGGGGGTTAAAAATTCGCGGATAGTATTTATAACTTTTTTATCATTTCAGTTTAAATTGCCACACATGTTGTTTTTTTTTCATTACAAATACAGTGAATTTTAATCAAATATGGGAATTTAGGGGCCGGGGCGGGGGAAGATGTGTACGCCTTTTGTTTAAAGAGTAGATCCACCATTCAAACAGGTTTACACGTAGTAAAATGATTTCAGCTTAAAAAGAGTCCGAATAACGTCAAGCAGTATTTAAGAGCTGTCTATTTTAAGAATGGGGATTTCTTTTCAAGTTCACCACTCCAACATATATATTGATTATGTCACGGTTTGGTGGATTTGACATACCAAACAATTTGGATTTAATTTCTTAATGATAATGAGATGCGTTTTATTTATTTTAAAAATAATCTGATTTTTTAAGACATTTATAGCGTTTTTTTCCCCTGATATAATCCCTTTAACGTTCAACAGAGAATACTTTTATAGTAAGACAATAATGATGGGAATATATGATATAAAGTGAGATAAAAGCGCAATTAGTAGACGGCTTGTGCAAAAACTGGCCACTTAAACATATGGTTTCTGTCCAGCTGAAGAGGTTATAAACAGAATAAATGGTGTGTGCTAGACAGGAATCGAAGATCAGTGAAACAGTTTATTATTAAGCGTATAGACTTTACAAAGTTCAAATACATCCGACATGCAAACCAGAACGGCGTTCTCTTATATACATGTATGTATGCATGCGTGCATGAACTTGAGGTATCCTACTATATGATATGTGTATTGAATGAGATTTAATTAGCGCCAGGTGTGCTTTAAGATCATCTACTGGTTTTATGCTCTAAATGCACTGGAGAGTGTGTTGGAAGGTTATATGATTTCTGGCATGTGTACCCCGGCAGCGGTAATATATAGCTAGTTATGCAGTAGTACGGCCTCGAGATCAAACCTAATAGTGTATATATTTATATACAGAATTGACAATGGATTCCCAATAATGATTATCAAATTACGGAATAAGAGAGAGAGAGAGAGAGAGAGAGAGAGAGAGAGAGATTTCTGATTATTGAAATTTATAGCAGTTCTTGTTTATTACAATAAACTACCAATATGGCTCTATCATACTGACAGTCAACTCCCGCTGTAAGGAGACAATTTGACAGTGTAACTAAACAAACTCGATTAACCTGTTGTATTTCTCACGTTTTAATACAGTTGCATTCTACATACCCGTATTGACCTTCTCTTAATGGATCCGGAGAAAGACGACAAACCACGTCTCACCACCTCGGCCTCTCCCGAGTCCATTGATATTGACTTTCTCATTATTGGTGCTGTTTCCAACTGCTTGTCACCATCAGTTCTCGTTGGCGAAATTGCAGCACATACCGGCGACGGAGACACAGATCTGTCCATGTCAACAGTTTTATCCAACATATTGTCTTGATAACAGTGAGCTAAACGCAACTTTCCAACACAATGTTTTTTTTTAAAAGCAAAAACAATAACAACAGCTACTATCACTGTGTCAGTACATAGCATAAACTATCCAAGTATAATTGCTGAACTGTAGTCAAACATAACACGTATGATTGCCAGTGACGTTACACACAGTATTTAACATACCCACACAATACAGCATTTTAAACGATCGCATCTTAGTACAGATCATTAATTTTACGTACCACACCACTCAATTTACCTGCGTAAACTTTGATCTAAGTGAATCCGTTATAGCTACTTTCTCACAATTGTTATGTCTAATTTTCCACAAGGCGTATACAATTTGAGATATTCTACAGACGTTTATTGCACTTCATTCTGTTGTTGTAAATCTCATACCGTCTTTCACGAGTTTTGCTATGGTTTATATATGGATGCTAGTCACGGAGAAATGCTTAATAATCTTTGCATGTACTGCGTCCATTACTACCAAATCTAATCTCAGACGATCCAGTTGTTTGGTATTCACCAAAATTAGCGACTGTGTATAACTGTTAATAAATCTCTTCCAACAAAAAGAACAAAGGGTTTGTGTCTAAGCTCTGTACTGTATCGCCTACTTGTTAAATCAAATTAAATGTACATTAAATAGCTGTGACGAACGCTGGAATCAAATCTGTGCAGGCTGTAAATCTCGATAAAGTAAAATAGCACATATCAAATCGTGTATCATATACAGTTTCTTATTTATCGTGTATCGTGCACAATTTCTTATAAATCAAGTATCGTGTATCGGACACAGTTTCTTATAAATCATGTATCGTGTATGGATACAGTTTCTTATATAGCTGGTATCTTGTACCGCAACAGTTTCTTATTTATCATGTATCGTGTATCGTATACAGTTTCTTATATATCAAGTATCGTGTATCGTATACGGTTTCTTATATATCATGTATCGTGTATCGTATACAGCTTTGTATATAATTATCATGTATCGTGTATCTTGTACGGGTTCTTATATATAATGTATCGTGTATCGTATACATTTTCTTATATATCATGTATCGGATATCGTAAACAGTTTCTTATATATCGTGTATCGTGTATCGTTTACAGTTTCTTATATATCATATATCGTGTATCGTTTACGGTTTATATTATATCGTGCGTTGTGTATCGTTCATTATGTATACCATTTACATATATCATATATCGTGTAAGTAACATGTATCAAATTTCACATATCGGTGTCAGTTTATATATTATTATGCATCTTGCATTATGCATCGTTTATGTTTTATCATAAATTGCATACCTGTATCGTGTATCATGTATCGTATACAATTAATCATACATTGTTTATTATATATCGTGTATCATGTATCTTATACTGTTTGTCATACATTGTTAATTAAACATCATGTATCGCGTATCGTGTACAATTAATCATACATTGTGTATTACATATCGTGTATCATGTATCTTATACAGTTTGTCATACATTGTGTATTATATATTGTGTATCATGTATCTTATACAGTTTGTCATACATTGTGTATAATATATCGTGTATCATGTATCTTATACAGTTTGTCATACATTGTGTATTATATATCGTGTATCATGTATCTTATACAGTTTGTCATACATTGTGTATTACATATCGTGTACCATGTATCTTATACAGTTTGTCATACATTGTGTATTATATATCGTGTATGGTGTATCGTATATGTTTATCAAACATTGTTTATTATATATCGTGTATCATGTATCGTATACAGTTTGTCATATATTGTTTATTATATATCGTGTATCGTATACAGTTTATCATACATTATGTATTATATATCGTGTATCATGTATCGTAAACTGTCTATATCATGTATAGTATACTGTTTATCAAACATTGTTTATCATATCGTGTATTGTATACAGTTTATCATACATTGTTTATTATATATCGTGTATCGCATACAGTTTATCATACATTATTTATCATATATCGTGTATCGTATTCAGTTTATCATACATTGTTTATTATATATCGTGTATCATGTATCATATTCAGTTTATATTATAAGAGTGAATAATATACCGTTTATATTTATCATATATATCGTGTATCATATATCTTGTTTTATATATCGTGTATCGTACACAATATATATCGTGTATCATGTATCTTATTTTATAGTTTGTGTATCGTGTATCGTACATCATGCATCATACATTATGTACCTTTATAGTTTATCATATGTCGCGTAACAAGTATCTTGTATAATGTATCGTACACCTTGTATCGTGTAGTTTTTACTAAGCGCGCATCATATTGTACATAATATACAATTTATATCGTGCACCATGTATCGTGATCATTATCGTGCATAATGTATCATGATCATTATCGTGATTATGTATCGTGCATCATGTATCGTGCATAATGTATCGTTCATTATATACCTGTTACTGTATCGTGATCATTATCGTGCATAATGTATCGTGATCATGTATCGTGCATAATGTATCGTTCATTATGTACTGTTACTGTATCGTGATCATTATCGTACATAATGTCTCGTGGTCAAGTATCGTGCATCATGTATCGTGCATAAAGTATCTTGATCATGCATCGTGCATAATGTATCGTGATCATGCATCGTGCATAATGTATCGTGATCATGTATCGTTCATTATGCACCTGTATACATTTTATCACATATCGTGAATCACGTATATCATGTATATTCCTCTAAACATAATACGTGTTGCTGTTGAATTTGAGAGAAATGCTAATAGTGTTCGCAATGATTGTAATATGTCAATTTTGTTTAAGTTAATTATAAACAGCAGTACTTTAGAAACATATATTTCAGAAACGCAGATTGATTGGTGAACACATGCCAAATATTTAAAGTTGCAAATTTCTTAATGGCTATTTTATTACTGATGAAATGTACTTCTGGAGCATTTAACGTTTGTGTGAAATCAATACGCAAGCCATAATATAATTTGTTTTAATCTGGGCTTATCGTGAGTACGGGAAGTTACTGCCGGCGTAACCAATCACGCCCAATTTGAAAAGTAGGAGGTGCTCTACCACTAGACCACGTGCTCCATACTGTCCTAGACATCAACGGACATATAACACAACCTTAGTTTCTCCGTTTCTCCAAAGTCGCAAGTTCGATCCCAGGCTTTATCCGATAGACTCTGAAAACACCACTGAGAACTTAGTCTGAGGTTACAACCCCACTTAGTACTGAGTATGAGCCTACAACACTGTTAAGTACTGAGTATGAGCCTACAACACTTCTAAGTACTGGGTCTGAGCCTACAACACTACTAAGTACTGGGTCTGAGCCTACAACACCACTGAGTACTGAGTCTGAGGTTACAACCCCACTTAGTACTGAGTATGAGCCTACAACACTTCTAAGTACTGGGTCTGAGGTTACAATACCACTTAGAACTTGGTCTGAGGTTACAACACCACTTAGTACTGGGTCTGAGGTTACAGCACCACTTAGTACTGGGTCTGAGCCTACAACACTACTAAGTACTGGGTCTGAGGTTACAACACCACTTAGGACTGGATCTGAGGTTACAGGACCACTAAGTACTGGGTTTGAGGTTACAACACCACTAAGTACTTGGTCTGAGGATACAACACCACTAAGTACTGGGTCTGAGGTTACAACACCACTAAATACTGGGTCTGAGGCTAAACACCACTTAGTACTGGGTCTGAGGTTACAGCGCCACTGAGTACTGGGTCTGGGGCTACAGCATCACTAAGTACTGGGTCTGAGGCTACAGCACTACGGAGTACTGTGTCTGAGACTAAAGCACCACTTAGTACTGGGTCTGAGGTTATAGCACCACTTAGTTCTGGGTCTGAGATTACAGCACTACTTAGTATTTGGTCTGAGGCTACAACACATCTTAGAACTCAGTCTGAGGTTAAAACACCATTTAGTTCTTGGTCTGAGGCAAAAGCACTACTTAGTACCGAGTCTGAGGCTACAACACCATGAAATACCAAATATGACGCTACAACACCACTAAGTACCGAGTTTGAGGTAACAACACCACTAAATATCTGGTCTGAGGCTACAACTCCATTTAGTACTGAATCTGAGGCTACAACACCACTTAGTACTTGGTCTGAGGCTACAACACCACTTAGTACTTGGTCTGAGGCTACAACAACACTTAGAACTGAGTCTAAGGTTACAACACCAATTAGTACTGGGTCTAAGGCTACAACACCACTAAGTACTGAGTCTGAGGGTACAGCATCATTTAGTACTTGTTCTGAGGTTACAACAACACTAAGTACTGGGTCTGAGGCTACAGCACCACTCAGAACTGAGTCAGAGGCTACAGCACCACTTAGTTCCGAGTCAGAGGCTAGAACACCACTTAATACCGAGTCTGAGGCTACATCACCACTTAGTACCGAGTCTGAAGTTACATCACCACTTAGTACCGAGTCTGATCTACACCACTAAGTACCGGGTCTGAGGTTACATCACCACGTATTACCGTGTCTGAGGCTTCAGTACCACTTAGTACTGAGTCTGAGGTTACAACACCACTAAGTACTGGGTCTGAGGCTAAAGCAACACTTAGTACTTGGTCTGAGGTAACAGCACCACTTAGTACTGGGTCTTAGGTTACTGCACCACTTAGTACTGGATCTGAGGTTACAGCACCACTTAGTACTGGGTCTGGGACTACAACACCACTAAGTACTGGGTCTGAGGCTACAGCACTACGGAGTACTGTGTATGAGGCTAAAGCACCACTTAGTACTGGGTCTTAGGTAACAGCACCACTTAGTACTTGATCTGAGATTACAGCACCACTAAGTATTTGGTCTGAGGCTACAACACCACTTAGTTCTATGTCTAAGGTTAAAACACCACTATGTTCTTAGTCTGAGGCTACAACACTACTTAGTACCGAGTATGAGGTTACAACACAATGAAGTACCGAATCTGACGCTACAACACCACTAAGTACCGAGTCTGAGGTAACAGCACCACTTAGTACCGGGTCTGAGGCTACAACTCCATTAAGTACCGAATATGTGGCTACAACACCACTAAGTACTTTGTCTGAGGCTACAACACGACTTAGTACTGAGTCTGAGGCTACAACACCACTTAGTACTGGGTCTAAGGCTACAACACCACTTAGTACTGAGTCTGAGAGTCTGAAAGTACAGCACCACTTAGTACCAAGTCTGAGGTTATAGCACCACTTAGTACCGGGTCTGAGGCTACAGCACCACTTAGTACCGGGTCTGAGGTTACAGCACCACTAAGTACCGGGTCTGATACAACAGTACCACATATTACCGCATCTGAGGCTACAGCACCACTTAGAACTGAGTCTGGCACCACTTAATACCGATCTGAGGCTACAGCACCTCTTACTTCCGGGTCTGAGGCTATATCACCACTAAGTACTGAGGAGGAGGCTACAACACCACTAAGTACCGAATCTGACGCTACAACACCACTAAGTACCGACTCTGAGGTTACAACACCACTTAATACCGAATCTGAGGCTACATCACCACTAAGTACTGAGTCTGCGGCTACAGCACCACTTAGGACCGGGTCTTAGGTTACAGCACCACTAAATACTGAGTCTAAGGCTACAACACCACTTAGTACTGAGTCTGAGGCTACAGCACAAATAACTACCAGGTCTGAGGCTACAGCACTTCTAAGTACTTAGTCGGAGACTACAGCACCACTTAGTACCGTGTCTGAGGCTACACTACCACTAAGTACCGATTCTGAGGTTACAGCACCACTTAGTACTGAGTCTGAGGTTACAGCACCAATAAGTACTGTGTCTGAGGCAACAGCAACACTTAGTACTGAGTGTAAGGTTATAGCACCACTTAGTATTTAGTCTGAGGCTTCAGCACAAATAACTACCAGGTTTGAGGCCACAGCACCATTAAGTACTTAGTCGGAGACTACAGCACCACTTAGTACCGTGTCTGAGGCTACACTACCACTTAGTACCGATTCTGAGGTTACAGCACCACTAAGTACTGAGTCTGAGGCTACAGCACCAATAAGTACTGTGTCTGAGGCAACAGCAACACTTAGTACTGAGTCTAAGGTTATAGCACCACTTAGTACCAAGTCTGAGGTTACAGCACCACATTTAACCGTGTCTGAGGCTACATCACCACTTAGTACTGGGTCTGAGGCTACAGCACCACTTAGTGCTGTGTCTGAGACTACAACACAACTAAGTAACGGGTCTAAAGCTACAGCACTACTTTGTGCCGAGTCTGAGATTACAACACCACTAAGTACTGTGCCTGAAACTAAAAGACCACTTAGTACCGAGTCTTAGGCTACAACACCACTAAGTACCGAATCTAAGGCTACAAGATCACTTAGTACCGAGTCTGATGTTACAACGCCACTAAGTAATGCAGTAATGAGTCTGAGACTTCAACACAACTATGTACTGAATCTGAGGTTACAGCACCACTTAATATTGAGTCTGAGGCTATAACACCACTTAGTACCGTGTCTGATGTAACAACACCACCTTTTACCGTGTCTGAGGTTACAACACCGCTAAGTATCGAGTCTGAGGCTACAACACCACGAAGTACCTAGTCTGAGGCTACAACACCACTAAGTACTGAGTCTGAGGCTACAACACCACTAAGTTCTGTGTCTGAGGTTACAACACAACTTAGTACTGAATCTGAGGCTACAACACCACTAAGTACTGAGTCTGAGGCTATAACACAACTTAGTTCTGTTATTGTTGGTACAACACCACTTAGTACTGAGTCTGAGGCTACAACACCACTAAGTACTGAGTCTGAGGCTACAACACAACCTAGTACTGAGTCTGAGGCTACAACACCACTTAGTACTGAGTCTGAGGCTACAACACAACATAGTACTGTGTCTGAGGCTACAACACAACCTAGTATTGTGTCTGAGGCTACAACACAACCTAGTATTGTGTCTGAGGCTACAACACAACCTAGTATTGTGTCTGAGGCTACAACACAACATAGTACTGTGTCTGAGGCTACAACACAACCTAGTACTGTGTCTGAGGCTACAAATCAACCTAGTACTGTGTCTAAGGCTACAACACAACTTAGTACAGAGTCTGGGGTTACACAACCGCTCTGTACCGAGTCTGAGGCTACAACACGTTTTGTTATATTCGTATGGCGTACTTTTGTTTATGAATGCATTTTAAATTAAATGTTTAATACATGTCACGTTTGTTCCTATGCGCAATGAAACTGTCGTTGATGTTGTTGTTGTTGTTGTTGTTGTTGTTGTTGTTGTTGTTGTTGCTTGTCTTTACATTTTGTTTACTGGATTGGAAGGATTTGAAACAGAGATCACTTAACTTGCCAGCTCACATTTTGCCATTTATAATCCTTAACGAAGACGTGCGCTGCAGCGACAAGACAATATTGAGATACGCGTGTTTTATACAGCATGCCAAAAAAATGCAAGGTTGTGTGATGGAACGTTTTGTTCGCAAGGAACATTTATAAGGTTCATGCGGAACGTTGAGCACACCAGATGGTGTATTATAGATACTATATGACATGGTATTCCGTGTAAATGTAATGCGCAGAAAACGACATACGGCTCTTTTGGCAAGCTTTTCAAAATTACAACGTAATGGAACATCCATTTTGTTATTTCATTCTTTATGATGATTTAGTCCATATAGTTTTTTACTCTAACTCTCACCTCACGAATAACTTCAAGGTAAGGGTTATCGTTAAAAAGTTGTAAATAAACGCCTATAACAAATTCAATACATTTATAAAAATAATATGTTTCTACTCGGCCTCGGTTATTCTTTTCTTACCTACACGGAGAGGTTAGAAATTAAAGGCACACCTAATCAATATGAAGAAAATCAGTTGCTAGTTTCTTTACGTCAATGGGCACTTGGAGGTAATATAGGCAAATGTTTTAAAGTATTACTGTCTATAACTTCATATTTAGGAATGTATCAACACATTTGATAAAACTAATGGTGACGCGCTAGTTGTCAAAACAAGCGAATTAAGGACATCTTTAAATATAGTCCCTTGAACGTACGACCTTAGCGGTGAGAGGTAGGTGATCTTGAGACGACGCCTTAGACCACTCGGCCACGAAGGACCTACGATGATTCTTATATAGAGCCGTTAAATGTTTAAACACCGTTTTATAAAAAAAAATATACCTGGTTTTCGCGATCATTCAAACTGCAATACCAGCGACAGTACAATGAACGTGGAAGCTGAATGTCGGTGTGATTGAATGATATCAGAGACATAATGCACAATATAATGTGTATTATGTCTCTGATGATATATATACAATCCGAATAGTCTGTTATTCATTTATATGATGTTTGAAAGTATGCGTATTAACTTGAGTGGCAATTTTAACAACACACAGGACCATTTGTTAAAAAATGTTTAGTATATTTAAAATTATTGTTAAAGTTAAACTATTTTATTAGAGGTTCACCGATATTGGCAATTATTTTGAATGGATTTTAATGTCATTTTCAATACAACATAGATTATATATGGCGTGCCTAGTGTTATTGGTGAAGGAAGTCCTCAGAATGAATCTGAATAGAACCACCGTCCTTTCGCAAGTAAGAACGGCAGCGCCGTTAACCACGGAGTTATATGTTATATATATACAAAACATCCACCAACGTGTACCGATAACATAACACTTTTACTTCCTCATATAAAATGAGATTTTATCTGATATGTTTTGGGTTGCATGATCATTGTTTGTTTATGTGTAACATTTACGCACGATATACGTGTGCACTAAATCATCGCTCCATCACGAAACGTTCCCACCTGAATGGAAATCAGATAAGGTGATGATGCAACCAACATCATGAACATGTTTGCCTTGTTTACATTCTCCAACAAACGCATATGTAAAATTTCCTTCCGCATTCGCATTTTGTGATCATCATAGATTTCCTATTCTGTAAAAGAGAAAGTCATATACCATGTACGCATGCCCGTGAACGGTCATTTTAACTTCGGAAAGATTTTACGATAAAAAAAGAGTGTTATACGGTGTCCTGTTGGTGCCATCGCGGCATATTTATTAAATTAAGTAAAGTCAAAACAACGAAGCAACGAAACTACGGTGGTGAAAAGTCGAAACAACGAAACAAAGATCGTGAAAAGTCGCAACTACGATGGTGAAAAATCGAAACTACGATGGTGAAAAGTCGAAACAACGAAACAACAATGGTAAAAAGTCGAAATCACTATCGTAGTTTCGACTTTTCACCATCGTAGTTTCGTTGTTTCGACTTTTCACCATCGTAGTTTCGCATTTTCACCATCGTTGTTTTGACTTTTCACCATCGTAGTTTCGCGTTTTCACCATCATTGTTTCGCGTTTTCACCATCGTTGTTTTGACTTTTCACCATCGTAGTTTCGCGTTTTCACCATCGTTGTTTCGCGTTTTCACCATCGTAGTTGCGCGTTTTCGCCATCGTTGTTTCGTGTTTTCACCATCGTAGTTTCGCGTTTTCACCATCGTAGTTTCGAGTTTTCACCATCGTAGTTTCGCGCTTTCACCATCGTTGTTTCGACTTTTCACCATCGTAGTTTCGCCTTCCTGTTGCTCATGCGCAGTCAAAATTAAAAGCATGGACGAATCAATAATTTATTTATTGATTGATTAATTGATCGATTGATTGATGACTGAATTACTGATTTGCTTGCTTGCAAATGCTTTCGACTTTTCACCATCGTTGTTTCGACTTTTCACCATCGTATTTACTTTTCACCATCGTTGTTTCGACTTTTCACCATCGCAGTTTCGTTGTTTCGACTTTACTTAATCTAATAAATATGCCGCGATGGCCCCAACGGGACACCGTAGTGTTATCAAGATATTGCAATATGCTATGAGAACCTGGTTTCTGTCAATAGCCACGAGGACAATGTGGGCACGACTTGTGCTATTTCATAAATCGACTTAAACTTATGGAAACAAATAAATATGAGTCCTCCGTGGCCGAGTGGTCTAAATCGCCAGCTCAAAATTACTTACCTCTCACCGCTAAGGTCGTAGGTTCGAGTTTTTCTTGCTAAAAAAACTTTAAGTGAAAAAGATTGCCAGTTACTTGCTGAAGAACGGTTGTTCTGCTCAGTTTAAGTACCAACTGTTGTCGATTCATTTTATTGCTTGTGGATACGACATTGCAAATTATTTTACATTTAAATTAAGTTTCACGAGTTTGAAACAAAATCGATAGCATTGGAAATAAATTTGCCAATTGCTTCATCTTGTCTGAAGAACGAATGGCTTTCATGGAATAGACAACAGCTGTTTTTGTCTTCTTTTGGATCGGATAAGACTGGGAAAACACATTTTCTGTCGAATAAACCAATAAAACGTCCCCCCTGCATAACAATTTCAACAATTGAAAGACATTTAGTGTTAAAATAAATCGATTCGACGTGTTCACCGTTAAAGTAGAAATTTCATTATAGTAGCATTCATTGCAGAAGACTTGCGTTCTTTGTTATTAGTTTACAGGCAATTTAACCACGAGGTTACCTGTATTAACATGTTACTTACTTAGTAGAATAGCATACATTGGAAACATTTATGTGACAATCCTACCTCTGTGTGTGCATTTATCGCGATACAATTGTTATCACGATATCAACGATACCGGTATCAAAAGTTCACCAGTGACACGTAATAATACTGATAACGCCAGCATTGCAATACCTGAAGCACCACCTGTGGTACCATCGCCATATAAACTTGCATCCCGACTCGACAGCACCTGCATACCGACCCATATATATATACATGTATCCCGACTTGACACCACGTGTATACCGTCGCCATATATACATGTATCCTGACTTGACACCACTTGTATATCGTCGCCATATATACATGCATCCCAACTTGACACCACTTGTATACCGTGGCCATATATACATGTATCCCGACTTGACACCACTTGTATACCGTGGCCGTATAAACATGTATCCCGACTTGACACCACTTGTATACCGTGGCCATATATACATGTATCCCGACTTGACACCACTTGTATACCGTGGCCATATATACATGTATCCCGACTTGACACCACGTGTATACCGTGGCCATATATACATGTATCCCGACTTGACACCACTTGTATATCGCCGCCATATATACATGCATTCCAACTTGACACCACTTGCATACCGTGGCCATATATACATGTATCCCGACTTGACACCACTTGTATACCGTGGCCATATATGCATGTATCCAGACTCCGACACCACCTGTATACCGCCACAATATATACATCTATCCCGATTCGACATCACATGTATACTGTCGCCATATAAACATGAATCCCGGCTTGGCACCACTTGTATACCGTGGCCATATATACATGTATCCCGACTTGACACCACTTGTATACCGTCGCCATATAAACATTCATCCCGACTTGGCACCACCTGTATACCGTCGCCACATATATTTGCATCCCGACTTTGCACAACCTGTATACCGTCGCAACATATATTTGCATCCCGACTTGGCACAACCTGTATACCGCCGCAACATATATTTGCATCCCGACTTAGCACACATGTATACCGTCGCCACATATATTTGCATCCCGACTTGGCACAACCTGTATACCGTCGCCACATATATTTGCATCCCGACTTGACATCACCTGTATACAGTCGCCACGTGTATTTGCATCCCGACTTGGCACAACCTGTATACCATCGCCACATATATTTGCATCCCGACTTTGCACAACCTGTATACCGTCGCAACATATATTTGCATCCCGACTTGGCACAACCTGTATTCCGTCGCCACATATATTTGCATTCAGACTTGGCACCCTTCGTTTTTATATGAATGCATGGTGTTATTTTTATTTTTCCGTGAGGGGTGTGGGGGTAATTATAGTGTGTTTGAAGGGAAGGTGGGAAATGACGGTGTGTGTGTGTACATATAGCATATATATATATATATATAGATTATGATATTCTTCATATTAATACAATGTTAAACCCACCATATGTTGTTCTTTGAAATGAGCCTATATCCATAGGAGCAAAATTGTTTTGTCTTGGGGGTGGGTGGAATAGAAATCAAACTTATTACTTTACTTCCTACATACATGTCTCTAAGAGCTGTCGGTATCGTTCCTGGAAGGGGACTTTGGAGCGATTTTATATTTGAGACGGCAAATGCTGAATTTCAGTGAACCTTTAGGACGTCATAATAATTTGTAATGTAGTTTTTTACTGTTTGGTATATTCAGACTTTTAAACGTTTGCAGACTTATTTAAGGAGAATTGCCTTACACAAACGATATTGGTAAATGTATCACGTTTATTTATTTTATAAGGCTGGGTACAAGGCAGGCCTAAATAAATATAGGAAAAAAACGCACAGTGGCCCCTTGTTGTTAAAAACAATACAGTATGTACAATATATATGCAGGCCTGGATTCGGGAATCACGTTAAATATCACACATGGACATGCTTTTTGTAAACTATTTAACTTAAGAGTTATGCGTGTTTTTTTTTTTGTTGGTTAAAATATAGGTGTCTCCTTCTAAGCTGGAAATAGCTCCAACTCCTCTCCTACGCTTATGTATCAATAGTTACATCCATATCATAGTTCAACGCGTTTTTGTATATGGACGGGCGTATAAGTCGTAATTTTGGGGAGAGAATATTCAATTGAAAGGGGCGTGCTTCATACTAGCGCCGAATTTTGAATCAATTTAACTATACTTGATATATTTTAGTGTGAGTGCGCCGGATGTTTTGTTCGTCCTGAATCCACTATTGAGCCGCTCTATATTGTGACCTGTGGTTTATGGAGAGAACCCTACCTATAAGAAACATATATTTTAATTAAATACAAAATGTTCATGTGTTTCTGTTTTGCTTACTTACAAACTTTATTTTCATTGACAAAGTCATTATATGACCGATAATGTACGCTACTTTAAAATGGAATAGTAGTTGGTTTTGATAAGGAATAAAAAGACGACGCCGCTTGACGTCATAATGTTGAAATTAGACAAATTCAGACGTTAGGAGGCTCTGTATTTCATGATACATGTATATTGAATTACACACAAAAAAAACATTAGTAACAAACTAAAAATATAGCCTTTTTCACATTAAGCGTTTTCTTTGAAAAAACAATAACACTTTAATTTGCAGTATGTTATTAACACGAATTGACATGTGTAAAAGCAAACAGTTAGCATGTAAATGTAATTTGTAGTTTATGCACATAGAAGTTGCCACTTGAGTGAATGTAAGGTCGAGATAGGTAAGGTGAAATATGTAATTACGCAATCTGAATTATGGCGGATAATACCCTCCATATTATATGCCTGTTCCAGAAGACAAACATTTGCGTCCGTGCAGGCAACACACCTTTTGATGGAAATCAAACAAAGCATAATACAACTAATATTGTTTATTCATTAAAGAAGTTTCATCAAAAATATTTTTTTAAAATATCTGTATTCTTAAAAAAGTATGTTGATTCAAAAGAAGCAAAAATTTCAATACATAACAATTGTTCTACATGGGCCTGCATTGATCATCTCATCATTCATTGCCAAAATGTGAATAAACAAGTACTAATATCTCACTACACAGTTCCACATGGACCTGCATTGATCATCTCATCATTCATTGCCAAAATGTGAATAAACAAGTACTAATATCTCACTACACAGTTCCACATGGACCTGCATTGATCATCGCTTCAGTCAATGCCAAAATGTGAATAAACAAGAACTAATATCTCACTACACAGTTCCACATGGACCTGCATTGAAAATTGCATCAGTCAATGCCAAAATGTGAATAAACAAGCACTAACATCTCACTTCACAGTTCCACATTGACCTGAATTGATCATCTCATCAGTCATTACCAAAATGTGAATAAACATGCACTAATAACGCACTACACAGTTCCACATGGACCTGCATTGATAATTGCATCAGTCAATGCCAAAATGTGAATCAACAAGCACTAACATCACATTTCACTTCACAGTTCAACATGGGCCTGAATTGATCAAATCATCAGTCATTGCCAAAATGTGAATAAACAAGTTATAATATCCCACTACACAGTTCCACATGGACCTGCATTGATAATTGCATCAGTCAATGCCAAAATGTGAATCAACAAGCACTAAAATCTCACTACATAGTTCCACATGGACCTGCATTGATCATTGCATCAGTCAATGCCATAATGTGAATAAACAAGTTATAATATCTCACTTCACAGTTCCACATGGGGCTGAATTGATCATCTCATCATTCATTGCCAAAATGTGAATAGACAAGAACCAACATCTCACTACACAGTTCCACATGGGCCTGCATTGATCATCTCATCATTCATTGCCAAAATGTGAATAAACAAGTTCTAACATCTCACTACACAGTTCCACATGGGCCTGAATTGATCATTTCATCATTCATTGCCAAAATGTGAACAAACAAGTACTAATATCTCACTACACAGATCTACATGGACCTGCATTGATCATCTCATCAGTCATTGCCAAAATGTGAATAAACAAGTACTAATATCGCACTACATAGTTCCACATGGACCTGCATTGATCACCTCATCAGTCATTGCCAAAATGTGAATAAACAAGTACTAACATCTCACTACACAGTTCCACATAGGCCTACATTGATCATTTCATCAGTCAATGCCAAAATGTCAATAAACAGGTACATGTATATAGAGAGGAAACTATGGTATTGTCACTTGGGATTCGAAGATGTTAAAGATGCTAGCACATACTTTATCTTTAATTTCTTCAAACTGTACAATTTGAAGAACTAACAGTAACATTGTACAAGTTTCTCTCATGTTTATGTCATTTAAAAGATACATATTTTGTATAAGTTTTAACTTTAAAATCCATTTTACATTGATTGTGAAACAAGTTCTTACAACAATGACAAGTCATGTTCAAGTGCAGACCAACGACTGCGACTATGCAGAAGTGTCTGCAAGAACCCAACAGATGACCTGGCTGGGAGTCAACACATATTACACGTATGGCAGTCATACTCAAGGGTGAATCCAGGATTTCAGCATAGGGGAGTGTACTAAAGGAGTGGAACACAAAATCTGACCTGTCACCCATGTTTTTCAGTGGAAATATAGTGAATTTATTAAAATATGGAAGTTTTTTGTTTGTTTGTTCTTGTTTGTTTTTTTGTGTGTGTTTTTTTTTTTTGGGTGGGGGGGTGGGGGCGGGGGTGGGGGTAAAGAGCAGATCCGCCATTGATATTACTGATAATATGAAGAAGGGTTTGGGGGAGGGAGACAAAATTTACAACATTATAATACATTCCCAGTGATTCTGTCAACAGAATAAAAGAAATAAAGTAGCAGAAACCTGTGTGTGTGCTTTTTTCAATTAGGAATTAAACTGATAACATAAATCATTATATCTGATATGATTAGTTAACATACATAATAGAAATTGGCACACTGATTTAATCTTCATTGGCAACAGAATTGTACCTATATGAATAACCTCTTTAGTTTTACTGTCTATTTAGTTTTAAATACTTAATTTAAGCTTGATTGTGAATAATTCTTAAAGCTTATATGAACAGCTCTCTAGTCCACTTACTGGGTAGAACCAGTACTGAGTGTGGTTTTTTGAGAGGCATCAGGTCGAGCAGGGGTCACACCTGCCATCTCTAGCACGAGCGGCCAACACACTATCCACTACACTACCGTCCAGCTAAACCTATATCTTAAGAATAAAAAATTCCCTCCATTTATTTGATAAACCATCATCTGTCCTATGTTTCTGTTTATATCATGTACCAGATGGGTCTGCTTGCCTATTGGATATTGAAAATAAAACTATACTACTTTGATAAGTTTTTTTTTTTATAAAATCATTAGTAAATTAAGATGTTCACCATAGGTTACTGCTGTGATAAGATGTATATAAAACTTATATCTGCAGTACAATTGAGATTTGAATGACAAACTATTGTATTCCTTCTATAAATACATCTATAAAACAGTATTGTATTGAACCCATCGACTTGATCCCTAGACTTAACTGAGATAAGATTTATCTGCCATTTATAAGTCTTCCTATATACATGTATAAATAACTAAAGTAATCTTAAATCTACCAACTGGCATCTATAAAATACTGAATTATCTCACACAAAACAAAATACCATTGCTGGTATTCATACAGATTTTTAAAGCAATATATAATTATTTTTTACATTTTTCTTTCTATATAAAACTTAATTGTGTAGGGTTAAAAACAAATGGCAGAACCAGTACTGAGTGTTGTTTTATAGAGGGGCCAACAGATCATGCTTGGATTGAACCCACAAATTGTATCTTCAGTGGCCAACACTGTATCCACTGTACTACCATCCCTCTTTAACATTCTATAGAAACTCTATGGATACCAGCACTGGTGATAAACTTGTTGTAAAAATGTATAGTGTGTCTAAACAAGTGTTTTCTATCTTCTTTTTTTTAAACCTTTTTTAAAAATCCAACAAAACATTCATATATTTCTAAACTGATCTGATTCCATCACAGTTTACAAGTTGTCAATCCCACAGCAATAAATTCATTTTCTGTGATAAAAAGAACAAAATAGTTAAACTACATATAATATCAATGATATGTTGTTTTTTTGTTTTTTAAAAGTATGCTCAGTTGTTTTATAATGAGCCTAAAAATACCAATTATTGTGTATTAATAAAATCTTAAACGACAACATAAAACAAAAATATGTTAACAAAACATAAATACCACCAGAAGGTAGTCTAAGCCAATACATGTGGTCCTGTTGAACAAGTTATGGGGCAGTATCAAAGGGATGCAACTGATAATAAAACTAGAATGTGTCTATTGACAAGAATGCTCCCACTATTGATCAAAAAACATTTTTCAACGAAAACTAAGTAAAAAAGTGCTCTTGTAAAGTTTGACAGATGTTGACAAATATCAGAACTGGCCTACATTTTATCATTATTCAGGTACACACAATATATGATTTAATTACACACCCCCTTTCAGAAAAAACAATTTTCCGGACAAATAGACAAACAAACAAACATGGGCAACACTTATTGCTTCTTAACCATCCGTCGAATGGTTGAGGCATAAACACTGACATCTGTATGTAACAAAAATGATTTATCAAAAGGTGTACAGTTATCAAGAGCTTAGTATAACATTACACAAACACAAATCTTGAAAATTGTGTCCATTAATTTTATGTTAGATATTTACTTTAATACAGTCAAACCTGTGTAAGCTGTCACCTCTATTAAGCAGCCACCTGTCTTAAACAGTCATATTTTCTATTTCCCATTTCTATGCTGTTAGAGTAAATTGACCTGTATTAAGCAATCACCTGTCTTAAAAGGCCATTTTTGCTCCTTCCCTTGTCTGGCTGCTTAAGACAGGTTTGACTGTACTATAATTGACTTTTTGTTTTTATGATAACATTTTTAAAACTTTTACATATTAACTTATTGAACAGAAACAACAACAAAAAAGAATAAAGGGAGGTAATAAACTCTTAAATACAAGATTTTTAACTATTCACCATTTTATCACTTTTTGGGTCCCTTTTGGCCCTTTATGGACATTAAATAACCTTTCAAAGTCTCAGGCTCAGCTGTTAAGACTAAACAATACTCTAAACCTGAAGATGATTACAATAATTCCTAAAATAACTGATAAATAAAGAAGTTACTGTTTTTCCATAGTATTCCCTCCTATCTCCTATATAAAAATCCTCTTACTGGACCCCAATAGATCCTAGCCCCTTCATTTGAACAAACATGAAACCCCTACTCATAGGGATCATTTTTACCAATATTAGCGAATTTGAATGGACAGTCCTTGAGAAGATTTTTTGAAACTCACAATTTAACTTCTTTTTGGGCCCCTGCTGACCCCTTATGGATATTAAATACCCTTTGAAGTACCCAGTCTCAACTGTTGTAACTTAACAATATTCCAGACTAATTGAAATGATACGTAAAATAGGTAAGAAAAACAGAATTACCTGTTTTCCCTAAGTATTCCAAACCCTTTTATTTGAACAAGTTTGAAATCCCTATTCATAGGGGACAAATAAAACAAATAATAACACATTTGGATGATCTGTTTTTGAGAAGATTTTTGATATTTTACAATTTTATCTTTTTTGGGCTTCTGCTAAATGATTTTAATCCCTCATTTACATCAAATTCCCTCTAAAATGTTATGTCTAAGCAATGCTCCAGACATGACTATAATTGAAATAATGCCTAAAATAGATCAGAAAAGCAGAATTTTCTGTTTTCCCATAGTATTCCTATGTACAAATTTGAAACTCCTATATAGGGATCATTTAAACCAAGTATGAATGAATTTGATTAGATGGTTCTTTAGAAGATCTTTTATGTAAATTTTCCAATATCAAACTGACATGTCCCAGGGGCGGGTAGGGTCATGGCTTGAATAAAATTGATATGTACTCATTAGACGATACTACAAGCAAAATATCAAAGCTCAAGGCCTTGCAGTTTCGGAGAAGAAGATTTTTGAAATTTTAAAAAAAGATACAGATAAACCCGTGGGGCTGTGCCAAATATGACCAAACGTCATCAATCGAAAAAGCTTTATGTAGGAATGCTTCAAGCAAAATTGGTGAAAATCTGTCAAAATATTTCAGAGAAGAAGTCATTTGAAGCAAAAGTTAACGATGAACAGATAGACTACAGACAACTGACAAAGATAGATCACAATTACTCATCCTAAGCTTTGCTCAAGATGAGCTAAAAACCCAACAAATAAACAGATTAATAAGAACACATCAACAAATGAATATCCAGGACCTAGAAATGACGGACTGGTAAAGCAGATTTAAAACAAGTCAAATCTGGCACCAAATACTGTTAACACATTTCTCAGCAAAGCTGAAACTAAATATCTTCACAAATAAAGTATTGCGTATTCGAAAGCACCAAATCATTAGGCCAGAGATTATAGCAACACTGTATAAACTGTAATGCAGCAATATTTTCCAATATATTTAAATTGAAAGAACTTCTGAAACAAACTGTTAAAAGAATTCTTAATAGCAGACAATTTTGTTTTTTGCATGTATAATGTAACACTTAGAGGATCTTACATGAGTGCTTATTTATTATTGAATTTATTAAATGAGTTTGCAAAAATATATTATGCCAGGCTCTGCGGAACATTATATCATTTTTTTCAAACAAGTTTAATAATAAATGAGCACTACTGTAAGATTCGTTTTATTGCATAGCTCAGAAAAAGTTAACATTTACCATTTATTAAACAGATCACCTCTATAAGAAACGAGAAAAATTTATTTCTGCGAGTCATCATATGACGTAACATCACAAAATAATGTTATTTAACCATGACAAATCGATGTCATTTATACATTTGGGCAAGTTGGAAAGTACTTTGGCAATTTACGTACGAGAGCTGAGTTATACTGAAAACACCAAGCGATGAATCAGTTGTGATATTACACTAGGTTAATATTAAAAAATATGTCATAGGTTTATAACACTCCTGCATCGTAAATTATGTGATAAATATATCAATGCGAGTTGCGAAACATGTATTTTGAGTATAACAACCATTCCACAAGTCACTTTTTTAAAATATTCACATGAGATTGGTTCCAACCCACAACCTCAGCTGTGAGATAGAAATGAACTTAACACAGCCTCTTGGACCACTCAATGATGTTAGACTACAAAAAGAATTAAATGATAAATGCATCGAACTGAACTTTGTGTTTGTACTTTAATTTGTGTTTATACCAACTTTATTTGTGCTAACACTAACTTTATGTTTGTACTAACACTTTATTTGTATTTGTATAACTATACAGCATTATCTTTTTTTCTTCCACTGCTTTAATGGACAATTGTCAATCAATACATGTAGAAATGTCATCATCCTACAAAACCAACTGCAATATTTTATTTTATGACATTGGAATGTTCGGAAACAAGTTTCTTGAATTGGGATAAATCTTTAAGTTTTCCAAGTGTTTCTGAAGGCTTTAAATAAACATATTAGAAAACACATTTCCTTGTGTTCAAAATCTCACATTTGTATAATGTATAAGGAATGTACAATCTAATTATATGTACCGGTATTCACAACTGCACCTTTAAAGAAAATACATTTTTATATTCATATACTGAAATGCTTTAAAAATGCTGTAAGATGGTAGATTTCAGACATCAGGCCAAAATATACCACTTCAAAAAAGTATACTGTATTCAGGTTTACAGACATCAATACACTTTCCACTGAGTCATGTAACTGGTAATGGCCACAATCAAAAGTATGTAATAGTGAAGAAAAGATGTAGGCCCTGTTGCAGTGAGAAAGTGAGAATGTAGGTGTGCGGGACGGATAAAGCTGTCTTGCCAACATGATGTAATGCCAAGATGACCCTGTATGGGACGATCATCAATTAAATCAGTCAGTCTGAGATGCTTGAACAATCCATGAACACTGAAAACTCTAACAATGGCACTTGAACAATGGCTTTTATTTACTTTGTACCTTACTTTTGGGCACTTTATCCATTTTGTTTGTCACATACTAGTACTGGCAAACACACTGGATAAGTGAACTCCATATTAAAGCAAATGTTCTAGCACAAGAGGACATCACGATTTTTTCATGAATGCCAACTTCATTTTATGACTCCCGATACGGACAAATTAAGATGGGTGGTGGTGTTTTTCCAAAATATTTGTTTTAAAGCATTTCAGTATATATAAATGTAGATTAAATTCAAGCAAACAGATACACAGAACTATAGGCAACACCATAATTATTAATACTGGCATCCGTTTCACCAACACCTTCTTAAGTTTTACTTTAGAACTTGAAATCTTAACAGAATGTTGACTCTTACTTATCAATTCTATATATTCAATGCTATTAAAACAATGTGCAGTTGTACAATAACCAGTCACTGGATGCTTTTCTTCAATTTTAGTTTTTTAATTATTAAGTATATACTTAAATATGTTGGTGAAACTGTTCTATAAGAAACCTCATTTACAATGCCTACATTTTCTTGCATACCAATATTGAAGGTTTTTATTTTTTTTTACAATAATACCATGATTTACATTATCATACTAGCACATGAATTTTATGAACACATGAATTCTTGACCCTTGGATGGAACAGAAATATCTCGAACATCATATGATTGATTGATTGAATATTTAGCGTCATTTTTATGCCATCGAGGGCTAACAGACGATCAGTTAACCTAACCACTGTTTCCTGGGATTAACCAGTACTCAAGCACATCCCGTCTCCGCAAGTAACTGATAACTTTCCCACTTGGATCAGTGGTGAGAGACGAATGATAATGAGACACAATGTCGTATATCAATCATCACGGAGAATGTTGCCGGGCGGGGGATTCGAACTCACGACCCCTGGATTGATAGTCAGACGCGCAACCGACTGAGCTAATCGGGCCCGGCAAGAACGAACGTCATATGAGGAAGAAGGTAAACAATATAAGGATCTTACATGGTTGGTTAGAAAATTCTCTCTCGAGTGATAACTGTTTTTGAACGAGGCTCTGCAGAGTTCCCGCGAAAACCGAAAATCTGAACCGAAAAAGATGTTAGATTATTTTTCTTGCATACCAAACACATTGAATACTTATTTTAATTTAAAATTATCATTAAATTTACCACGATGGATTTAAAGATGTCAAATTAAATATATTTTATCATATGTTTTTACATGTCACATCATAAATTGTTCCAATGTCACAGCAGGGTAGGATGAGCACATGGAGTGGGGTGTAGGCTGAAAATTCCATACCTGGTAAAAATATGTGGAAATTCTTGTTCGGTATGCAAAAAAATTCACATATAGTCTATGTTGCTTATCCTTCAAATTATAACAATGTGTATGTAAACAATGAAAAACCCATTTCTTTTCCATGCATTTACCCTCTCTCAGAGACCATGTTCTTTACATAGCTAGTTTGTCGAAAAATAATTAAATGAACATTTTTTTGGACAGCAGATACCCCTGCTATATATAAGTAAATTTTACCAAAATTCAAGTTGAAAAGCACCCATTGCTCCTGTAAAATATGACCAACGTTGATATATATCATACTTGACCTGTATTTTATAATCATAAAGTTGACACATGCATGAATGGAAGAATAGATGAATGAACAGGGGTAATACTTACTGCCCCTTCACCACTCTTCCAATGGAGGGGAGTGGGGGTGGAAGAAGCATTTGTTTTAGCACTCCCAACATTGAAAGTCAATTTCCCGTCAATGAAGTTTGATATTTGCTACTGGTATGTATATGCATTTTAATTGATTTCTAGCTACAAAAAACATAGCAGTTCTCATTAAAATATTAAAAACATTTTCTCTGATTGCTTATAAAATCATAAACAATTTAACAAGTCAATCTAATACACAATAACACTGTGTAATGAATGTAACAATATATTCCATACATATCATTAAATCAATAACATAATTATATATTTCATAATATATCTTTAACCAATTTATACTAAAAATGCAAATTGCTATAAAAAGCACCAGAACATGCAATCAACATTCCATAAAAATAGACAGTCAAATTATAAACAAAAACATTCAGACAAAATAGTTATACATATATGTATATAAAAATGTATTTCATTGTATTCATATAAAAAAATCACAAAAAAATACTGTACATCAGAAGAAAACAATTGTGGAGAACTTTTCGGACAAATTTGAGATTACATCTTTTAATTATAATCTTGTAACGAAAATTTTATAATTGGGATTTTATTAAGTTAAGTTTATATTTTATAACAATTATGTTGTTAAAAAAATTCAACACATATATACATACAATATAGTGTAAAAGAAATATGTATTAAGATATGTATTACCTAATCACTCAATAAGGCCTCAGACACAAAATACATGCCACAGAAACAATTCCCTAAGTGGTGCTAGAACTCATCTCATTTTTTGGAGTGAAATCCAAAACAAGTATACCCAACATGTATACATAATTATATTAATAGTGATTAATTAAACTATTCTGTCACTACATCAAAATTCAACTCTTATTGGGTGTAAAGTTTAAAGCCCTAACACTTACTGCCGGGCTAGTAAATATTTGTAAGAGGAGATTATCAAATTACAATGCAACACTAGGCTATCTGCCGATAGTGAATTAACACAGATCCTTTGAATTTCATTTTGGCAGTTGAAGTTGAAGTTTTTTGCCAATTAAATGTATAAACAATAATGTAGTAGTATGCAACATTATAAAAAAAACAATGCATTGATGACTGAGAAATTTTGAAAAAGGGTTCTCTGATTTGATCCATTACCTAAAGTATATAAAAATTACCCAAAAGCCATCTTGTGGCTTTTTTTATGGCAGTTGGAGCTTTAACTTTTGTCAAAATCCTATTGAGTGTTCTCTTGTTTCAATGCTTTAATTATGGTCTCAAATTTTTCTAAAGGAATTGATCTCCTCTAAAAGGACAATATATTCTACTGATTCTTTACCATGCCTGTACAATGTATGGTTGCACCAAACAAATTAAAGGCTATCCTAAGATATTATAACTTTTTAAAGTCATTTTCATACACAGATATAGAATGATTATTAGATATATGGGCTATGACAAGCACATGAAAAATAATGTACATTGTAATAATATTAAATTATAATGGCCACTGTAACGATATTATATAATGGCCATTGTACTGATAGTATCTAATGGCCGTTGTAATGATATTAAATAAACTATGACATGATTGACATGTAAAGAAAAATCATTTGCGATAATACTTGTCCATATCCCTCCTACCCCTCCCATCTTGCCTCTCTATATATTGGTTACTACCATTCCCTCTGGGGTCCATGTAACCAGTCTGTCTGTCATGGTATTGGGATGGTTCATTACGCCCTTGAGAAGGGACACCGGAGGTAGGTGGACCAGCCTGCGATGGGTGTGGCTGACCATAAGGAACATTAGTTGGGGTGGTCCGTTGTGAGGTTTGTTGAGGTAGAGGAGGTGTGGAAGCATGATGAGGATTGTAATGCGAGCTCTGTGTCTCTCGTATATTATGTTTTGATGGAGCTGGTTTTTGCATTTGAATATTTTGATAATGAGGAGGATTTTGTGAGGCAGTGTAATGACTCTGCCCTTGAGATGTTTGATGAGGCTGGGGTTGACTGTATCCTCGCTGTGTTGTATACCCTGGACTAGGCACTGGTTGATCACTGTACATGTACTGTGACCTTGAGTGTGATGTTGGTGCAGGATAATCATGACCTGTACCTGCCGAGTCACGTGATCGGTCATGGGATGAACTGTAACCCTGAGAGGAGGAAGTAGTGTAGTAATAACCTTGAGGAACGTTTTCATAAGAGTTATCTCCCTTATTACCACCAACAGGAGGTTTCTGATAGTTATCCTCCTTACTACTGACAGGAGGAAAATTCTGATAGTTCTCTCCCTTATTCACATTAGAGGGATGATTCTGGTAAAGATGGGAGCTCTGGCTACTTGACTGAGATTCAGTTCTTGTATATGGGTTCCGTTGTTGAAGACCAGATGGCTGGTTACGCTGTGGGTTTTGTTTATGTACTGGACCAGGTGAATGACTTCTTACAGTGACCTCTGACCTTTGGTTGTTTGACATATGATGAGAGGGTCCAGGTGAATGGCTACGTTGCTGAGGTGTTGGTGTTACAGGGGCTGACTTACTGGTTCTTACATATCCGTACTTGGGAGGTTGGTTACCATGGTGAGGGGCAGGAGGACCATACTGGGCACCAGTGTTTTGAGGACCAGGAGGAGGGCGCTGTGATTGTGAGGTTTGTGGTGGATGGGTGGAGCTAGTATACTGGCCCTGGTACCCGGTTTGTGGTATCAGTTCAGACCTCGAGTACTGGGCTGATGTGGGGTTGTGCAGGTTGCCTTCTGATCTGTGTGACGAAGGCTGTGATGTATATGCTGAACCACGGTCCATATCAGCTCTTGTATGTGGCAGTGTCTGTGAGGTATACACTGGACGAGGGTCAGATGGCACGGATGGATGGTTACTCATTTGGCCTGCTGGAATTCCCTGACTGTGAGCTGGTTCTATATTTTCGTATACAGGATGTGGCGTACTCGCCTCAGATTCCTGCTCAGCCACATTACCCAGTTTCCTCCACACGACCTGAAACAATCAAGACACCTGATCTTATAATCACATATACAGGCCAAAGTATATAGGACACATACTGCTTCATTGCCACATGTAAATAGGGTCTTATCGCTCAATCTATCAGAAAATTATACTCCAGAACATAAACTAAAATATTCATGAAATATTTATTTCAAGATGACCAATGGTCTACAAAACAGGCAAGGTTCATAACTCTCATGCTGATCATCATTTTATTTTAAAGAAATTTGATCAATCTTTGACATAAAATATCATGTGTATAATATTAAATACCCACTGAGCCTGTATTGTCATAAGACTATCTATTTAATCCTTTCAAACAATTTTTTTATAACTCACCTTTGTGCCCAGGTTTAAATAGAACTCCTGCCTAATTACAACATATTTTGTGACCTATCAAATGAGTCGCATAATTTTATTTCAATTTCAATATTATTAAAGATAAATCATATTAGTAACATATTGTTGAATTTGTTTAGTCTTAGAAAAAGAGTCCAAATAATGAGGTGAAGCTCATCACATGGGTATGTACACAATATCTATTTTTAGAATAAGGACTTTCTTTCAATTTCACTCTGATTAAAATGGCGTTTTTAGGTCATTTTTTGGCAAATTTTAAACCATTCAAATTTTCATTTATATATTATTTGTATTCATTTTAAAAGTATATTTTAGGCACTTAAATCATTTTTTAACATATAATCTTTAAAATGATCTAAAAAAAGATACACAAGTGGACTCCCCTCTATATCAAAAGAATACCCCTGATATCAGAGTATAGTCAGAAAATGATCCAGAGGGAAGATAACATGATACTTGGCTCACTTTTCATCTGATATCTGAGTATATACAGGGACAATAGTCAAAGGATGCAAAATCGCTTCCTTCTATATCAAAAGTATACATCTTATAACAGAGTAAATGACCTTCAGGGGCAATAAAAGTGACATATTGGCTCACTCTACACCAGAAGTGTACATGTACTCCTGATAACAGAGTATAATCAGCAAATGATCTTCTATGATAATAAACCAGTAGTATGGCCATAACTATCTGTATCTTAATCTGACCTTTGCTGCCAAACACCCATGTTATCTACACATGATGGCCAATATTATGGGGGGAAAATATTGGCTTATCTCCCTCGACTACAGGTAGCTGTATATATGTAACTAGAACTCATACCAGTACTCCCTAGCAACTTTAGTGAAAACTGGTTGAGAAGTTTAGGATGAATTCCTCTAATAAGACACATCATTACTCGTTGAAACAAGATTTGTGATAAGAAACCCCAACAACTATCTTGGAGATAGAGGCCTGTTGAGAGATATTGGACAAATGTATACTCATGATATTTTTCATGGCCATGCCATTATGGCGAGGGTGTATATAGAATTGCTCTTGTACGCCTGTCCGTTCAATAACTCATCTGAGCTTTCATGGTCAATAACATTCTAACCAACTCTAATCAGGATGCAATGAAAACTAAAGGTGCTAAAATGTTTTACAATCTATCATTCTGATCCTTCGCGCACTTGTACATGCTTTCGTGTTCAATAATGTTCTGAAATTTTGGTCATGTTCCAATGACAACTTAAGGTTAACAAACAAGACGATAAACAACATTTCTCCATTGATCAAGGGCCATAACTCTGTCTATTCTGTTCTAATATAGCAGATTCAAGATCTCATCCAAGCTTTCATGGAATAAACCCTCAGACTCAGTTTGGTCAAGATCAGACGAAACTTGAAGGTGCAACAGTGTTTACATGGAAAGTTAATGGACAATCAACAGAAAAGTTAATGGACAAACAACAGAAAAGTTTACAAACAAACAACGGGAAGGTTTACGGACAAACAACAGAAAAGTGTATGGACAAACAACGGAAAAATTTATGGACAAACAACAGAAAAGTGACCAGACAAACAACGGAAAAGATAACGGATAAACAACAGAAAAGTTAAAGGACAAACAACGGAAAAGTTTACGGACAAACAACAGAAAAGTTTATGGACAAACAACGAAAAAGTTAACAGATAAACAACGGAAAATGTAACGGATACACAACAGAAATGTTAATGGACAAACAACGGAAAAGTTAACAGACAAAATACCATGACAAAAGCCCTTAAAAACAAGATAAAATGTATATCTGATTAAAGGATCTTAAATATAGAACTAACTCACGTTACACATTTCTCGTACAATGGCCTTTTCTTTATCGTCCAGGTTCTCCTCACCTACAGCAGTTTGTGGTCGCTCCAGGTTCTCATGCACCTCTAACACCTGACGGACATAAATGTGAGATAAGAAATTATTGGGTACATGTCAAAAAGGTTTAACCCTTTACTTCATAGACGCCTTTGGACACCTCTAATATAGACGCCGTTGAACACCTAATATAGAAGGCTTTTGAATTATTGGGTGAATAATGTCTATATTAACTAACAGAGTGGAAAACAGTGCAGGAAGTGTTAAGATTGCTCGTTACGAGCAATCTGAACTCTTCCTGCACTGTTTTCAAAGGCCTTTTGTGATTGGTGCGGGAAAACGTGTATCTATGAAGTAAAGGGTTAATCAAATGTTTTTTAAATGACTGAAAAATTATTTATTTGTGTGATACTGCGTAAATGCATTAGTCTACCAAAATTTAACGTATGCAGTTAATCATATGTAATAATATTCTAATTGTAGTAAATTTTTCAGAGGTGTTCAGTATATAAAGTTGAGTTAGGATCATGTTAATTTTCCCAGATGCAACTTCTTAAGTACATGTATATCATTTACTTCAAAAAAGGACATGGCTTTAAGTTTAATACTTAACATGTATCATTATATAAACTAGAAAGTTGTCTGCCGACCAGGAATACCCTCGCTATTGATCGGAAACCAATATTTTACCAAAAACTTAAGTCGAAAGGGTAAAATTTAACAGATGTTGAATTTCACCAGCATTTTATTACTATAAAGGCACACACAAAATACCAATTAAATACATAGCCCCTTCAAAATTATTGCTCGGAAATCAATTTTTTAACTTGGACGAAAGAAAGGACAAACAAACTGACATGAGTAACACTAATGCCCCTATGCCAATCTTTGAATATTGGGGACATAAAAATCTGCATACATGAGCTGGTGGATAAAATGTAAATAATTACATCCATATCTCGAATAGGCTACAGAAGTTAAGGTTGTGGAAAACATACCTTCATTGCATGAACCACTGCCTCTGGTTTGTTTGGGCTTGTTCCCTTGGTGCCTGCATCCTGTGGTTGGTTTCCATCAGGACCTAGTCTCTGATCACCTGACACCTGGTAGTTCAAAATAAATTTCAATATTTAATATCAATATAAACCATTTATTAGTAAATCTAAATGTATAAGCTAAATGACCAGAGGTTTAATTTATTCAATATGCCATGTAAAGAATAGAGCTGGGCGGTACTGTAGTGGATAAGCAGGACAGAAGCGTAGTGGATAGATTGTTAGCCACTCATGTCAGAGGTTGCGGGTTTGATCCTAAGCTTGACCTGATGCCTCTCAAAAAAAAAAATTCAATACTGGTTCCACCCTGGAAGCAACTTTCAGTACTGGTTCCACCCTGGAAGCAACACTCAGTACTGGTTCCACCCTGGAAGCAACTTTCAGTACTGGTTCCACCCTGGAAGCAACTTTCAGTACTGGTTCCACCCTGGAAACAACACTCAGTACTGGTTCCACCCTGGAAGCAACTTTCAGTACTGGTTCCACCCTGGAAACAACACTCAGTACTGGCAATTGATTAAGATTTTGCGACACTCGCGTATTCACACAAAATCTCGCAATATTTGGTTTTTAATTATTTTCACTTGCATTCATCTCAGGTACACAGATCAAAATTCTTATATTGCAGAATGAAATTCTAATCAAAACAATACCATTCCCAGAAATGTGTGTGTTTTTTGAAGTACTTCTTATTACAAAATTTGTATACTGCAGCTAAAATAACGAAAAAATATGATACTTTTTCATTCAAACCTCAATACGTTTAATTCAAGAAAATTTTGCGTGATCGAAACATGTTTAAACATCTAAGATTACATTCAATTAACAGTTTATGTAAAAGTAATAATCTGCCTGTGAATTATGAACGATTAATTGCCAAATAATTAATCCTTTGTGTGCTATTTTATCAACATTTAGCCAGAAGATGCAAGTTTCCTATCCTTCTATATAATTCCTTGATATGCATTATATTTTCAGTTTCCTAGCAACATAATAAAGAATGGGTCACAAATAAACAATTTTACTTATTATAACCCTGTATAAGTTATACAGTGTATATGAATGGTGGTTTAGTAGTCATGAATCCATAACTGGATCCTGCTCATATAAAGCCATCAGCTCATGTATGTAAATTGTCTGTCCTGTCCAGATGTGTTGCATGTAAAACGACACAAATTCTATTGGGTTGGCAGATGCCTTGACATTGTATCTATGGTTTGCATTGTAGCTAGGCACGCTTGCCATAGTCTGGTCTGTCCATTTATGTCTGGTTATTCCAGGATTGCCTCTAAGGGCTGGGGGATATCACCCAGCAATTCTTGTTCTGACCACCAACTACTAGTACTATGGGCCGAGGATATAACATTTAAAACATATTTTGTTTGGATAATGATGTTTAACTTGGCACAAAACACAAATTTTTACTTTTCAATAGACCACATTGCTGGGTCTCATAAACAAATAATGCAGTCTATTTCTTTATTAAAAAACAATGGTTATACATCACAGATCGTCTCCGTTTTGCCCCTTCAAACCTTTTTTATTTTGGAAATTCAACCTTCTACTCACAAAATTAGGAACAGCCTTGTTGTTCACAAATAGGTATCTCAGTGTTTTTTTTCACCATTTTGGGAAGATGACCCATACCCTTGGAATTGGGAATTTTAGCAGCATTTTCATTAACATTGGGAAATTTTTTGGCATTAAATATATTTATATATTTATAAAAAGTGTACACTTGCTTATCAGGCCATTTAATTAAATAATCAATGTCATATTAAATTCAGAATGGGGAAAACTTTCTTTATTTTATCAAGGAAGTGTGATAAGTTTCAATTTACATTTTTGAAGCTTTCAATTGGGAATTTTTACCATTCAATTGGGAAAAAAAGATACTATTTGCCATTGGGAATATGACCCAATAACGGCTATAAAAATGGCCGAAAAAAACCACTGTATCTCCATATATGAATATGAGCGATATAAAGATAGCCCTAGTATAATATGCACCATGTCAAAATGAAGTTGAAAGTTTAACAAAATGATACAGAGGGACATGCCAAAAATACAAATCTTCTTTAGGCCATTATAAATTAATTACTAGATTATCATCCAAACTTTTTTTAAAAACAGGGAGGGCGGGAGGATTTTTTTTTTTAATTTTTTTTTATGAAAATAAAAAGGGTCGGGGCGGGATGAAAATTGGGTGGCGGGCGAAGATGATAATCTAGCAATTAATTTATTATGGCCTTATTTAATTAATTTTATTTTAAATAAAATCAATAAATGGTGAATTTATTCATATTCATTATATAAATATATATCTTTCACTAGAACTCAAGCTCACTGCTGTACATTAAACTCTCTTGCTATTAGGCCATCCTTAAAAAATATTTGTTTGCTGTGCTCCAATCCAATATCTTTGATTTTACATAGGTAGTCATTTAAAAGAAAAATGGACAGATATCATGAAAAAAAAAATTAAATGCTTTGATTTAGTCAATAAAAAAGTTTGGGTAGCATGGAAAACAATTTATTTTTCAAGGACAGCCTGAAAAGCAACCTTTACAATGTTATTTGCTATGCTTTTATTCAATCACTAATTTACCATTTCGATATCAACATTTAACTTAAATTCTTATGCTACTTTACAGTCATGACAGTATATTTTTGGAGATCAAGTTAAATATTGTGTATGCTATATAAATAGCTGCAACAAATATTTTAGACACCTTTCAACAGTCTTTAATTTATTTCAGTATATATTGAAGAGTGCAAGAAGTAGCTGCCTTAGGGTTAATGCCTGACATAGCTTAAAATCTGGTGTATTTACTGATATACATCTTTTGCAACAGATAGTTCATACAGCCTCGCTAAATAATGATTTACATTACAACATTTACTGAGTTACCATAACATGATATGGACACATGATCTGCACTAATCAATTAGTGACAAGTTGACAATATATCTCCCTTTGACAGCAACGTTTAATGAAAATGACAGTCTCCAAACCATTGTTTATACAGATCAATCAAAATATAGCAATTATGCAAGTTGTAAATTTTTTATTTAAGCCTCAAGGCAAAGAGAGGACAATTTAAAATGATCATTTGTTTATTACTACGATATCTTTGTATCTGAACATAAAAAAGTTAATTGTTTTTCATGACACTGAATTTTGTCAAAATGTATAATCCTTCCTGTTAGGTGCAACTAAACACTATAAAGTATAATACAATAAATTGCAATGCATTAATTTGTCTATTTAATTCATTATTTTAAAGCCTCATTCAACTTCTGAAATGCACAGTTTTTGATAATTACAAAAATGACTGCAATTAAATTTGTTTATAGTAATTGCTTAAACCATTCCTGTTGACCCCTTAGTGACTGCTTTTCAAAAGAGAGAAAGTAAATAACTTTGATCGAAATGTGTATTTCTTAAACGAGCGGACCAAGCTTTTAACTTTTGTTTACATTTTTGTAATTCCATAATGACTCGGTTACTTTCCGACTTACCTCTGCTGATATTCGGAAGTACACAAATGAATAAATGCATTTTGACGCACATTTCCGAAATTCTCAGATTCGACAAAGAAGACATAGAAAATAGAGATACATCACTTTATGATCATTATAACATTTCAATGGTAGAAAATAAGACATCTTTACTCTCTCAAGATTTTTTATTACACATTTGGGGAATAATGAAGTGTTATATATTCAAGTGATGTACCAGTTTATTTCTAAACTAAGCGAATTGCAGCGGTAGTGTGCGGATTAAGACCATGAGACAAGGGGTTAATAAACATGATTAGAAAAGTTATGGCTTGACTACCCTTGCATATACACTTTATACTACCGCATGTGCTATAACGTCATGATCCACAAACTTATTGAGAGGCTATCAAGGACTGTTTGTTTTGTACAGTTATTAAAAAAGGATTTTTTCTTTTTAATTTATATGAACGATTCGTTGCTTCTGTGCAATAAATTAGTTCACAAGTTCCAGTTCATTTATACACTGTGGGGAATAAAAGGGATGTTGTTAAAAACTATCTAACTGCAAGCTGTTATTTAATTTCTAACCACATGCCCTACAGCTTCCTATACTACAAAACCCGTTCTTAAATATGTATTAATAATGTGTTTTGTATTATTTTTTCGTTTGCAGAGTTTCTCATTGATCAAATAAACATGTATTCTATCATCTCGAAGAGTAAAACCGACTAAAATTAAAACTAAAAATGACTGTTTTTGAAGTTTAATGAGCTTTTAAAATTTAAGTTATAAAAAAATATTACAAAAAAAAATAAAGAAAGAAATTTACCACAAAGATACTTTAGTATGTTTTGAAATTCAATACTTAAGCAAAACAATTAAAAAAGTACTTAGTTCTAGACAATTTGATTTAGGCCTAAAACATATAAAAATGTTCATATATCCCCTCTTTCCCTACCTGCTAGTCCCTACCCAAGAGTTTGTACTAACAGGTTTGATTCAGCACTACAAAAGTTAAGATGTACTGTCTATATTAAAAAGTGTTTATACACTTGTTAAGGATCTGCATACATGCTGGGGTGTTCTTATATTTATTTCATATTGTTGTCGTGAAGATCTATATTTTAGAAATAGTGATCACAACTGCCGTATGTTCATTTTAATTTAAACTAGAGCTATCACTGAAGGTGATGAATACCCCCGAACGCCGCCATGACAGAAAATGGTTTACCATTGTTTGAAGTTTTATTAAATTATATCCAATAGTTTTAAAGTTATGCTCCAGACAAGGGAAATATATCAAAAGGCAATAACTCTGTAATTAGCAAGAATAGAGTTATGTTTCTTGTACACTGCACTTCCTCTCATTATATTCTACCATTGTATGAAGCTTGATGAAATTCCATCCGGTACTTTTCAAGTTATGCTCCGGACAAGGGAAATATATCAAAGGGCAATAACTCTGTAATTAGCAAGAATAGAGTTATGTTTCCTGTACACTGCACTTCCTCTCATTATATTCTACCATTGTATGAAGTTTGACGTAATTCCATCCAGTACTTTAAAAGTAATGCTCTGGACAAGGGAAATATATCAAAGGGCAATAACTCTGTAATTAGCAAGAATAGAGTTATGTTTCTTGTACACTGCACTTCCTCTCATTATATTCTACCATTGTATGAAGCTTGATGAAATTCCATCCAGTACTTTTCAAGTTATGCTCCGGACAAGAAAAATTATCAAAGGGCAATAACTCTGTAATTAGCAAGAATAGAGTTATGTTTCTTGTACACTGCACTTCCTCTCATTATATTCTACCATTGTATGACGTTTGATGAAATGCTCTGGACAAGGAAAATTGCAACGGACAGACCAACCGACAGACTGACAACAAGGTGATTCCAATATACCTCCTCAAACTTCGTTTGTCGGGGGTATAATAAAACTTAAAAGAGAAAGGCTGTCAACAGGCCGGTATTTGTTGCTGTTTAACACCAAAAAATGCATACGCCAGGGGCCCTTATTAAAATACGGTCTGCCCCTTGGAAAGATACATGTTTTATTTGTCATAAAGGGCCTACTGGAAATATACATATTATTTTTAAAGTTATGGGTGCATGAGCATCAGTGATTTTAATATATATTGTACACATACCTGTGGTGTGCCTCCTCTCTTGTCTTCTAAACGTCGAATCTTTTCTTCAAGCTGACGTATATATTCATCTGTGGCTATAATTATAAATATAAAATTTCAATAACAGCAAATTATATTTAAAAGATGGCCACAAATTGAACAAAAATGCTGATAGGTAGTTTTTAACCAGGCCTCAATTAATATTTCAAAGAGCGGGGCAGTAGTCTAAAGGATAGAGGGTTGGTTGTTCATGCAGGAGGTTGCGGGTTCGATACCCAGCTTGACTCGATGTCTCTCCTAAAACAGCACTCAGTACTGCCACTGGTTCTACCCAGGAAGCAGACTCAACAGCGGTTCATATAAGGTCCATGCTTTCTTTGCAATCATTCTAAGATAAACTAGTATAAACTAATATTCCATTCAACTATGATGTGTTCCATCTCTTTCCAAAAAGTTGATCACTATGTACCAAGTTTTTGGTCTGAACATTCATCCCAATAGATTCTATGAAAGTAGTCTCTTGATAGTAACCTTTATTCTTTAAGTTATAACATGGATACATAGTTGAAAATTAAAACTTAAAATATTGTATTTATACCTGGAGAATTCTCTACAGCTTCAAGCTGGCTAACTGGTACCAGTTCTATCCTGTCTATATCTGCAACAGGTTCCTCATTGCCAGCCAATGTACTGTTACTACTACCATCTCCTTCATCCCTAAACTGACCGACACGCAATCTCTCCTGGTCAAGAAATAAACACAACTCCTTAAGGTCAGTGTTGTCAGATATCAAATCTTGTTGCTTCGACTCTAGCTCTTTTAACTTTTCCTGATATGCAGACACCTCACTTCTCATCACACTGGCTGTATAGCGACCAAATCTTTGCCACTCACGAGCAAGCTTACGACCCCTCTGACGATCATCATCGAGGAAACAACACAAGTCACGTAACTCTTGGTTATCGTCTTGCAGGCTTTGGTTAATGTCCTTTAATCCTCTAACCTCCAATAACAAAATTTGCATCCTTTTGTTTACATCTTTTGTGATGGAAGAATGTTCAGCAACCAGGTTACGATTCTCCGTTTCCAAGCGACGAATCATGTGCACAAGTTCATCAGGGACTCTCCTCTTCATGTCATCATCGGATATCTTGGTGAGAGCAAGTACTGATGAACTCTGTGTTAGGGGTTTATAAGTATTGGGTACAGGAGTACTACGAGCGCTGGAACTTGACACGCTAGATGGCACTGATGAAACACTACCAACATCCATTATGGCGTGTATATTTCTGATATGTACTAATCAAAACGCTGGAAATAAAAATTGTTAATTAAATGCATTGTTTAATGTATGAAAGCGCTTAACCTATTGGTGCTCTTATATTTGCATCAACAATAGGTTCAAAGTCAGATCTATCATATCCATAGTTTGGTCAGATTGTACCAGGAGATTGGGTAAGATCTGACTTGTTTATGGATATGTTTTGACCAAATATTGGTACAATGCGACTTTGGTACATTTAGACTGGAAATATGGATGCCATTATATATTCTGATTAAAATCACTTTTTGAAAGTATGAACAAGAACTGTTTGCATGTCTCCGAGTATGAAGTCATAACCCATTCAAACCACAGGCTTTAGTGTTGTGGATAGAATGTTTGTCCATCAAGCTAGAGGTTGTGGGTTCAATCCTTAGCTCGACCCAATGCCTCTCAAAAAATAAATTACTACAGGCACCTTATTTGAATTAACAGCACGCTAGAAATCATACTCCCTGCATCTATCACACTGAAGCAGAATGAAGAGTGTTTCTGTATTATCCCTTGTATACCTATTACTGCGATATATATACCTATTACCGCGAATGCCTGTATAATAACAATATCCCAGATGTGCACAAAGCTCCAACTCCCATTAGCGTCGACATTTGTTTACATTTCGTACCAACAACTGTTTATTACTCCGCACACTTAAGTAACTTTATAACTGTTTATTACTGATGCCATTATTTACATGGTTGACAAAGTTTTAGAGTCGCGGTAATAGGTATGACCAGTATACTATAAGGCCTGATCATGTATGCAGTTTGAACAATTTTTAACACTACAAAACTAACAGGGATGACTGCTGGCATCCGAGCTGTTTAGGACAATAACATCCCATTAGAAAACCAATCCCAGGAAAATGAGTAAGAAAATGTAATTTGACCCAAATTTCTCAACTTTTTATTTACATGTCCCATTGAAATTTAATATTCAGTCTCCAGTAATATCAAATCCAATCTACAGCATAAGGGATTCAGCAATAATCAAGTCAGTTTCACCTTAACACCTTGTCTACATCAATGTAGAAGTGTAGGTGAAGTAAATTAGTCCCAATGACGCGATTGAACTGTCAAACAAACCCAACCCAATTTCGAACATTCAGCCGATATTTTTACAATAAACCGCCAGGCTCTGTGAATACTGCGATTCGCATTAAAGTAAAACAAAATTCAAAGGTATTTACCTAGATTATGAACATAAATAAATTTAGGAAACTTAAACAAGACACTGATTATTATATATTTACCTGAAGAAATACCACTTTATATCATTTTCGAAACAACACCAATCGAAACATCACTCGGTTATTTCCGCCTACATTCGGAAATGGCCGAACGATGTTCCGATTGGTCTTATTCCAGTCGGAAATGTGCACGGTGCGTGTGATGCGTGAGAACCACTTTGGCTCAATTCTCGCTTTTTTACGTATCGTTCGCTGTTTTAAACAACTCGATATATCCACTTATAGATGAATAACTAAGAGACAACAATTAGCACACAGTTTAATACGAACCGAAATCTGAATGTGCAGATTTTGGACTGTATTAGAATTTATGTGCAGATTTATGACTGTATTAGAATATATGCAGATTTCGGACTCTGTTATCTAGATTAAATGTGCAGATTTCGGACTGTATTAAAAAGAATGTGCAGATTTCAGACTGTATAAGACAGTTCAGATTTCGGTCTGTATTAGAGTAAATGTGCAGATTTCGGACTGTATTAGAATATATGTGCAGATTTCGGACTCTGTTATCTAGATAAAATGTGCAGATTTCGGACTGTTTTAGAAAGAATGTGCAGATTTCAGACTGTATTAGACAGTTCAGATTTCGGTCTGCATTAGAGTAAATGTGCAGATTTCAGACTGTATTAGACTGAACATATTTCAGACTGTACTAGAGTAAATGTACATATTTCGGACTGTACTAGAGAAAATTTACAGACTTCGGACTGTATTAGAGTAAATGTACATATTTCGGACTGTACTAGAGTAAATGTACAGATTTCGGACTGTACTAGAGTAAATGCACAGACTTCGGACTGTACTAGAGAAAATGTACAGATTTCAGACTATATTAGAGTAGATGTACAGATTTCGGACTGTACTTGAGAAAATGTACATATTTCGGACTGTACTAGAGTAAATGTACAGATTTCGGACTGTACTAGAAAAAATTTACAGACTTCGGACTGTACTAGAGAAAATGTACAGATTTCAGACTATATTAGAGTACATGTACAGATTTCGGACTGTACTTGAGAAAATGTACATATTTCGGACTGTACTAGAGAAAGTGTTAATGGTTTTATAATATTTTATTGCATTTATAATTACAGCGATGGGGTTGGGTCACAAGTTCTCACAACATTAGTTACGACCCTTCCCTTAAAATATTACAAATAATTGGGGAAAAAACATGACATGGCATAAAACATGATAAAGGGTTAAAGTTAATACAAAATGAAAAGAGATTTGCCACAGTGTGTGCATGCACAATTATCCATCTGGTAATAACAATTGAAATAATAGGGGAAAAAATAAGAATTCAGTTATACCAATTCAATTTAGTTCTTATAAGGTTAAGAAAAATAGAAGACTGGGAAAGGACTATGGATGCAATATATGCATTTAAACACTATGCAGACTTGTAACACAACAGCAAAGTGTTATACTTGAGTCTATCACTATTACTGCTGGGTCTAACTTGTTCCACAATGATATCGAAGAAGGTATACAAGATTGCCGACTTGTTTCAGTTCTGCAGTAAGGAGTTGCTACATTATCTGAATTTCTTAATTGATAATCAGTAGTGTTGCGAATCAAGGGAGGAATCAAGTCGCTTATATAGGAAGGGACCATATTATATGTGGCTTTGTACATGAACATTAGTTTTTGTTGCTTTCGCCTTTCTTTGAGAGAAACCCATCTTCACTCTTTATACAGATTTTATAAAGAAACTGATCTTGTTGATCCGGTTACAATTCTTGCTGCTTCATTTTGTATTCAGTGATTCAGCAATATGATCTGGGCATCCATCCTAAACAATTGATGGATATTCAAGAAGGGGTCTAACATATGATAAGTAAATTTAATTTAGGGCATTTCTGCTAAGGGTAAATTTCAATTTTCTCATTAATACTAACACTTTAGATGCTGATTTTTTAATATTTTCTATATGAGTATCCCATTTACCATTGTTACTTAAGGTTAATCCAAGATGTTTGTGATTATCAACAAAAGTGACTGGGTTGTTATTAAACATAAGTTGAGGCAAAGCCTCACATTGATTAAAAGTGAATAGCAAAGATTCAGTTTTATCTGGATTAAACTTAACTAGCCACTGACTGACCCAATAAGTGATCATTTTCAAATCATGATTTATAATTCCTTCTATATCTTGAAGAGTTGCGGCTGAACAGAAAAGTGAAATGTCATCCGCATACAATCTTGTTAAACTTAACAATGATTCTGTTATGTCATTGACGAAAATAAGAAACAATAATGGGCCAAGTACACAGCCTTGCGGCACACCTGCCGATATAGATTTGAGATCAGAGTTACACGTTTGAATCACCACTCTTTGTTTTCTGTCACTTAGATAGTTATTAATCCAATTGAGCATATTACCATCTACACTATTTTCTTTCAGTTTCAACAATAAACCTATGTGCCAGACTCTATCAAATGCTTTAGAAATATCACAAACATACAGGAACACTGTTTACTGTCAAATAACTGGCCTATATAATGATTGATATATATCAATAAGTTGAAAATGTGTCGAGTGGTTACGTAAAACCCCCGATTGATATTTATATAATAAATTATTGCTAAGTAAAAAAAATATACAAATATTTGAACACTAATCTTTCTAATAATTTTCCAGTGCAGTTTAATAATGACACTGGTCTATAATTACTACCCATGGATTTATCTCCTTTTTTAAATATAGGTATTACATTTGTAGATGTGCAGAGTCCGAAATCTACATGTATCTATGCTAATGCAGTCCGAAAATCTGCACACAGTTTAATACAGACTGAAATCTGCACACTTTCTTTAGTACAGTCGAAAATCTGCACATTTACTCTAATACAGTCTGAAATATGTACATTTACTCCAATACAGTCTGAAATATGCACACAAATTAATACAGTCCGAAATATGCTCACTTTCTCTATTACAGTCCAAAACTGCACATTTACTCTAATAATGTCTGAAATATGCATACAATTTAATACAGTCCGAAATATGCACACTTTCTCTAGTACAGTCCAAAATCTGCACATTAACTCTAATAAGGTCTAGATATGCACATTTATTTAATGCAGTCTGAAATATGCACATTTACTCTAGTACAGTCCTAAATCTGCACATTCACTCTAATACAATCTAGATATGCACATTTACTCTAATACAGTCTAGATATGCACATTTACTCTATTACAGTCTGAAATATGCATACAATTTAATACAGTCCGAAATATGCACACTTTCTCTAGTACAGTCCTAAATCTGCACATTCACTCTAATACAGTCTAGATATGCACATTTACTCTAATACAGTCTAGATATGCACATTTACTCTATTACAGTCTGAAATATGCATTCAATTTAATACAGTCCGAAATATGCACACTTTCTCTAGTACAGTCCAAAATCTGCACATTTACTCTAATACAGTCTAGATATGCACATTTACTCTAATACAGTCTGAAAAATGCACACACTTTTATACAGTCCGAAATGTGCACACTTTCTCTAGTACAGTTCAAAATATGTACATTTACTCGAATACATTTCGAAATCTGCACACAATCTAAGACAGTCTTAATTCAGCTCATCTACGCTAATATAGTCCAAAATCTGCACATTTACTCTAATACAGTTCAAAATATGCACACAATCTAAGACAGTCTTAACTCAGCACATCTACGCTAATACAGTCTGAAATCTGTACATCTACGCTAATATAGTCCGAAATCTGCACATTTACTCTAAAGAAGTCCGAAATATGTACACAATCTAACACAGTCTTTAATTGCACATCCACGCTAATTCAGTCTGAAACCTGAACATCTACGCAAATGCAGTCCGAAATCTGCACACAGTTTAATGCAGTCTTAAAGCCTCACCTCTACGCAAACACTGTCAAAAACCTGCACATTTACTCTAATACAGTCTAATATTTTCACATTTACTCTAATACAGTCCGAAATCTTCACACAGTTTAATACAGTCTGAAATCTGCACATTTTCTCTAGTACAGTCCAAAATCTGTACATTTACTCTAGTATATTTACTTAAATACAGTCCGAAATATGCACACAACCTAATACAGTCCGAAATATGCACACAACCTTATACAGTCCGAAATCTGCACACAGTTTTAATACATTCGGAAATCTGAACATCCTCTATAATAAAGTCCGAAATCTTTACATTTACTCTAATACAGTCTGAAATCTGCACACAGTCTCATACAGTCTGGAATCTGCACATTCACTCTAATATAGTCTGAAATCTGCACATTTTCTCTAGTACAGTCCGAAATCAGCACATTGACTCTTATGAAGTCCGAAATATGCACACAATCTAATAGTTTTAAATCTGCACATATACGCTCATACAGTCTGAAATATGCATATCAACCTGCACACAATTTAATACAGTCTGAAATCTGCACATTTTCTGTAGTTCAGACCGAAACCTACACATTTACTCTAATACAGTCTGAAATCAGCATACAGTCTGGAATCTGCACATTTTTTCTAGTACAGAACAAAATCTGCACATTTATTTTAATGCAGTCTGAAATCGGAATACAGTCTAAAATCTGCATATTTTTTCTAGTACAGACCGAAATCTGCACATTTACTCTAATACAGTCTGAAATCGGAATACAATCTGGAATCTGCAAATTTTTTTCTAGTACAGACCGAAATCTGCACATTTACACTAATACAGTCTGAAATCTGCATACAGTCTGGAATCTGCACATTTTTTCTAGTACAGACCGAAATCTGCACATTTACACTAATACAGTCTGAAATCTGCATACAGCCTGGAATCTGCACATTTTTTCTAGTACAGTCCGAAGTCTGCACATAAATGGTGGCTTCTGGTGTGACAGCTATTACTCATGGATCAAATGTACGTTCACATGTAACAACACACAGGCCCGTAGCCATTCTGAGGTACATGGCTTAGTACTAAAATAAATGAGGCACTACATTTAACATCATTGATGCATATCAATACTAATTATATAATACACTTATATTACTGTGTATAGCCTGGTACAACAGAACCACAAGAACTAAATCTGAACCAATATTTCTACATCTACAGACGATGTTGTCATGTAGCTATGGGCGTACATACACCCAATAAAAAAAGTTCTGCACATCTGGTGTATTTGCGTTATAAAAGGAAAACTATATTTCATACAGATATGTTTTATAAATCATGATATATTACAAACTTGTCAAATAGGCAAAAAACAGAATGAAAATTCAGTTACTAGTTCATTAGTAATCCATTATCGGAATCGATAGGGGTCACCAGTCAAAAATGGACAAAATAGAGTATTTCTGTCAATAATGTGTGTATCCACCTTGGTGTACAAAACACTCGACTTTACGTCTCCTCATTGAATTAATTAGCCTTGCAAATCTGCTGTGGAGGAATTAATGCTCACTTTCGTCGATGTATAGCTGGTAGGTCCACAAACCTAGTCTTTTGGTCGATCTGTTTGTATACAGCACGGCCAAGAATGCTCTGCTCATGTTCAATGCACGCCAGATCAGGTGTTATTAGAGGCCAATCCATTAGTTGAGAACAATTCTGTGTAAGAAAATCGTGCGCGATGTGATGTCGTCTTATGATCCTGGAATATAGGCTATTGGATGCCCATTTGTTGCAAATATGCATACATTTTTGAATCTGGTAGGTAAACTAGCTTGCTGACCACGCCTTTAGATTTGTTTTAAAGGAGCCGACTTGTTCTGACTATAAAACGGACATACACAGTGGACAGATGTTGACACGTCTCTCATTTAGTACAATTTGTAAAACGGGTTTACGCGACATAACGGTCAACGGAACGGTTAAGGGCCTGTCACACCTAGCCAATTTGGGTCGCCGGAGCTATACCGGAGCACAAATTTGGCGATTTTTGGGGATTGGTACTAGTACATGAACATCTCAAATATTTCTGCCGTTGCGCTGCCGGAGCGAGCAATGGGACAACAACGGCAATACTCCGGTACGGCTTCGTTAATGTCGGTAGAGCACCGGTAGCGCGCTGTAATGGATCGGTGGCTTTCTCACCGGAGCTCCGCCGATTTTCTCGCCGTTATTATTTTTATGCTCCGATTTAGTCCCGGCGAGTTACATCGGTAGTAACTGTATGAACCATTTGATACACCTCACCAATAACGGTCAATAAAACGGTATATACCATTCGATACACCTCGCCAATAACGGTCATTGGAACGTTTAAGTAACTGTATGGACCATTTGATACACCTCGCCAATAACGGTCAATGAAACGGTTAAGTAACTGTATGGACCATTCGATACACCTCGCCAATTACGATCAATGGAACGGTTAAGTAACTGTATGGACCATTCTATACACCTCGCCAATTACGGTCAATGGAACAGTTAAGTAAATGATGGACCATTCTATACACCTCGCCAATAACGGTCAATGGAACGGTTAAGTAACTATATTGACCATTCGATACACTTCGCCAATAGCGGTCAATAGAACAGTTAAGTAACTGATGGACCATTCTATACACCTCGCCAATAACGGTCAATGGAACAGTTAAGTAACTGATGGATCATTCTATACACCTCGCCAATAACGGTCAATAGAACAGTTAAGTAACTGATGGACCATTCGATACACCTCGCCAATTACGCTCAATGGAACAGTTAAGTAACTGGTGGACCATTCTATACACCTCGCCAATAACGGTCAATGGAACGGTTAAGTAACTGTATGGACCATTCGATACACCTCGCCAATAACGGTCAATGGAACAGTTAAGTAACTGATGGACCATTCTATACACCTCGCCAATAGCGGTCAATAGAACAGTTAAGTAACTGATGGACCATTCGATACACCTCGCCAATTACGGTCAATGGAACAGTTAAGTAACTGATGGACCATTCGATACACCTCGCCAATAACGGTCAATGGAACAGTTAAGTAACTGATGGACCATTCTATACACCTCGCCAATAACGGTCAATGGAACGGTTAAGTAACTGATGGACCATTCTATACACTTCGCCTATAAAGGTCAATGGAACAGTTAAGTAACTGATGGACCATTCGATACACCTCGCCAATTACGGTCAATGGAACAGTTAAGTAACTGATGGACCATTCTATACACCTCGCCAATAACGGTCAATGCAACGGTTAAGTAACTGTTTGGACCATTTGATACACCTCGCCCTAATTCGGTCAATACAGAAGTAGTTATGCACAGGATCACAAATAGGTCATTCATTTTAAAACACCATTTAGTACAAGCTTTGGGTTATTCTTTATTCCGTATACTGTTATATGTAAAAAATACGTATAAAATTGCATAAACATTTTGAACCGAATAATGACTGAATTAGCCAATTATCCCTGGAATTCGATTTGATTGGCCAACACCAAGTGGGTAGAACCTGAAACGAAGTAAATTATACCTTAAATTACTATTTGATATATTAATTTTAATTTGTAAAGTGTTTAAAATATTATAGCTTTAAACAAATAATTTAATAATTTTAATATATATATATATATATATATATATATATATATATATATATATATATGCCGTGTCTACAACCGTTCGACAATATATAATGATAATAATTGATGTTGAAGATAATGATTATAATAATAATGCATACTAACTATGATGATGATGGTAATACTTATACTTATAATGAATAATGATGATGATGATGATGATGATGATGATGATGATGATGATGATGATGATGATGATGATAATAATAATAATAATAATAATGATGATGATGACGATGATGATAATAAAGATTTATTTTACGAAGAAATACACTTCAGTAGGACTAAGTTCAGTCTTCCCTGAGGTCCTCAAAAACAAATTTTAAACAAGAATACACGTTTATCAGTAAACGTATTATATATGATATGTACCATACTTATGGCTGGTCTCAGTTTTATATTATCGTGTGAGAACAAGACCGAAATACATCAAACTGTCGAGCGTTAATCTCAGACTCAAACCCAAAACCTAAAGTTGGTAATTTGCACTAAAACAAATTTACTAGAAATTAATAATTTCCTACCCGAACCCCAAATAATTTCGATGATACATTATCAGAAAATACAAATAATACACTTTTTAACTAAAATATTTTGTTATTATAAAATATTTAAAAATCGGCAATTCTGAGTTTGAGTCTTGGTTTTCGGCGTTTTTGTTTGTTGTTGTTTGTAAGTTTATAAACATTCTCAAATCTCAGTAACCATTTTACACGTTTCTACACATCAATGAAACTTCATGTGTGTTTTCAGATATTCGCATTTAATCGAAAATTTATTGGTGTGTTCAGTATAAAAGTAAACACTGAGAGGGACTTTAACATTTACTTGTATTTTGTTAGAACTATGTTAATGTTTAAAATTGGGTTATTCTTCTATAGCATATCGCATGACTGTCCAGTTTAAGTCATCGGATAATTATTGTATTCGACAAGTTTTAACTTAAAGTCGAGCGCACTGTCCTCCGACAGCTCTTGTTGTTACATTACCTTTCGTGCAGTCCAAACAGAGCAAGGTCTGGAGCAGTAAGGTGGGCTATCAAGGTCATCGTTCTGGCGTTGACGACCACCATGAATCCTTGAAACGTAGAAACGAATTTAACATAGTTAATAGAATGAAAGTTGATTGAAAAATATATAATTATTATTTAAAAGATATAATGAATGTTTTGAATACATTAGGCCTACCTCAATAAAAATCAAAGTACGACGCTTTAGTAAATAACCATACGCCTTCGTAACCTAATTTAATTGATATTATAGAAGCATTGATATTATAGTGATATTTTAGTAGCATTGATATTATAGTAGCATTTTGTTTATTTTATGTAACATGTTCCAAAGTGAAATATCAGACAAAATCCTTAATATATTTTTATTGTTTGGTTTGTTGCATATATAAAATAAAATGAAAGTCAACGAATAAAAAATAGTCTCTGTCGCGTATGGTCATTTTGGTGGTGATAAAGATTGTAATGCTTGATCTCTCTGACATAAGCAGCGCTTTATTTGGCATAAAGTCCGGTTAATTAGCAGCTACATTGCATCGGTCATTATTAGTAGGTGAAAATATATCCTCAGCTCCAATAGTACAAAGCATGTGCAATTTTTAGCGGGAACATATAAAGTACGTCAGTCCACGCGCATTGCTCTTGCTTAGCCAATCGAACTTTACAAAATGTGACCACCTGAGTCTATAATAAACCTAAATATACAAAAATGAAGACATACATGTTTTTTAAACAACAAGTTTATGTGACCGCTATCGACCAATGGGCACTAGTGTTATATAACGACAGACGATTGTACAAAGTCCTAGCGAGAAATTACACCCTGTAAGTCTTGGAATTCGAAAGTGGAACGGTAGTGCAGTTGAAAGAGTGTTCGCCGCTAATACTAGAGGTTGCGAGTTCGATCCTAAGCTCCACCCATTGGTCTCTCAAAAACAACACTCAGTATCGGTTCTACACAGGAAGCGGACTCAAGAGTGATTCATATAATCTCTGAACTTATATTGCTTCGAAATCGAGCTAAAATAAATTACTGTAAACTTTAAAGTCAGGCGATATTGGAAGAGAGGATACTTTCCGCTAACTAAGAAGTGTCAATAATGTCATAAGTTATGTAAATTAAAATAAATTAAAAAACACATGATTCTACTACTGAATGGTTTGTGTTTGAAATGTGTACGTATAATACAATATTGACACACTTGCAATTAAAAAAAAACAAATACAGATTCATGGCGATGACATTTCAAAGTGTAAAATTGCGTCGTTTATCAACATTAGCATATAAATGTATATTATATTTTTCTACACTCGTAATTATTTACAGTGTATGAAATGGAACCACATTGCGTTCATATTTTTGTAACGTTCATACATGTAAATATGAATTAACCAAATTGAACTAATGACCATAATGAATAAATGGGTTAATAAATCAATTCACATTCTCATACAAAAATGAAGAAAGTTCATGCGTGGTACGAGAGATAAAAAGTACGGACCCTACGTAGGAGACCCGTGTCTAGTTTAAACTTATTCACTTTAGTACTTCCATTGTTAAACAAGCTATTACAAAATAGACAAATCACGCTCGAAAAAATCCTGTGTACAACCAGTAATAAGCATATGGGATAAAGTGTCTTGCTCACGGACACCACACATAGCCGTGACGAAGATCGAACCCACGACCTCCGATATTGGGTTCGATGCTCTAACACTAGACCTCATACCCCAAGCAACTTCGGAAGAGTTAACGATTAAACGGATATATTAATATTCATGCACTTTACCCTTTCCTTTGCGACCGTCCACGCCTTGGGCTAAAATCACACCGTCATCTTCCATGACTGCATCCGGTGTTGGTATAAACTGCGGCTCCTGAACAAACATTCCCTCCGGAAACAGATATTCAATCTCATCCCCGGTATCCATATTAATCTGAAATAAATCGTTATTCGTTTATACTTGCTCAATTCCGTTATTCTATGGATTTAAGCTTTGCAGGTAGTGCATGAGGACAAACCGTTTTGAGGGAGAGAGATACAAAACGTAGTGACTAACTTTACACTAATAACTTCGAGGACGAATTTTAAATTTGCGGGGGAATATGTCGCAGAGTGTTCGTAGCCGTCTATGAGATAAATATATTTCAACAGACCGGTTAGCGTAGCCGGTAAACATTCGCCCTGTCAGCGGAAGGTTCGAGTTCGAATCACGGACTGACAGCATATTTTTTTTTGTCCTCTTACACAAAGACACGGTGTTGTTTGCGACACTGTATACACTAGGGTTTTGAAACATTTGCCATGGACTTATCACATAATTTACGGTACAGGAGTGTAATTTTAAACCATATTTTTTTATATTAACCTAGTGTAATATCACTTCCGATTCATCGTTCGGTGTTTTCCGTATAACTCGCCTCTCGTACGTAAATTGCCGAAGTACTTTCGGACTTGCCAGAATGACGTTATAAATGACGTTATTTTGAGACATTACCTCATACAATGACTCCCGGAAACAAATATGCCCGATTTTTTCTTGTTTCTTATAGAGAAGATATATTAAATAATGGTAAATGTAAACTTTTCCGAGTAATGTGATAAAACGAAATTTTACATTCGGGTTCATTAATTATTAAATTTATCAAACTAGTTGGGAAAAATGATATAATGCTCGGCAGAGCCTCGCATAATATATATTTTCCAACTCGTTTTATAAATTCAATAATAAATAAGCACTCATGTAAGATCCTCTATATAAATTATATGATATGGATAAGAGTTTTGTGTTATTCAGTTATTAAACATTAAATAAATAAGCTAATTATAACAAACAAGGCCATGAATAAACAAGAGGTCCAAGAGGACATGAACCGCTCTATTGGAAACAAATTACTAGGAGAAAGATTTTTGACGACGGACAATTTACCATGACATAAGCCTTAATGTTTTTTTTCGCGAAAAAAAAATGCACCGCTCCCGCCGCGATCGAAACAGGCTAAATAAACTATTGAAAGAAGGCCCTTTACACGTATACGTAACGAAATAGCAACACAATTTGGTTTGTTTGTGTGTATCGGGTGATGGTGGTATATGGGATAGTATACCTTTGTCAGTGCGTTTCGTGCTTTCAAATCAAAGTTCTTCGCCGCGTACCCGTACGTATATTTTTTGCCATTGTAAGCGTAGTTGATGTTAGACATCTCAAAAGCTGCAGGTGGTCCATTGCGTATGTTCCGCATGCTGTAACTCCAGTCTGTTGTGTTGATGGTGACACGCATCACGTGCGTCGTGTAAGGAGACTTTTTACCCCAAAAAAAGTTACATTTAATTGTACCAAGTCAATGACATCTGACCCTGGGGTCATAAAACTGTTATCGCACTCAAACACAATTTCCAGAATTCATAAATATTATACAACGCAAATTAAAGAGCAAATACTTGTTTCGGCTTTGAATTTGAAAATATTAATGTTGATTTGACGTAGAAAGGATTTATATTTATTTTGATAAAACGAGTCCATTCGTTTTTGGAACAGAGTTGTATAGCCTCGAACTCTGGCCTCTGTTTAACAAACATTTTCTTTACTTAATAAACTTAATCATGTTTGTACCTTTGTTTACTAATCTATAATGTTCACAGCTACACGTGATCAATCTTCACAGCTATACGTGATCAATCTTCACAGCTACACGTGATCAATATTCATAATACACGTTTTCAAAAATATGATTGTCTGGAAGCTTTAATGGAATTTAAGTTTCTAAGTCATTAATGGTAATACTCATTTATTTTTCAAAACAAATCTTTCAAGTTTTTTTTTTAATTATCTTAGCAATATCCGATATTTTTTGTTTGTTATCTCGTTGCCCTCGTTGATGCTAAGAATTAAAGCACGTAACACGCAAATACAGAATGCAATGGAAAATGACGCAAATTATTTTTAATAAGTCATTAGTGGTAAAAGTATGAAGCATACTTTTGGTACATTTTGTATGATTTTCATCAAGTTATATTCGATCCATTTTGATCGATTTGATAGTTACTGCTCATTGATTGCTTGCATCGCCAAGATATTCGGAGCTGAATAGGCCACTGTTTGTGTAATTTAAATAATTGGATTTCCATATTCCTTGGAATTAACAGTTGAAGTTAATGTCTGAATTTGTAAATAGTAGATGATGCCCCAGTAAAATGGCCGATGCAAAATAATAAGTGGATTGCAACCTAGAAACCAACATAAATCTAAGAAAAAGTATCCAGATGTCAAAAAAGGCAGCTTAACGGGTAGAAAACAGGGACGTAGCTAAGCTGTAAACGATGTGTGGGCACAGTTGTAGGGAGTCCGGGGGCTTGCTCCACCGAATCTGTTTCAGCAAGACTGTCGTATGTGCGTTTTGACGTATATTCTTATGTTTTTAGGGGCCTGGGTATTAGGTTTTATTACCAAATATACCTAAATTGATAATTGGATGTTAAATGTTGTTGTTGTGAATTTATAGTTAATCCTCCACCCCCTACACACCAAGAGGTTCGATCTTTATTGCATATTTGGCATTTATATTTTTTCGATTTCTCAAGAAAAAAATTAGGCACGTACCTATAGTGCCTATAGGAGGGCTACGTCCTTGTGAAAATGACGTTAAACTCCGTACAAAATGTGAAAAACTTACATCACCAATGATGCTTGAGAGATACGTGTGCTTCGTGTATATGCCAGAATCGTTGTACATTAACATATCCATGTGTATTAGCTCATTGTCTTCGTACGAACCGAACTGAAATAAACACAAATAAAGAGAATAATATGTTTCTGGCGAGATTCTAATTAACCACATATATCAATGAAACAAAGTGTTGGATATAGCGACTGAATGTTATCCCTATCGTCTGGGTGCTGCGTGCGATCTTCACTTAGTAGCGCCGTATTTTCGCCATGTGTTTATCCTAGATAGTGTGAATCGTACCATTTAGTTCAACACCTAGATTGAATTATTGGTTGAATGTTTAGCGTCATTTTTATGCTTTCAAGGGCTAACAGACGGTCAGTTAACCTAACCACTGTTTCCTGGGATCTGAAAGGTTAACCAGAACTTGAGTACACCCCATCACCCCAAGTAACTGATAACTTTCCCACTTGAATCAACAGTGAGTGAAGAATGGTCAAACTATAGTTATAATGTGACATATAATTTCGTTATAACAAAACAATTGTTACCTGATGTGTCACAAAAAATGGTGTTGTTTTTATGCTTGCTACAAAAACACCATCCGACTTCCTCATCACCAATAAACGTGAAAATGCATTTTGTTCTTCAACAAAAGCTTGCAGGAAGAAGCCTTTATGGGGGTCATATCGAGCTGGAATAAAGTTAATTTGTATGTTGTTTAAAATTGATACATACTTAGTTTCGTTACATTACTTGGTTTCTTTATATATATATATTAGTGGCTGCTTGTTTAGTATTATTAACGGTCACATCTTCTGTGATAATGGACTGGTCATGAACTTTTTATGCGGTCATGTATCTCCCATCTCTGAATATGTGGGAAGTTATCACTGATTTGCAGATAAACGGTGTGTCTAGTACTGATCAATGGTACTAGTAAACCGCCTAGCGGATCTCAGGAACTATTATTAGGTGCTCCAATCGCCGTTAATAGACGATAATTTAGTGTAAAATACGTAAAATATCTAACGTTCAGGCCTTGAACTTTCAGAGAAAAGTTTTGCTTAAAATGTGCTTATAAGCCCTGTGGATGCGGCAATTGTTGTCGAATCACGCTGGTTCAAGAACTTGTCCGTGATCTTGTGGTTACATAACTGCTGTGCAAGTTTGATTAAAATGCAATGGAAAATGGGGGTGTTATTGCGTCTACTACATTTTCCTGTATAACTCTATGTAAAACAGTGACCACTGTAGCGGCCCTAAAATTTGACCCGAGGGATCCGATCTCATCAGACCGTTTATGGGACCTCCATGCAATGCTACATGTATAATATTTAAGATATAGGCCTTAAAATTTCAGAGAAAATATTTTTTAAAGTTTTGCTTAAAATGTGCTCATAAGCACCGTGGCGGGGGCATTTGTATTCGAATCACGTTGATTCAAGAACTTGTCTGAGGTCTTCTAGTTGTAACTGATGTGTTAGTGTGGTTAAGATTCAATGAAAAGTAGGGCTGCTATCGCGTCTACAACATTTTCATAATATAACTCTATGTAAAACAGTGACCCCTGTGGCAGCCCAAAATATGATTCCAGGGACCAACTTCAACAAACCTTTTAGGAGACCCCCATGCAATGTTACATGTAAAATATCTAAAGTCTAGACCTTAAACTTATAGAGAAAATGTTTTTTTTTTAAAGTTTCGCTTAACATGTGCTTATAAACCCCGTGGCGGGGCATTTGTGCATGAATCAGGCTGATTCAAGAACTTGTCCGAGAGTTTGTAGTTACATAACTGCTGTGCAAGATTCAATGAAAAATTAAGGTGTTTTCGCGTCTACATTTTCCCTATATAACGTTATGTAAAACAGTGACCCCAGTGGCGGCCCGAACCCGACTTCAACAAATCTTTTAGGATAACTCGATGCAACGTTACATGTAAAATAACTAAGGTCTAGGCCTTAAATTTTCAAAGAAAATGTTTTTGAAGTTTCGTTTAAAATGTGCTTATAAGCCCTGTGGCGGGAACATTTTTTGTCGAATCACTCTGGTTCAAGGACTTTTCCGAGATCTTATGATTATATAACTACTGTGCAAGTTTGGTTAAGATTCAAAGACAAATGAAGGTGCTATCTACAAGTAAAAGGTTAACGGACGAACGGACGACGACGGACACTTTACCATAACATAAGGATGCCGACCTTTCGTCAGTGGAGCTAAAATCGTTTTGCTATTCTGATTGCAGAATGAAAAAAAAATAATTCTTCTGTTTTGCTGTTATGCTGGCCGAATGGTAAAGTTTCACAATAGAAATACCTCGAAAGTTGAAAGTTGGGAGTCGTGTTTAAATTTCCACTCATTAATCTTAAAATATGAATTAATACATACTGTTTGGAGAAGCGCTTGAATTAATAGAAAGCATACATGAAACGTATTTAACGAAACAGGAAAAAAAATAAACTGAATCAGTTCGGATAGAACAATAGGTTAAGCACTAACTCACTGTAAACGCAAGGGTCATGCATATATGATGCTTCTGGCAGTATGATGTAATTCTCAGTAAACGCAAACGAGTGTAGATAGCCAAAACGTGATCCCATATCCGGGTAGACACTGTTTCCATGGCAACGTGTTAAGTCGACATCACCATAGTGATATGTACCGACTTGTTTTCTCACCCTGTCGGCTCCAACTTTGTAGACCATTCGACTGAGAAGGTACATACATATATATCGCCACGTTCTGAACTTCATATACACATAACAAATAAAAACAAAAACTGAGGTAAAACAGAACAGAACTGAGGGAACATTACAGAACTGGGGGAACATAACAAAATTGAAGGAAACAGAACAGAACTGAGGGAACAAAGTAGAACTTAGAGAACATAACAACATTAAGGGAAACAGAACAGAACTGAGGGAAACAGAATATAACTGAGGGAAACAGAATATAACTAAGGGAAACAGAATAAGACTGAGTGTAGCAGCATAAAACTTAGAGAAAAATTCATAACTTAAGTAAACAGAACAGAGCTGACGGAAACAAAAATAACTGATGGAAACAGAACAGAACTGAGGGAAACAGAATATAACTGAGGGAAACAGAACAGAACAGAACTGATGGAAACATAATATATATGATAGAAACAGAACATAACTGAAGGAAACAGCACAGAACTAGGAAACTGAATAGAACAGAGGGAAACAAAACAGAACTGAGGGAAAAAGAACAGAACTGAGGGAAACAGAATATAACTGAATAAAATATACCGTAACTGAGGGAAACAGAATATAACTGAAGAAAATAGAACGAATCTGAGGAATACAGAATATAAATTGTTAAAACATGATGACTGATAGAAAGAGAACATGCCTGAGGAAAACAGAACATAACTGAAGGTAACAGAACAGAACTGAGGAGAACAGAATATAACTGATAGAAACAGAACAGAACAAATTAATAGAACAGAACTAAAAGAAAAAGAACATAATTGAGGGATACAAAACGGAACTGGGGAACAGAATATAACTGAAAGAAACAGAGCAGAACTAGGAAACAGAATATAACTGAGGGAAACATAACATAATTGAGGGAAACAAAACATACCTGAGGGAAACAGTCATAACTTAAGGGAACAGCACAAAAATAAAGGAAACAGTCATAATTAAGGGAAACAGAACAGAACTAAAGGAAAGGGTCATAACTAAGGGAAACAGGACAGAACTGTGAGAAAATGAATATAACTGAGGGAAACATAACATAACTGAAGGAAACAGAATATAACTGGGGAAAACAGAGTATAACGGAAGGACACAGTCCTAAGTGAAACAGAACAGAATTAACAGAAACAGAACATAACTGAGGGGAACATATCAGAACTGAGAGAAACAGATCATAACTAAAATAAACATAATATGACTGGGGGAAACAGAACATAACTGAGAAGTACTATTTGGCGGTAATTTCTGAATAAAGCATTGGAATTTAAATTAAGGGGTAAAATAAGCAATGGTTATTCTCAATTTCAGTATTGATTAGCTTGTTTTTATTGGCAATTTGATAAGAATATTCATTTTATCCCTTAACATTTTGAAAATAAGCTTTGCATACTAATTTAAGGAATATAAACGAGGGAAATCGGAAAATAACCTAGGGAAATAGAACATAACTGAGGGAAACAGAAAAAACTAAGGGAAACAGAACATATCTGAGGGAAACAGAATATAACTGAGGGACTGAAGGAAACCGAACATAACTGAAGGAAAAATATTATAACTGAGGGAAACAGAAAATAAATAATGCACACAAATTATAACTGAGGGAAACAGAACAAAACTGAGGGAAACAGAATAAATTTGAGGGAAACAAAACATAATTGAGGGAAACAGAAAATAATCGAGAGTTACAGAACTGAGGGAAACAAAATATAACTGAGTAAAACAGAATATAACTGAGTTAAACATAACATGACTGAGGAAAACAGATTAGAACAGAGGGAAACAGAACAGAACTGAGGGAAACATAACATGACTGAGGAAAACAGATAAGAACAGAGGGAAACAAAACAGAACAGAACTGAGGGAAACAGAATAGAACTGAGGGAAAGAGTCATAACTAAGGGAAACCGAACAGAACTTATGGAAACATACTAGACCTGAAGGAAACAGAACAAAACTGAGGGAAACAGAACAGAACTAATGGAACAGAACATTAATGAGGGAAAGAGGACAGAACTGAGGGAAACAGAACAGAACTGAGGAAAACGGAACAAAACTAATGAAACAGAACATAAATGAGGGGAGAAAGGACAGAACCGAGGAAAACAGAACAGAACTGAGGAAAACGGAACAAAACTAATGGAACAGAACATAAATGAGGGAAAAAGGACAGAACTGAGGGAAACAGACGTGCAAAAAAAAAGAACACATCATATTATAGAATCAAAATATTAAATATGATAAATGTTCAGACTCAATTTAATTAATCAGTACATCTTTCTTACTATGATTATAGGTATATTTTAATTTTCAACATTTGGGTGCGGTTAGTTTAGCCGTAAGTGAACCAGTAACAAGGGTTTCAAAATGGTAGTTCCATAGAACATCGACAGTGGTTGTTCAAGGTGATGCGAGTATGAAAATACACTTCACGGGTGATATTGCAATGTAGACTTGTATAGAGAGTATATTTCCCCAAATGGTGTGACAATGAATGAAACCATAGCTATATCAAGCAGATAGGACTACTTCTTGGAGGGTAAGAATTTTGCATAATTTGGCTGATTTGATTCCTGGATGTTGAAATAGTGACACCTACTTTCACTTTGAGCAACATAGTAAAAGTGAAAGTAGTTAATGTCAATATAATTATGTTGTTTTGTGTTGTGCTTGAATTGACTATGAATTATGGAAATATAGTTTGGAGTTCCAGGGTTAATGCTACAGTGTATGGAGCTAAAATTATGGTCTATTGGAAATTAATGGTGACCCAGCTTCACGTATTTGGGTTTTGGGTTTATGACTGAACATGCACAGAAGCACGATTATATTCACTGTAATTCTATAATTTAAGTCATGATCGGAAAAAAATGCAACGCAGTCTGAAGTGCCCTTGCATCCTAGTCAAACATTATGCAGAGGTCTGTAAACCCCTCAAATGAAAGGTGTTGGAACAAAAGTTCCATTAACGTCAGCACAATTTGGAATACCTTATTTTTGCTTCTGTTTGAGAAACAAATTTTATTACACCTATGGTGCTCCATAACATGCCGTCAGGGTCGGTGTGCTCATGCGCCGGGTTGTTTGTTAATTCATAGTGACCGTCCTTGGGTAGACCGAAATTGTCATCCATATACTGTATCTCACCTTTTTGGATAATTTCATTTGGATCAACGATCACGCCTGGTAATTAAGATAAAAACACAATAGAAATAATGCAGTTCACTTACACGTTTTAAATGAACTTATAAATGAATCAAACATGTGTACGGTTATGCCATCTTTTCATTGCAAGCTAAATACATCCTTAATGTGACTCATGGCAATTATGACATATTCTGCTTGGTTCTATTTCTGAAATAAAACATCCACATGATGTATATATGCAATTTAAATGCAATTTTTACGCTGAATCCTATTTTAATTTATATTCGGAATAGACGTAATTCTGGTTAACATGTATACGCGCATTTTAATTCAAGCATTCGTGGTCGTCTATGTCAAAAGGTGTCAAACAAATTTTTAATTTTATTAGTTTTTAAACAATATGATAGAAAAAACCAAAAGAAGTATCAATTTGTGTTTTTAAAGCTATCTTACTAATACTTTATTAAAATATTAAAAACTTGTCTTTAATGTGAAGTTTCAAATAGTGATACTAGAGTACTTGGATATCCTACTGGCTATAAGGAATTGATTTGAGGCAGTTCAACAGATGTACTATGTCTATAATTTACGGCTTTCAAAAATAAATTTTCTTTATTTTAAACCTTTTGACCGATGAACAATTTATATGTTGACCATAAAACATGACATAACTCCGCTCCCTAAGAAAGCCTGAATTTAATAAAATACTACCTATTGGTGTTTCTGTCATTGCCAATGCTTGATTTCCAATTTGCCACCAGCTAACGTGAGGCACTCTGTCTGGCTTGGCACTTTGAGAAAAGTTGTTCTTCCACATGTCTACTTGAGCGATATTCTGAAAATGGATGATAAAATAACATAGCAATCACAAATAACATAGCAACCACAAATAACATAGCCATCACAAATAACATAGCAATTATAGCCATCACAAATAATATAGCCATCACAAATAACATAGCAATCACAAATAATATAGCAATCACAAATAACATAGCCATCACAAATAACATAGCCATCACAAATAACATAGCAATCACAAATAACATAGCCATCATAAATAACATAGCAATCACAAATAACATAGCCATCACAAATAACAAAGCAATCATAGCCATCACAAATAATATAGCCATCACAAATAACATAGCCATCACAAATAACACAGCCATCGCAAATAACATAGCAATCATAGCCATCACAAATAATAAAGCCATCACAACTAACATAGCAATCACAAATAACATAGTAATCACAAATAGCATAGCCATCACCAGCATTACATAAAGACAATAACGTTTTGTGAAGCACCTGTTGTCGTATTCACCAACAATACTTCAGGACAACCATAGACTTGAGCTTGAAGATCCAAATTTCAACCTTATATATCTAGTTTACCACGACAGATTTAACTATGTATTAGGTGTTCATACATGCTTCCACATTTTGGTTTTCAAGTGTATTTTTCAAAATTAATTTTTAAGTTCAAGTCTAAGAAAACTATTATGGATAGTTTGTGAATGCAATCCCAGGTCTGACGGCAGCTATTGAGCAATTGTCTCCCTTGAAAACTCCGGACAAATGAAGGAGTTTCTTTTTTATGCTTGTATTCAGGGATTTATATTGCATTGAATTATATATTCCTACTATATGTTATATGGTCAGCATTTTACAAATTATAACTGAAATATTGATGCTGATACCAAAATTCAATGCAATTCTATGTCATTTTTGAAATGATGGGTCGAATGGTATCGTGGGCGAATTGACATATTATTACTCTGGAAATTGATGGACTAAGAGTTTACGTTATATGTTCAGTGTAAACTTTTATATTTTATTTCGATTGTGAAACAAGTTATGACAACTTATATAAACCACGCTCGAAGTCTTCCTGGCAGGAATCAGTACTAAGCACATGGGGAAATAGTGTCTTGATTAAGGACACCACACATAGCCGTGGCGTAAGATCGCATCCACGACCCGCCGATCATGGGGTCGATGCTTTACCACTTGACACCATTATTTTCAAATAACAAACTAACAATTGCAGCCATTTGTTGCTAAAATAACTCTTTTAAAATTCCTCATACAACTATTATATTATACATTGATCAAAAATATCGACATAATACAGTTTAGGTGGCAGGTTTACTGTTTATCCGACTGCTGAAAACACGTGAGTGAAAACTTTACACTCAAATAAATCCCTATCGCATGAACTTGTTCGTTTAAAATTTTAAATAATACTTACTGCCTCAGAAAATGTCCCAGAGACAAAGACGCTCGATTTGTTCATATTACGACCATAGAAGTTGTAAATGGCCTCCGCGTCTGTGTCATACCGTCTGTAATAGAGGATCTGATTATTATACCACGCCAAACACAGGTACCGTTTGTGTAATTGTTACCATTGTAACACGTTACATGTCATACAAACATCAATAAAGGACCGGTTAAATCTTGATTCATGGACATCGCCGAATAAGTCCGATTGATTCACATGGTCATTCGAGAAACACCTTGCTGATTTTCCTTATTCTACTCTGAGTTACATACCAGCCACTTTGGAACTATTATTATTCTACTCTGAGTTACATACCAGCCACTTTGGAACTATTATTATTCTACTCTGAGTTACATACCAGCCACTTTGGAACTAGTATTATTCTTCTCCGAGTTACATACCAGCCACTTTGGAACTAGTATTATACTACTCTGAGTTACATACCAGCCACTTTGGAAATATTATTATTCTACTCTGAGTTACATACCAGCCACTTTGGAACTATTATTGTTCTACTCTGAGTTACATACCAGCCACTTTGGAACTATTATTGTTCTACACTGAGTTACATACCAGCCACTTTGGAACTATTATTGTTCTACTCTGAGTTACATTCAAGCCACTTTGGAACTATTATTGTTCTACACTGAGTTATATACCATCCACTTTGGAACTATAATTGTTCTACTCTGAGTTACATACCAGCCTCTTTGGAACTATTATTGTTCTACTCTGAGTTACATACCAGCCACTTTGGAACTATTATTGTTCTACTCTGAGTTACTTACCAGCCTCTTTGGAACTATTATTGTTCTACTCTGAGTTACATACCAGCCTCTTTGGATCAATTATTGTTCTACTCTGAGTTCCATACCAGCCACTTTGGAACTATTATTGTTCTACTCTGAGTTACATACCATCCACTTTGGAACTATTATTGTTCTACTCTGAGTTACATACGAGCCACTTTGGAAATATTTATGTTCTACACTGAGTTACATACCAGCCACTTTGGAACTATTATTGTTCTACACTGAGTTACATACCATCCACTTTGGAACTATAATTGTTCTACTCTGAGTTACATACCATCCACTTTGAAACTATTATTGTTCTACTCTGAGTTACATACAAGCCACTTCGGAACTATTTTTGTTCTACTCTGAGTTACATACCAGCCACTTTGGAAATATTTATGTTCTACACTGAGTTACATACCAGCCACTTTGGAACTATTATTGTTCTACACTGAGTTACATACCATCCACTTTGGAACTATTATTGTTCTACATTGAGTAACATACCATCCACTTTGGAACTATAATTGTCCTACTCTGAGTTACATACCAGCCACTTTGGAACTATTATTGTTCTACTCTGAGTTACATACCAGCCACTTTGGAACTATTATTATTCTACTCTGAGTTACATACCAGCCACTTTGGAACTATTATTGTTCTACTCTGAGTTACATACCATCCACTTTGGAACTATTATTGTTCTACTCTGAGTTACATACCAGCCACTTTGGAACTAATATTGTTCTACTCTGAGTTACATACCAGCCACTTTGGAACTATTATTGTTCTATTCTGAGTTACATACCAGCCACTTTGGAACTATTATTGTTCTACTCTGAGTTACATACCAGCCACTTTGGAACTATTATTGTTCTACTCTGAGTTACATACCAGCCACTTTGGAAATATTATTGTTCTACTCTGAGTTACATACAAGCCACTTTGGAACTATCATTGTTCTACACTGAGTTACATACCATCCACTTTGGAACTATAATTGTTCTACACTGAGTTACATACCATCCACTTTGAAACTATTATTATTCTACTCTGAGTTACATACCAGCCACTTCGGAACTATTATTGTTCTACTCTGAGTTACATACAAGCCACTTTGGAACTATTATTGTTCTACACTGAGTTACATACCATCCACTTTGGAACTATAATTGTTCTACTCTGAGTTACATACCAGCCTCTTTGGAACTATTATTGTTCTACTCTGAGTTACTTACCAGCCTCTTTGGAACTATTATTGTTCTACTCTGAGTTACATACCAGCCTCTTTGGAACTATTATTGTTCTACTCTGAGTTACATACCATCCACTTTGGAACTATTATTGTTCTACTCTGAGTTACATACCATCCACTTTGGAACTATTATTGTTCTACTCTGAGTTACATACGAGCCACTTTGGAAATATGTATGTTCTACACTGAGTTACATACCAGCCACTTTGGAACTATTATTGTTCTACACTGAGTTACATACCATCCACTTTGGAACTATAATTGTTCTACTCTGAGTTACATACCATCCACTTTGGAACTATTATTGTTCTACTCTGAGTTACATACAAGCCACTTTGGAACTATTATTGTTCTATTAGAGTTACATACCAGCCACTTTGGAAACATTTATGTTCTACACTGAGTTACATACCAGCCACTTTGGAAATATTATTGTTCTACACTGAGTTACATACCATCCACTTTGGAACTATAATTGTTCTACACTGAGTTACATACCAGCCACTTTGGAACTATTATTGTTCTACATTGAGTTACATACCATCCAATTTGGAAGTTTAATTGTCCTACTCTGAGTTACATACCAGCCACTTTGGAACTATTATTGTTCTACTCTGAGTTACATACCAGCCACTTTGGAACTATTATTATTCTACTCTGAGTAACATACCAGCCACTTTGGAACTATTATTGTTCTACACTGAGTTACATACCATCCACTTTGGAACTATTATTGTTCTACTCTGAGTTACATACCAGCCACTTTGGAACTATTATTGTTCTACTCTGAGTTACATACCAGCCACTTTGGAACTAGTATTATTCTACTCTGAGTTACATACCAGCCACTTTGGAACTATTATTGTTCTACTCTGAGTTACATACCATCCACTTTGGAACTATTATTGTTCTACTCTAAGTTACATACCATCCACTTTGGAATATTATTGTTCTACTCTGAGTTACATACCAGCCACTTTGGAACTATTATTGTTCTACTCTGAGTTACATACCAGCCACTTTGGAACTATTATTATTCTACTCTGAGTTACATACCAGCCACTTTGGAAATATTATTGTTCTACTCTGAGTTACATACCAGCCACTTTGGAAATATTATTGTTCTACTCTGAGTTACATACAAGCCACTTTGGAACTATCATTGTTCTACACTGAGTTACATACCATCCACTTTGGAACTATAATTGTTCTACACTGAGTTACATACCATCCACTTTGAAACTATTATTATTCTACTCTGAGTTACATACCAGCCACTTCGGAACTATTATTATTCTACTCTCAATTACATACCATCCACTTCGGAACTATTATTGTTCTTCTCTGAGTTACATACCATCCACTCTGGAACTATTATTGTTCTACTCTGAGTTACATACCAGTCACTTTGGAACTATTATTATTCTACTCTGAGTTACATTACATACCAGCCACTTCGGAACTATTATTATTCTACTCTGAGTTACATACCAGCCACTTTGGAACTATTATGACTTACATACAAGCCACTTTGGAACTATTATTATTCTACTCTGAGTTACATACCAGCCACTTTTGAACTATTATTGTTCAACTCTGAGTTACATACCAGCCACGTCGGAACTATTATTATTCTACTCTGAGTTACATACCAGCCACTTTGGAACTATTATTGTTCGACTCTGAGTTACATACCAGCCACTTTGGAACTATTATTGTTCTACTTTGAGTTACATATCAGCACTTCGGAACTATTGTTATTCTACTCTGAGTTACATACCAGCCACTTCGGAATTTTTTTTATTCTAATCTGAGTTACATACCAGCCTCTTTGGAACTATTAAACGCTTACAATTGCAGCCCCTTACCAATAACACTATTGAGTATTTTACTCCAGGGACACTACAACTGTAGCCCCTTACCGGTAACACTATTGAGTATTTTACACCAAAGACACTACAACTGCAGCCCCTTACCGGTAACTCTATTGAGTATTTAACACCAGAGACACTACAACTGCAGCCCCTTACCGGTAACACTATTGAGTTTTTTACACCATAGACACCACAACTGCAGCCCCTTACCGGTAACACTATTGAGTATATAACACCAGAGACACTACAACTGCAGCCTCTTATTGGTAACACTATTGAGCTTTTTACCCCAGAGACACTACAACTGCAGCCCCTTACCGGTAACACTACTGAGTTTTTTTACACCAGAGACACTACAACTGCAGCCCCTTACCGGTAACACTATTGAGTATTTTACACCAGAGACACTACAACTGCAGCTCCTTACCGGTAACACTTTTGAGTATATAACACCAGAGACACTACAACTGCAGCCCTTTACCGGTAACACTATTGAGTTTTTTACCCCAGAGACACTACAACTGCAGCCCCTTACCGGTAACACTACTGATTTTTTTTACACCAGAGACACTACAACTGCAGCCCCTTACCGGTTACACTATTGAGTATTTTACACCAGAGACACTACAAATGCAGCCTCTTACTGGTAACACTATTGAGTATTTTACACCAGAGACACTACAACTGCAGCCACTTACCGGTAACACTATTGAGTTGTTTTACACCAGGTACACTACAACTGTGGTAACCATTTTGAAATTTCATTTTTCATAGTTCTGTGACATGATTTTAAAATGCTACTGAAATCAAAAAAATTTAGGTGACCATTGGTGCTATTTTGATGAAGCTATGGCAGCTTTAAGATCTCACTTAAGAATTACCTCCCTTACATGACGGTAGCAAGATTCTTACGCCAAAGAAATTAGAGCTGTGTAAAGCGGCTGGGCATTTTTTTGTTAAGATGCATAAAATGTCATATTTTTTTGTGTATATGGGAACATTCGAACATTTTCATGATTTCTGCAATGTTTGGATAACATTGGGAACTGTTTGATGATGCTATAATAGTTTAAAGATGCGTAGTGATACACTGCAACAAATGGGCAGAATTGTCAAAAATGAAGGGGTGCCACCAAACCATCGAAATTGTGAAAAAGCAACAAGGTCAACCCCATGTTTTTTTCTGCATAATTGGACCAACAGAGGACTATCTATGGGAAAAGGACATTTTTAGAACCATTGGTAATGTATCCATTGTTCCAGAAGTGCATGTCTCTATATGTAGAACAGTACAAAAATAACTCTTGTGGGAGACGTTCAAATTGCGCAGTGTCAGTAAGATTAACCGAGACCAATGGTCGTTATCAAATAACTGAAATTTATATAAAAAAAAGGAAAAAGAAGAAGAAGAAAAAAGGCAATCTCGTCGACGTGTTGATTTTTTTCTGAATATTTTCCGACTTTTTTCTTCTTTGCTAGCGGAGAAACGATCTCTTGAGGGCAAATATTTACGCCGAAGATTTTTTGTTTTACTTTAATCAAAATACAATATAAGTGGTTTATGTATATACCATATATATCAAAATATCAAGCTATTAAGTGATTGATAAAATGTTTTACTTTGATAAACTATTTTAGCTACAGAATTTGATTTCGAATGCGCACAATTGGTTTTACTTAAATAGAAATGTATAAATATTATGCTATATAACCTGAAAGGTTTAACATATTGTGATCAAACGTTCAGCATTTCTAAAGGAAATTAAAACACACTAGATCAAATTTTTGAAATACATAAAATTTAAAAAAATCATACACCAACATTGACATTGAAATTTGCTAAATCAAAATAATTTTTTTGCTATATTTAAAAATATTGTATACACCGATTTTGAAATAAAAAGTATTTCCGTTCAATTTGATACATACTCCGTAAATTGTGTTCACAAAATAAATCAAAGCACTACAGTGCTGATGGGTGCGGAGCATATAAGATGTATAATGTCGCTATTGTTTAGACAAACATGTCAATTTGCATATGTCGAAGTAGAATAATCCCGATTTCCTTTGATTCTTATACAGGGTACAAAATCTACATGTTCTATGCTTAACGTTGAGCCTTTTCTCGTATAAGTCAGAGAATGTAACTGAATGGTTTGTCTTTGAAAGAATATTTTCTGCTAAAGTAGGAATATCAATTCTTAAATTGGGCAAATGTCCAACTTTAAGATTTTAGTTCAACTCAATGAAATGAGATTTGTATCTTCAACTCAACTCGTGATATTTTCAGAAATGACAAGCTTACTATCATATATAAAATATCAAAGTGCTCCGAATCCAGCACGATGAATTTCACTTTGAGTATATTCATTTACTATTTTCTTTATTGATTTCTCTAGTACACGAAAAGTAGAAATGTGTTTATCGACATTAATAATTGATTCTTACATTTATATTTTCTGGGGCCCTATATCACCCCATAAACGGAATCGCATTAGCCAAAATGTTATGGCGCCGATTTTTAGACACATCTGGATGTTTGTGTATTTTTGCTACGGAAACACAAATGCTTTAACTCTTATATCTCTTATATGTTTAAATGGAAATTATCCACCGTTCAAATTATTGGAAATATATGAAATATTGACTAGATAACAAAAAAAACAGCACTGACATTATTCATAACTCGATCAATCCAGAATTCTTTTTAGGAATACAAGTCTATTTTTAAATATTTTGGAGAAACCGCAAGTCACGTAAGCATATCTCTATTTTTAGAACGAGTATATAACTATAGAAGTATAGTTCCTTGGCATAAGGGACATATCTAGAAAAGTTTCGTTCCCGTATTCAATGAAATATGGTAAATATATTTACGACTAATAGTTAAAAACGCAGTTGTCTGTCTTGAATTGCTGTCCAAGATGGCGTCCTGAAAAATCTTTTGGTCACGCGACCATAGTTCAGCGCGTTTGTGTTCATGCGCTTTAATTCCTTTGTGCTGATTAATAGCATTGAATATAAACTTGGAATTTATACGATACACAATTGTTTATAGGTATAAATCGCCGCTGTCTATTATACTATTAAAGTTTTCGTTGAAATAGGCGTATCTACTGTTTATAGTGAGTTCGAACGCTTATCAGCGGGTGGAACTATTTGATTGGTGGTTTTCAGGTTTGCATTAACACGATACACGGTTGTAGGTTTGCGGTATAAGAAAAAATCATATTAGTTCTGAGAGCAGCTGCTTAAGCACCGCACCCCCCCCCCCCCTCCCCCCCAAAAAAAAACACAAAAAAAACACAACAAAACAACAACACAACAAACAAACAACAACAACAACAAACAAACAAAAAACAAAAGAAAAACGTACGCTAAAACAAGCGCAGACATGAAATATAGAAGTAAATTACTTTATGATACAGAAAACAGCAATACAAAACAGTGAAAAAGTGTGATAACAACTCACTTGTTTGTAAATGTCACTTGGCCATTCTCCAATCTGAACTTTGATCCTATCTCTAAGCAATCAAACAGGTGCTCGATATAGTTTGGTTCCGAGCTGTTCATGTGATCAGTCTCGCCGAACGCACCGCACGAGTGGCGAATGAAGTTCCCTGGAAACATATATATCATTACGTACCGCACGGGTGGCGAATGTAGTTTCCTGTTAATATATATATCATTACGCACCGCACGAGTGGCGAATGAAGTTCCCTGTTAATATATATATATTATTACGCACCGCACGAGTGGCGAATGAAGTCCTTGTAAATATATTTATTATTACGCACCGCACGAGTGGCGAATGAAGTTCCCTGTAAATATATATAATATTATTGCGTATCGGCGTAGAGAGCTTCTTCTTAACACAGTATTATCCTTTTGTTTGTTTCTGTGTGTTTATTTAACAGTATTTCAGTTATATAACATAGTTATGTTTTAGGATTCATTGCCACCTCCCCACTCGCCCTCTGGCACATTTTGAAAAAATGTAATTATAAAAAGAATGGCTACCATCAATCATGTATTTGAAAATAAGCACGTTGTAAAGAAATTCTAATTGAAAATTTTTACCGCAGTCGTTGTTATTCATGGTCTCTGTAGGTGTCACATGCCAGGTTATATTTCACTCATGTATATTAATTTATACTTTAAACGCAGGATGTCACGCGTCATGTAATATTTCACTCATGTATATTACTTTATACTTTAAACGCGGTATGTCACACGCCATGTAATATTTTACTCATGTATATTACTTTATACTTTAAACACAAGATGTCACACGCCATGTAATATTTCACTCATGTATATTACTTTATACTTTAAACACAAGATGTCACACGCCATGTAATATTTCACTCATGTATATTAATTTATACTTTAAACACAAGATGTCACACGCCATGTAATATTTCACTCATGTATATTAATTTATACTTTAAACGTAGGATGTCACACGACAGGTTATATTTCACTCATGTATATTAATCTATACTTTAAACGTAGGATGTCACACGACAGGTTATATTTCACATATGTATATTACATTATACTTTAAACGCGGTATGTCACACGTCATGTAATATTTCACTCATGTATATTAATTTATACTTTAAACGTAGGATGTCACACGCCAGGTTATATTTCACTCATGTATATTAATTTATACTTTAAACGCGGTATGTCACACGCCATGTAATATTTCACTCATGTATATTAATTTATACTTCAAGTTAAACGCAGGATGTCACACGACAGGTTACACTTCACTCATGTATATTAATTTATACTTTAAACGTAGGGTGTCACACGACAGGTTATATTTCACTCATGTATATTAATTTATACTTTAAACGCGGTATGTCACACGTCATGTAATATTTCACTCATGTATATTAATTTATACTTTAAACGTAGGATGTCACACGACAGGTTATATTTCACTCATGTATATTAATTTATACTTTAAACGCGGTATGTCATACGCCATGTAATAGTTCACTCATGTATATTAATTTATACTTTAAACGCAGGATGTCACACGCCAGGTTATATTTCACTCATGTATATTAATTTATACTTTAAACGCGGTATGTCACACGCCATGTAATAGTTCACTCATGTATATTAATTTATACTTTAAACGTAGGGTGTCACACGACAGGTTATATTTCACTCATGTATATTAATTTATACTTTAAACGCGGTATGTCACACGTCATGTAATAGTTCACTCATGTATATTAATTTATACTTTAAACGTAGGATGTCACACGACAGGTTATATTTCACTCATGTATATTACATTATACTTTAAACGCGGTATGTCACACGCCATGTAATAGTTCACTCATGTATATTGATCTATACTTTAAACGCAGGATGTCACACGCCAGGTTATATTTCACTCATGTATATTACATTATACTTTAAACGCGGTATGTCACACGCCATGTAATATTTCACTCATGTATATTAATTTATACTTTAAACGTAGGATGTCACACGACAGGTTATATTTCACTCATGTATATTAATTTATACTTTAAACGCGGTATGTCACACGCCATGTAATAGTTCACTCATGTATATTAATCTATACTTTAAACGCAGGATGTCACACGCCAGGTTATATTTCACTCATGTATATTACATTATACTTTAAACGCGGTATGTCACACGCCATGTAATATTTCACTCATGTATATTAATTTATACTTTAAACATAGGATGTCACACGACAGGTTATATTTCACTCATGTATATTAATTTATACTTTAAACGCGGTATGTCACACGCCATGTAATAGTTCACTCATGTATATTAATTTATACTTTAAACGCAGGATGTCACACGACAGGTAATGTTCACTTATGTACGTTACTTTATACTTTAAACACGGTATATCACATGAGAGGTTATATTTAACTCATGTATGTTTACTTATACTTTAAACGCGGTATGTCACATGAAAGGTTATATTTAACTCATGTATGTTTCTTTATACTTTTAACGCGGTATGTCACATGACAGGTTATATTTAAATCATGTAGGTTTCTTTATACTTTAAACACGGTATATCACACGACAGGTTATATTTAACTCATGTAGGTGTCTTTATACTTTAAACGCGGTATGTCACATGAGAGGTTATATTTAACTCATGTAGGTTTCTTTATACGTTTAACGCGGTATGTCACATGACAGGTTATATTTAACTCATGTAGGTTTCTTTATATTTAAACACGGTATATCACATGACAGGTTATATTTAACTCATGTAGGGTTCTTTATACTTTAAACGCGGTATGTCACATGCAAGGTTATATTTCACTCATGTATATTAATTTATACTTTAAACGCGGTATGTCACATGAAAGGTTATATTTCACTCATGTAGGTTTCTTTATACTATAAACGCGATATGTCACATGAAAGGTTATATTTCACTCATATATGTTACTTTATACTTTAAACGCTGTATGTCACACAACAGGTTATATTTCACTCATGTATAATTCATGATACTTTAAACGCGGTATGTCACACGGCAGGTTATATTTCACTCATGTATATTACATGATACTTTAAACGCGGTATGTCACACGACAGGTTATATTTCACTCATGTATGTTGCTTTATACTTTAAACGCAGGATGTGACACGACAGGTTATATTTCACTCATGTATATTACTTTATACTTTAAACGCGATATGTCACATGCCAAGTTATATTTCACTCATGTATGTTACTTTATACTTTTAACGCAGTATGCCACACGCCAGATTATACTTCACTCATGTATATTACATTATACTTTAAACGCGGTATGTCACACGACAGGTTATATTTCACTCATGTATGTTACTTTATACTTTAAACGCGATATGTCACACGCCAGGTTATATTTCACTCATGTATATTACATTATACTTTAAACGCGGTATGTCACACGACAGGTTATATTTCACTCATGTATGTTACTTTATACTTTAAACGCGGTTTGCCTTACGACAGGTTATATTCCACTCATGTATGTTGCTTTATACTTTAAACGCGGTATGTCACACGACAGGTTATATTTCACTCATGTATATTACATTATACTTTAAACGCGGTTTGCCTTACGACAGGTTATATTTCACTCATGTATGTTACATTATACTTTAAACGCTGTTTGTCACACGACATGTTATATTTCACTCATGTATATTACTTTATACTTTAAACGCGATATGTCACACGCCAGGTTATATTTCACTCATGTATATTACATTATACTTTAAACGCGGTATGTCACACGACAGGTTATATTTCACTCATGTTTGTTATTTTATACTTTAAACGCGATATGTCACACGCCAGGTTATATTTCACTCATGTATATTACATTATACTTTAAACGCGGTATGTCACACGACAGGTTATATTTCACTCATGTATGTTATTTTATACTTTAAACGCGGTATGTCACACGACAGGTTATATTTCACTCATGTATGTTACTTTATAATTTAAACACCACCAATGTAATTACTGTACATGACCAATGGTCTATATAAAATAAAGTCTCTTTTTAAATATTTTATCTGCGCATAACCATTCACAATAACTTATTTAGAACTACAGTGATATCCTCATGATTACACACCCATCCCACAAAATGATTACATCCCCACCCCACAAAAAAAAACACTGAAATGAAAACACCCTAAATAAACAACCAAAAAATAAAACAGACATCAACTGCTGCTCTAAACTTCAATATAAGTTACAGTGTTATAACCAGTGGTGTCTCAGTGCAATACATTTTCACAAAGATTTTATTTTGTGAAATTGTACATATTATATTTTTTTATGTTTTATGGAATTATTTCAACAGTTATTATTGAAATATTATATGAGATGTTATCTATTTTTGTTGAGATGTAAATATTAATTTTTATTTTGTATATCATAAGATTGAAGCATTACAGTTTATTACACCGAAGTACATGAAATGTTAATTAGTTATTTGTGCCTTAAGGACAATCAAACCAAAATCAAATAATTGCAATGACGACTGATATAAACAGTTTCCTGTAATTAAATCCTGAATGAGGTGTATATATAGACTGAACGCGAAGATTTGGCAGTTCAGTGTTCAGAAATACACTCATGTGGATATATTATTGCAGTTATCAATTGCTTCCTAACAACAACAACAACAACAACAACAACAACAACAACAACAACAACAACAACAACAACAACAACAACAACAACAAGTCCCGATCATAATAACATAAGTTCAGAAAGGGAAAAAACGGACCTTTCTGAAAATATGCTAAATTAGCCTTTGTTCTACCCTTCTGCAGCAAGATCGTATTCTTTATGAACTATTTTGGAAAAATACACAGAAATAGGAATGACGTTTTAGTGGTATTCCGTCGACGTCACCCAAAACGAGGCTGACTCTGGAATGAGAGACGTATACTTTGTTTTAATTTTCGTTATCATCATCGTGTATGCCGACTTATGTAAATGCCACCATTAATTATCAAATTATAGCTTATATGTACATGTATCTAGACGACATCAGTTACATGGCTTAATGTTTAGGTATAAATTACATCATTTTCTATATCACCCAGCAGTATATTTTCTAGTTGGCTGTAACCGTCTGATAACGTATAGTTAATTATACAATAGTGTCATTATAAATTGTTACAGGGTTTCTAATTTGATAAGAATTCAAAGATGACATTGATCACTAGTTGACCCAGGGAAATGTTTTTTTTGTAAATATGGTTAATTGGTTGGTTTAAATAATAAAAAGACACAAGAATCTGCGTATCCAGCCATTGCACGTGCAACCCTAACACACACCAATAAACCCGGCAATATAATTCTATAGTGTAACCAACATGTACATTTCGAGGGTTTAGCGCAACACTGTTCTATCTGCATATAAACAAGAAGCAAATGGAACAGTGTTGCGTTGAATCATTGATATGAAAGTATGAACTTGACATGTTTTGCGATTTGGCATTGTAATTGTGATTTTTCTGCTCATTTTATCCCAAAATACTACCGCTCTCACTGGTGGATTCAGAGGGACACGTAGTCTTGACCCCACTCAAAAGATTTGCCAAATACATATATTAAAAGTGGTACCATTTTCAATTAAAATTGTGACACTACGTGCTTAGACCCCGTCTGCTGAAATTTGGGACCTCTTTTAGAGTGACAAGAAAATAATCCTAACCATTGGACCCCTTGACTGAATTCGTCGAATTCGTGGATGCTGGTTAATCAACGACAATACATGTTCTTCCGTGACCGAGTTGCCCAAGGCGCTTAACAATAATAACGCTTATTTCAGTAAAGCCTGTAGAGCAAACCCAGCTCTCCCGATTGGGTCCGTTAACTAGCATCACATTTGAGTACGTAGATTGGTCAATTGCTTCAGGAAATAATTGAATGACGTCATAATTCAGTAAACGTTCAGAGGCTATGAATTGTGGGACAGGCATGGAATGTCCTGCTTTTTTCATTGGGGATTAACAGACCTAATTTTGGAGATATCAGGTTCTATATATAGACTAGTTTGCCAGTGACTTGCAAAAAAACTTTGTTCTGCTCAACTTCATTTTAAGGTACTTCTCAATAAAACCTTAATGTCATATATAACCCGTAATGTATTAAATACACTATTTACCGCCTCCCCCAAAAGTCGGTGAATGTAGTCATATTGCACACGAGTGGTTCGGGGGAATGGGGGTATAACACTGAGATCGCCACTCGACAACGGAGAACCCACCATTTTTAGTATACGTACCATTCAGCCATGTGGGTACAGAACCCTCTTCCAAAACCACAGCTCCATTAACAGTTTCCCGTTCTACATTTCCAATTCCTACTTTGATCATATGTGTTAGCTGGTCAGGGGTATATGGCTCGCACACCGCAAACGGCACCACCAGCGCACATAAACATAGCAAAGTCAGCATCGGCAGCAATCAGTCTAAAAATAGTTTCAAATTCAACGTTGAAGGCATCAATAACAGTTTATTGTACTTGAAAGATACATTGTAACTAGTCTATGTTGATGTTATTAATGACGTTTATTACATTAACTGATATTGTATGTATATTTAAACTTTAGAACGGACCCATCTCTCCCCGCTTGTGTCCGTTATATAGCAATGAAATTTTCAGCACGTTGATTGGTATATATATATTTAAATCAGAGTGACACCACAGGCTTTATATTAATATTATTTCAATGTTCAGTCCTGTATTGCTGTATGCATGCGTTGTATTGCATTGTTTGCATAAATAACGATAAACTGTATTTGTACTTGCTTAATACAGCTCTCTTAATGTCTCACTGAAGACTTACCTCCCTTACATGACGGTAGCAAGTTTATTACGCCAAAGAAAATAGAGCTGCGTAAAGCGGTTGGGCATTTTTGTTATTAAAAATGCATAAAATGTCATATTTCTTTGTGCATATGGGAACATTGGAACATTTTTTCACGATTTCTGATTTGTTTTGATGACATTGGGAACGGTTTGATGATGCTATAACAGTGTAAAGATGCGTAGTGATACACTGCAACAAATGAGCAGAATTGTCAAAAATGAAGGGGTGCCATCAAACCATCGAAATTGTGAAAAAGGAACCTGGTCAACCCCATGTTTATTTCCGCATATTTAGACCAACAGAGGACTATATATGGGAACAATGCACTTTTAGGACCATTGGTAATATATCCAGTGTTCCAGAAGTGCATGTCCTTACATGTAGAAAAGCACAAAATTAATCGGTGTGTGAGACGTTAAGTATCCAACCACATCAATATGCAGCTTGTTTTGCAAATGGAAATCAAATGATACACAAATACCATGTTATGCAAACATGTCATTTTATTGTACCATAAAATGACTATAATGTAAAATATGATGGATTACTTTATATTATAATGTGGGTAGAATGTTATATACATGACTATTTAACTAACATTCTTACATAACATGACTAGTTAGAAAATTTCAGTAATACATTTCTGTAATTAAATCAAACATTCCCACAGCAAAAAGTGGGCAATTATCCGCCACTTTATAGCCCATCCAAAGATGATGCAGTTCGATACCCAAATTTTAAAAAGCAATGTCGAACAACCCTGAGAAAACCTGTAGCTTTATATGAGGGTCCCATGTGGCCGAGTTGTCTAATACACTGTCGTCACATTGCCAATTACCTCTCGCCGCTAAGGTTGCCGGTGGGTTTAGGGACCTGGGCCCGGTTCTACCAACCATCTCAAGCTCGTAATTTCCTCAACTTAAAATTATCAATTTTTCTAAATCACAAATCTGATCAATCTTGTCTTAGTGGTAAAAGATAACATGTAAAATGATCAGTGTAAATAACTATCAATGTAAATTGTATTAAACAAATCTGAGTTGAAGAAAATCTTAGGTTAAGATGTTCAGTAAAACCGGGGCGTTACACTGTTTAATCCCAAAACTTTATGCGAGACAGTTTGCAAGTTACTTGTGGATTACAGTGGTTACGTTCTATTCAGAGATAACTGACTTGTGTTAAAACAGGACTGTTCCCTATCACCATTAACATTTAACATGTTACTGAGAACGTGTCTAGCATATGTTTACATTACACATATATAATGGTTAAATCATATGAGGGAAAGTCAATAAGTTTTGAACACAATTCCGATCATGTGTCATTGCTCAACAAAGTGCCCTTCAACAAACAATTCAATAAACTTAGCCCACCGTTTCCCAAAGTCAGTTTTATAAAAGGCCACTTCATGCTGCCCTTGAACAGTAGGGACAATGAGGAGTTGCGGTGCTTTAGTGGTTAGCATGCTTGCTCCAAGACCCGGAGGCTCTGGATCGATTCTCGGAGGGTTTTCGTCCGTGGGGTGGAGGGTTAGGTTTCAAACGCACTCCCACAGTGCCTTAGTCCGGCATGGTACTGTAAAGGGGGACTTAAAGCAGTCGGTTCCATGTACAAAGATAGTCATAGCAAGTGCACGTAAAGTATTTCACTGAACTTTTGCGACCACAATCAGAACTATCCTCTAAATGATGTGCTTCAAGCGCGAAAGACTTCTTGTAACATTTATTCAAGTCAATGGTACGACCCTGCCAGAATTCAAACATATATGACCACAATCGAGGCGGACACTCTACTACTAGACCACCGCCGCGGTTTAGAATAATTAAACATTAATACTCTACTTGTGGTTATCCGTACGCATGTGTAAAGATTGAACATGAACTTTGCCATGTGTCCATGTAGACCTAGAATGTCATCGGCATGAATCCGAGTAGAACTAGGAAGTACTCAGAATGAACCTGAATAAAACTAGGAAGTTCTCAGAATGAATTCGAGTAGAACTAGGATGCCCTCAGAATGAATCTGAATAGAACTAGGATATCCTCAGAATGAATCTGAATAGAACTAGGAAGTCCATAGAATGGATCTGAATGTAACTATGAAGTCCTCAAAATGGATCTGAATAGAACCATGAAATCCGCAGAATGTAACCGAAAAGAACTAGAAAGTCCTCAGAATGAATCCGAACAGAGCTAGGAATTCCTCAGAATGATTTCGAATAGAACTATGAAATCCACAGAATGTATCCGAAAAGAACTAGAAAGTCCTCAGAATGAATCCGAATAGAACTAGGAAGTCCTCAGAATGGATCCGAATAGAACTATGAAGTCCTCAGAATGGATCTGAATAGAAGTAGGAAGTCCTCAGAATGGATCCGAATAGAACTATGAAGTCTTGAGAATGAATCCAAATAGAACTATGAAATCCTCTGAATGGATCTGAATAGAACTAGGAAGTCCAAATAGAACTATGAAATCCTCTGAATGGATCTGAATAGAACTAGGAAGTCTTGAGAATGAATCCAAATAGAACTATGAAATCATCTGAATGGATCTGAATAGAACTAGAAAGTCCTCAGAATGAATCCGAATAGAATAGAAAGTCTTCAGAATGAATCCGAGAAGAACTAGAAAGTTCTCAGAAAGAATCCGAATACAACTAGGAAGTTCTCAGAATGAACCCGAATAGAACTAGGAAGTCCTCAGAATGAATCAGAATAGAACTAGGAAGTCCTCAGAATGAATCCTAGCAGAATTAGGAAGTCTTCAGAATGAATCTGAATAGCACTAGAAAGTCTTCAGAATGAATCCGACTAGAACTAAAAAGTCCTCAGAATGAATCCGAATAGAACCTGGAAGTCATCAGAATGAATCCGAGTAGAACTACAAAGTTCTGAGAATGAATCCGAATAGAACTAGGAAAACCTCAGATCGACTCTGAATAGAACTAGGAAGTCCTCAGAAAAGATCCGAATATAACTATGAAGTCTTCAGAATGAATCTGATTAAAGCTAGACAGTCCTCAGAATGAATCCGAGTAGAACTAGAAAGTCCTCAGAATGAATCCGAATAGAACTAGGAAGTCGTCAGAATGAATCTGAAAAGAACTAGGAAGTCCTCAGAAAATATCCGAATATAACTATGGAGATCTCAGAATGAATCCGAGTACAGCTAGAAAGTTCTCAGAATGAATCCGAGTAGAACTTGAAAATCCTCAGAATGAATCCGAGTACAGCTAGAAAGTCCTCAGAATGAATCCGAGTAGAACTTGAAAATCCTCAGAATGAATCCGAATAGAACTAGGAAGTCATCAGAATGGATCTAAAAAGAACTTTGAAGTCCCCAGAATGATTTCGAATAAAACTAGGTAGTCCTCAGAATGAATCCAAATAGAACTATAAAGTCCCCAGAATGAATTCGAATAGAACTAATAAGTCCTGAGAATGGATCCGAGTAGAACTGGAAAGTCCTGATAATGAATCCGAGTAGAACTGGAAAGTCCTGATAATGAATCCGAGTAGAATTAGGAAGACCTCAGAAAGAATCAGAATAGAAGTAAGAAATCCTCAGAATGAATTCGATAAAACTATGAAATCCTCAGAATGTATCCGAAAAGAACTAGAAAGTCCTCCGAATGAATCCGAATAGAACTAGGAAGTTCTCAGAATGAATCCAAGTAGAATTAGTAAGTCTTCAGAATGTATCCGAATAGAACTGGAAAGTCCTCATAATGAATCCGAATAGAACTAGAAAGTACTCAGAATGAATCCTAGCAGAATTAGGAAGTCCTCAGAATGAATCTGAATAGAAATAGAAAGTCTTCAGAATAAATCCGACTAGAACTAGAAAGTCCTCAGAATGAATCCGAATAGAACTGGGAAGTCATCAGAATGAATCCGAGTAAAACTACCAAGTCCTCAGAATAAATCCAAATAGAAGTAGGAAGTCCTCAGAATGACTCTGTATAGAACTAGGAAGTCCTCAGAATGAATCCGAATAGATTTATGACGTCCTCTGAATGAATCCGAGAAGAACTAAAAGGTCATCAGAATGAATCAGAGAGGCCCTCCCGGGGGTTTTGGAGATCTGGAGAACATGGCCATTTATTTTCAGAGATCTGGGGAACATTGGCCATTATTTTTAGAGATCCAGGGATCAGAGTTCCTATTTTAGAGATCTAGGGTATTGTTAATAATGAAAAAAAAGTAACTTATTTGATCAATTTGATCAGAGACATATAAACAGAAATAGGCAACTGGAGGTACTTGCCTAAATTTCAGGTGGCACATTTTGGCTTTTTCTAGTTTAATTTGAACATATTTATTTACTTCGACTTAGACAAATCACGCTCGAAGTCTTCCTGGGTATAACCAGTACTATGCATATGTGGAAAAAAGTGTCTTTCTCAAGGACACCACACATAGCCGTGGCGAAGGATTGAAATACCCACGATCCTAGGATCACGGGTTCGGTGCTTTACCACTAGACCACGTGGCGTTTTCTAAACCATGGAAACACACATCCTCCAGAAGCAAACGAAATATTTTTGTGATTATGGTATCAAAAGAAAGGGTTTGGTTTGGGAGATTTCTTTTTTTCTTTTTTAGATTTAAAGAAATGAAGAATTTTATGCTTAAAGTTTGTTTTTTTGTGTGATCATTTTCTCTTTTTAGTCCATTTTTGAAATAAGAAATAAGAATAAACGACTTCAGTATATATCAATATGAAACTTTCGCCACCGATTAGAAACTTACTGCTTCATCTTTTTACCTAATATTTCTATTTCTATTACTTTGTTTAAATGTACATAGTATTTGTTAACTCAAGACTACCGTTTTTTGTTTAAAAATCTTCTTTTTTTTCCGTGAAATTTCAACATATTTCGATTTCAATCCGTAATAATTAAAATTCAGAAGAAAAATATTAAATAATTGATAATTGGAGTTGATCATTTTCATGAGCTTTACTTTGGCACTAAAATTGTTAATTTCAAACCAAGATTCGAAGAGTTAATTATAGAAATACTAAAAGTGCCGTGGACATTATATTGCTATTAGCCGGCCAGTCTCTTGAATTAAGTCATTGATTTTATGCATAATTTTTATACTTGATCATAATTTACTTTTAAAATGAGATGTCGACTGATTGAAACAGCTTTTGACAGCTTTGGACGTTTCTTACATGTAGGTCTGGTGGGCCCCTGCACATTTTCATGTTCCCGAAATAAATTTTGAATGGTAATTCCGAACAAAGATATATTTACATAACTGCTGATTAAATGCAGAATAATGCAATGGTTAATATCGTCGATTTAAGATCTTAAGGACTGGTGTTCAATACCACCCGGCATCTACTTTTTAAACAGATCGTGTTTACACAATTAAGTCAATTATTTATGTGTATTTATTGCCTTTTTTTGTCTTTTCTGTAATTCCATCGATATCTTCTTTGCCAAAGGCCAGCAGGGTAAATTGTCCGTCGTCTATCCCTTTACCTTTTTCTTGTAGAAGCTATAGCATCCCCCACATTTTTCAAAGAATCGTATCCAAACTCGCACAGCATTTGTATAATCACAAACTCTCGAAGATCTTGAAACAGCGTGATTGAACCACAGATGTTCCCTGTCACAGGGCTTACAAGCACATTTTAAGGAAACTTAAAAAACACATTTTCTCTTAAAGTTCAAGCCATACACCATAGATATCTCAAACAAGGAAAAAAAGACAGTACATGGATTTTGCTTATTATGATGATGTGTAAATAATAATAGAGAATATTATAGTAGACGTTTTACTTAAAGAAACACTATTTGGTACTTTCAGGGAACTATGTTTAAAACTTTTGGAGATCTAGGGAACAGTGGAAATACTTTAAGAGATCTGGGGAACATGGACAAAATACTTTTGGGGAACTTTGGTAAATACTTTTGGAGATCTGGGGAACAATAGGCATTACTTTAAGAGAACCAGAGAACAGGGACCCCCTCTGGGAGTGCCTCATCAGAGTTCAACTAGAAAATCCTCAGGATGAATCCGAGTAGAACTAGGAAGTCCTCAGAATGAATCCGAATAGAACTAGAAGTCATCAGAATGAATCCGAGTAGAACTACAAAGTCCTCCGAATGAATCCGAATAGAACTAGGAAGTCATCAGAATGAATCTGAATAAAACTAGGAAGTCCTCAGAATGAATCCGAATAGAACTAAGAAGTTCTCAGAATGAATCCGAATAAAACTACGAAGTCCTCAGAATGATTCCAAGTTTAACTAAGAAGTCTTCAGAATGAATCCGAATAGAACTAGATAGAACTAGGAAATCCTCAGAATAAGTCGGAGTAGATCTAGGTAGTCCCCAGAATGGATCTGAATAGAGCAAGGAAGTCCTCAGAATGACTCTGAATAGAACAGGGAAGTCCTCAGAATGACTCTGAATAGAACAAGAATGTCCTCAGAATGACTCCGAATAGAACTAGGATGTTCTCCGAACGATTCCGTGTAGAACCACCGTCTATCTACATGTACATACAACTACCAAATTTTCTAAGTATTTCTATAAACCAAGTTTCATTCAAACACACGGTAGATAGATAGATATATATATATATTACAGTATTAACCGTACATGTATACAAAGCATGACAACGTGATGCATGAACGATATAATAACAATGATAAAAGAAATTATAGCAACACATACATGTAAACAGGCCATGAAATGCACGCCAATACCAAGGACATCATAATAAATAAACACAAACAACTATGATTTTTTTTCTTTATAAAGACGTTGGCTATAACGACCTTTTTCTTCGTTTGATATTTCGTAGGAGGAACGCATAGAATATTTGTTCTAAAACTCTGCTGTTCTGCAGGTATCAAAGCTCTAATTTCATTCTGAGTATTCGTTTGATGGTGCATTTTTTGTTCGATTGTGTATATTAATTCGTAAGGAACAGCAGTGTTGTTGCCGAGTTAAGAAGGGCTGAGAATATTCCTCCTGGGTAGTTTCATATATTGTGTATTGTTAACCGCTAACCCCGCCCAATTCATCGATTGGTTGATTTGACAACACATCTTTTCGTTAACCCGGGACCGGTAAGCTCAGTCGGTAGAACGTATGACTATTAATCTTGGCCGGGTGGTGAGTTCAAATCCTCACCCGACCACAGTCTCCGTGATGATTGATATACGACATTGCGTCTCAATGTCATTCATCTCTCACCTCTGTCAAGTAAAGAGTTATCAGTTACCTGCGGAGATAGGTATTCTCGAAAACTGGTTAATCTCCCAGAATCACAGGAAAGAACGGTAAAGTCAACTGATCATCCGTCAACCCTCGCTGGCATAAAAAAGAAACCATAATTATTATGTAGTTTACTCAGCCGATGCTGTTGGGCACAAGCTAATGGTTCCTAAATACCATGGACATTGATATTCTTATAATAAACGTAAATAAGTTATATATGTCCTATGTCATTTTTTTTCCTTTTACATCGTCAGACTGTTTTGATATAAGTAAATTGCTTAAATGACAAATAAAAATGGTATAAAAATAAATCTTTTTTTTTCTTTACCTTGACTGCGGTTTGAACACACGACTTTCTGGACGACAAATTAACGTCCTAGACCACTGAGCTATTATGAGTCCCAATTACGTTATGTCATTTAAACCCTTTTAAAGGTGTTAGTCTTGAAAGGGGCGTCATTCTAGTTGACCGGAAGTAGAATTAATTCATACGTTTAATATACGTATACATATATGCAAATTATTGTAACCACCTGAAAGAGTTTGCAGGTGTATATTAAAGACGTTAAAATCCGTACAGAGTGTCCCCTATATTTTGGCGGTTTGCTAGTATAGCGAAAAGCCTAATTTTAAAATCCTCATTTACGTGGGGTCAACCCATCTCAAGCTGATGTGGTTGCCTTTTTCAATTGTTCAGTCACCGGTCGTGGAGGACTGAACGACTTTTTCTGTCGTCTTACGATCTTCTTATATCTACTTGTGTTTCCATTTCAGTCATGTACTCGGAAGGAAGCATCTCTCTCTCTCTCTTCTAAACTTTTACTGTAGAAATATCGGTGTGAGTCCATATCAATTGTGGATTTCATCTTTCGATATTCGCTCGTGCAACCTTTAGCCTTATTAGTCCAGTCTGATTTCTGATAGGTTCAGCTCTATTTACTTACTGTCGTCTATTAGTAACGATCTCTGATTTTAGCTACATCACTTCTCATAATGCGTTTTCCGGTAGAGTATATTATATAAAAAATTATATATATTCTCATTGCTTATTTGTCATGTAGTTGTATTTCTTATTTTGTTACAGACTGCAAATATACTAAGAAAACAGCGAAACAAGTTTGTTAGAATCATTTGCCGCTGTGGACATTATTATTATTATTATTATTATTATTATTATGTATATTACTATTAGACTAAACATGTAAATGCCATGACAATATCAATAGTTATTCATGTAAGTTTGCAGACAAACCTTATTTGCACGTAATAAACAAGAAAGGCAGAGAGTTCGTGTATCCAAATCTACTCAAAAATGAAAAAAGTATATCCGTGTAACCGGTGGGTTTAGGGACCTGGGCCCGGTTCTACTTAACATATCAAGCTCATAATTACCTCAACTCAAAATTATTAATTTTTCTAAATCACAAATCTGATCAATCTTGTCTCAATGGTAAAAGATAACATGTAAAATGATCAGTGTAAATAACTATCAATGTAAATTGTATTAAACAAATCTGAGTTGAGGAAAATCTTAGGGTAAGATGTTTAGTGAAAGCGGGGCGTTACACTGTTTAATCCCAAAACTTTATGCGAGTCAGTTTGCAAGTTACTTGTGGATTACAGTGGTTACGTTCTATTCAGAGATAACTGACTTGTGTTAAAACAGGGCTGTTCCCTATCACCATTAACATTTAACATGTTACTGAGAACGTGTCTAACATATGTTTATATTACACATATATAATGGTTAAATCATATGAGGGAAAGTCAATAAATTTTGAACACAATTCCGATCATGTGTCATTGCTCAACATAGTGCCCTTCAACAAACAATTCAATAAACTTAGCCCACCGTTTCCCAAAGTCAGTTTTATAAAAGGCCACTTCATGCTGCCTTTGAACAGTAGGGACAATGAGGAGTTGCGGTGCTTTAGTGGTTAGCATGCTTGCTCCAAGACCCGGAGGTTCTGGATCGATTCTCAGAGGGTTTTCGGCCGTGGGGTGGGGGAGGAGGTTTCAAACGCACTCCCACAGTGCCTTAGTCCGGCATGGTACTGTAAAAGGGGACTTAAAGCAGTCGGTTCCATGTACAAGGATAATCATAGCAAGTGCACGTAAAGTATTTCACTGAACATTTGCGACCACAATCAGAACTATCCTCTAAATGATGTGCTTCAAGCGCGGAAGACTTCTTGTAACATTTATTCAAGTCATTGGTACGACCCTGCCGGGGATCAAACCTATATGACCACAATCGAGGCGGACACTCTACCACTAGACCACCGCCACGGTCTAGAATTATTGAACATTATAACTCTGCCTGTGGTTATCTGTACGCATGTATAAAGATTGAACATGAACTTTGCCATGTGTCCATGTAGACCTAGGATGTCATCGGAATGAATCCGAGTAGAAATAGGAAGTACTCAGAATGAACCCGAATAGAACTAGGAAGTTCTCAGAATGAATTCGAGTAGAACTAGGATGTCCTCAGAATGAATCTGAATAGAACTAGGAAGTCGATAGAATGAATCTGAATAGAACTATGAAGTCCTCAAAATAGATCTAAATAGAACTATGAAGTCCTCAGAATTAATTCGAATAGAACTAGGATGTCCTCAGAATGAATCTGAATAGAACTATGAAGTCCTCAAAATAGATCTAAATAGAACTATGAAGTCCTCAGAATGAATTCGAATAGAACTATGAAATCCTCAGAATGTATCCGAAAAGAACTAGAAAGTCCTCAGAATGAATCCGAATAGAACTAGGAAATCCTCAGAATGAATTCGAATAGAACTATGAAATCCTCAGAATGTATCCGAAAAGAACTAGAAAGTCTTGAGAATGAATACAAATAGAACTATGAAGTCTTCTGAATGGATCTGAATAGAACTAGGAAGTCTTTTGAATTGATCCGTATAGAACTAGGAAGTCATCAGAATGAATCCGAGAAGAACTAGAACGTTCTTAGAAAGAATCCGAATAGAACTAGGAAGTCCTCAGAATGAACCCGAATAGAACTAGGAAGTCCTCGGAATGCATCCTAGCAGAATTAGGAAGTCCTCAGAATAAATCTGAATAGAACTAGAAAGTCTTCAGAATGAATCAGACAAGAACTAGAAAGTCCTCAGAATGAATCCGAATAGAACCGGGAAGTCATCATAATGAATCCGAGTAGAACTACAAAGTCCTCAGAATGAATCCGAATAGAACTAGGAAGTCCTCAGGTTGACTCTGAATAGAACTAGGAAGTCCTCAGAAAAAAGATCCGAATATAACTATGAAGTCCTCAGAATGAATCCGAGTACAGCTAGAAAGTCCTCAGAATCAATCTGAGTAGAAATAGAAAGTCCTCAGAATGAATCTGAATAGAACTAGAAAGTCCTCAGAATGAATCTGAATAGAACTAAGAAGTCCTCAGAATGAATCCGAGTATAACTAGGAAGTCATCAGAATGGATCTAAATAGAACTATGAAATCCCTAGAATAAATTCGAATAAAACTAGGTAGTCGTCAGAATGAATCCAAATAGAACTATAAAGTCCCCAGAATTAATTCGAATAGAACTAAGAAGTTCTGAGAATGGATCCGAGTAGAACTGGAAAGTCCTAATAATGAATCCGAGTAGAACTTGGAAGACCTCAGAAAGAATCCGAATACAACTAGGAAGTCCTCAGAATGAACCCGAATAGAACTAGGAAGTCCTCGGAATGCATCCTAGCAGAATAAGGGAGTCCTCAGAATGAATCTGAATAGAACTAGAAACTCTTCAGAATGAATCAGACTAGAACTAGAAAGTCCTCAGAATGAATCCGAATAGAACCTGGAAGTCATCAGAATGAATCCGAGTAGAACTACAAAGTCCTCAGAATGAATCCGAATAGAACTATGAAGTCCTCAGGTTGACTCTGAATAGAACTAGGAAGTCCTCAGAAAAGATCCGAATATAACTATGAAGTCCTCAGAATGAATCGGATTACAGCTAGAAAGTCCTCAGAATGAATCCAAGTAGAACTAGATACTCCTCAGAATGAATCCGAATAGAACTAAAGAGTCCTCAGAATGAATCCGAATAGAACTAGGAAGTCATCAGAATGAATCTGAATAGAACTAAGAAGTCATCAGAATGAATCTGAATAGAACTAAGAAATCCTCAGAATGAATCCGAGTAGAACTTGGAAGACCTCAGAAAGAATCCGAATAGAAGTAGGTAGTCCACAGAGTGAATCCGAGTAGAACTAGAAAGTCCTCAGAATGTATCCGAATAGAACTGCAAAGTCTTCATAATGAATCCGAATAGAACTAGAAAGTACTCAGAATGAATCTGAATAGAACTGGGAAGTCCTCAGAATGAATCCGAATAGAACTGGGAAGTCCCATGAATGAATCCTAGCAGAGTTAATATTTCTATTTCTATTGTTTTGTTTAAACGTACATGGTATTTGTTAACTCAAGACTACCGTTTTTTGTTTAAAAATCTTTTTTTTTTTCGTGAAATTTCAACATATTTCGATTTCAATCCGTAATAATTAAAATTCAGAAGAAAAATATTAAATATTTGATAATTGGAGTTGGTCATCATTTTTATGAGCTTTACTTTGGCACCAAAATTGTTAAAGATTAGAAGAGTTAATTATAGAAATACTAAAAGTGCCGTGGACATTATATTGCTATTAGCCGACCAGTCTCTGTAATTAAGTCACTGATTTTATGTATATTTTTTATACTTGATCATAATTTACTTTTAAAATGAGATGTCGACTGATTGAAACAGCTTTCAATAGCTTTGGACGTTTCTTAAGTGTTAATCTGGGCCCCTGCACAACTTCATGTATCCGAAATAAATTTTGGATGGTAATTCCGAACAAAGATATATTGATATAACTACTGATTAAAGGCAAAATAGTGCAGTGGTTAATATCGTCGATTTTGGATCGTAAGGACTGGTGTTCAATCCTAGTAAGTCTTCAGAATGAATCCGAATAGAACTAAGAAGTCCTCAGAATGAATCCAAGTATAACTAAGAAGTCCTCAGAATGAATCCGAATAGAACTAGATAGAACTAGGAAGTCCTCAGAATAAATCGGAGTAGATCTAGGAGGCCCCAGAATGGATCTGAAAGGACAAGGAAGTCCTCAGAATGACTCTGAATAGAACAAGGAAGTCCTCAGAATGACTCCAGATAGAACTAGGATGTTCTCAGAACGATTCCATGTAGAACCATTGTCTATCTACATGTACATACAACTAACAAATTTTCTAAGTATTTCCATAAACCAAATGTCATTCAAACACACGGCAGATAGATAGATATATCTATTACGGTAATAACCGTACATGTATACAAAGCATGACAACGTGATGCATGAACGTGTAATAACAATGATAAAAGAAATTATAGCAACACACACATGTAAACAGGCCATGAAATGCACGCCAATACCAAAGACATCATAAGAAATAAACACAAACATCTATGATTTTTTTTTCTTTATAAAGACGTTGGCTATAACGACCTTTTTCTTCGATTGATATTTCGTAGGAGGAACGCATAGAATATTTGTTCTAAAACTCTGCTGTTCTGCAGGTATCAAAGTTCTAATTTCATTCTGAGTATTCGTTTGATAGTGTGTATATTAATGCGTAAGGAACAGCAGTGTTGTTGTCGAGTTAAGAAGGGCTGAGAATATTCCTCCTGGGTAGTTTCATATATTGTGTATTGTTAACCGCTAACCCCGCCCAATTCATCGATTGGTTGATTTGACAACACATCTTTTCGTTAACCCGGGACCGGTTAGCTCAGTCGGTAGAACGTATGACTATTAATCTTGGCCGGGTGGTGAGTTCAAATCCTCACCCGGCCACAGTCTCCGTGATGATTGATATACGACATTGCGTCTCATTGTCATTCGTCTCTCACCTCTGTCAAGTAAAGAGTTATCAGTTACTTGTGGAGATAGGTATTCTCGAAAACTGGTTAACCTCCCAGAATCACAGGAAAGAGTGGTAAAGTCAACTGATCATCCGTCAACCCTCGATTGCATAAAAAAGAAACCATAATTATTATGTAGTTTACTCAGCCGATGCTGTTGGGCACAAACTAATGGTTCCTAAATACTATGGACATTGATATTCTTATAATAAACGTAAATAAGTTATATATGTCCTATGTCATTTTTTTTTCTTTTACATCGTCAGACTGTTTTGATATAAGTAAATTGCTTAAATGACAAATAAAAATGGTATAAAAATAAATCTTTTTTTTTCTTTACCTTGACTGCGGTTTGAACACACGACTTTCTGGACGACAAATTAACGTCCTAGACCACTGAGCTATTATGGGTCCCAATTACATAGTGTCATTTAAACCCTTTTAAAGGTGTTAGTCTTGAAAGGGGCGTCATTCTAGTTGACCGGAAGTAGAATTAATTCATACGTTTAATATACGTATACATATATGCAAATTGTTGTAACCACCCGAAAGATTTTGCAGGGGTATTTAAAAGACGTTAAAATCCGTACAGAGTGTCCCCTATATTTTGGCGGTTTGCTTGTATAGCGAAAAGCCTAATTTTAAAATCCTCATTGACGTGGGGTCAACCCATCTCTAACTGATGTGGTTGCCTTTTTCAATTGTTCAGTCACCGGTCATGGAGGACTGAACGACTTTTTCTGTCGTCTCACTGTCTTCTCATATCTATTTGTGCGTCCATTTCAGTCATGTACTCGGAAGGAAGCATCTCTCTCTCTCTTCTAAACTTTTACTGTAGAAATATCGGTGTGAGTCCATATTAATTGTGGATTTCATCTTTCGATATTCGCTCGAGCAACCTTTAGCCTTATTAGTCCAGTCTGATTTCTGATAGGTTCAGCTCTATTTTCTTACTGTCGTCTATTAGTAACGATCTCTGATTTTAGCTACATCACTTCTCATAATGCGTTTTCCGGTAGAGTATATTATATACAAAATATATATATTCTCATTGCTTATTTGTCATGTAGTTGTATTTCTTATTTTGTTACAGACTGCAAATATACTAAGAAAACAGCGAAACAGGTTTGTGAAATTAGAATCATTCGCCGCAGGGGACATTATCATTATTACTATTATTATTATTATTATTATGTATATTACTATTTGACTATACATGTATATGCCATGACAATATCAATAGCTATTCATGTAAGTTTGCAGATAAGCTTTATTTGCACGTAATAAACAAGAAAGACCAAGAGTTCGTGTATCCAAATCTACTCAAAAACGAAAAAAGTATATCTGAACCATTACATGTGTCCGGGTTTACTGCTGCGTATACCATTAATTGTTAAACTCTATTTAGATGGTTCAAGAAAGATTGAATTGATTGATTGAATATTTAGCGTCATTTTATGCCATCTAGGGCTAACATATGATCAGTTAACCTAACCACTGTTTCCTGGGATGCTGAAAGGTTAACCAGTACTAGAGCACATCCATCTCCACAAGTAACTGATAACTTTCTCAATTTATGTTGTATGGTGTTTAGCGTCGCTTTCAACAATTTTTCAGTCATATCGCGACGGTGTCTACTTGAGACAGTATTCTAAGCGCTGTCACACTGGAGTATCATGCTGCAGTCACATGGTATGATACCTCACCCTGTCACATTATACTGACACCGGGCCGACCAGACCTAGAACTCTCCTCTAAATGCTGAGCGTCAATCGAGGAAGCTTCTATTATCATTTTTAAAGTCTTTGGTATGACCCGGTCGGGGATTGAACCCACGACCTTCCGCATGCGAGGCGGACGCTCTACCACTAACAGACGATTGTATACAAAAAGAAACTGAATGTAAAAACATGTGATGATGTGATGTAAACGGTAAAATGTTTAAAGCAATAAAATATACTTTTTATACATGATATATATATATATGTATAGTATTTATTAAAGTGACAGGTTCAATACGTGTTAAGATTTACAACATTAGCAATAATGTTAATAAATGTCGTATGGCCGTATTAGTCACTATTTTATAAAAACTGGAATTATTTCAACACAAACACAAAGAAACTTACATGACATTATTTAAGAAAACAACAAGATCAAAATAAATGAATTATAACACCTATCCATCAATTCAATGACAAAGATAAAAAAAAAAGTGTTTAAATTTGCCTTGTTTTAAGCGCGCTTTCAATAAACTTTGCGAGAAATATTATTGCACTTTTATTTTGTAATAGTGTGTCAATTTTCCCTATCGACGAATGATTTGTATCACACGATTCATCAATTATTGCGTTCAAATGTTCACGTAAATTATTTAATTTGGGACGACAAAATATGAAATGTATTTCACATCTTCAACAATATTTAAATTAAACTGCTTACAAAATCTTTGGTATCTTGGTAAACCGATATACCGACCTAACTCGACTGCAATGGGAAGGCAACGGAGCGTAGTTGTGTAATACACGATCTTAAATTTTGTTAAGATTTATTTTAACATATAACTCGCACTCATATTCAAATTAAATATTCTTATATAATATATAATTAGCTTATTTTAAGAATTGTTATCATTTATCCATTTTGTCTTATGATGTTGTAATAGAATATAACGCACTACTACATCTACTACTACTACTACTACTACTACTACTTCTACTAGTACTACTACTACTACTTCTACTACTACTACTACTACTACTACTACTACATCTACTACTACTACTACTTCTACTAGTACTAGTACTACTACTACTACATCTACTACTACTACTACTACTACTACTACACTACTATTACTACCACTACTACTAGTAGTAGTACTAATAATACTACTACTACTACTACTACTACTACTACTACTACTACTACTACTACTTACTACTACTACTACTACTTCTACTACTACTACTACTACTACTACTACTACTACTACTACTACTAGTAGTATAAGTACTACTTCTACTACATCTACTACTACTACTACTACTACTACTATTACTACTACCACCACCACTACTACTACTACTACTACTACAATGATAACTTGAATGTGATTACTGACACTCCAGAGAAAAAGAAAATAGAGGAGGAGTTTAATAAAAAGAATACTTCAATAAAGCCAATAAATAAGACACAAAAAAATGAAGAAGGCCTGTTGTAAAAAAGCCCAAACAGATAATTCATACATCAGATGAGGAAGAGGAGTGGCATTGCCTTGTATGTGTGGAACCATATTCGAATAGTAAAAGTGGGGGGAACTGGATCCGGTGTATTGATTGCAAGAACTGGGCACACGAAGAGTGTACTGGTGCAGGGAAATTGTACATCTGCCAAAACTGTGATTAAGACGACGACATATTTACATATAATGAAATTTAGCATGACGTTGAATATTGTTTAACCAAGCATTCGCATTAAGTAACATTAAGTGACTTCAAGTTTAAATTGTTTCATTTAAATCTGCATAGACATTTGCAGTACATGTATGTTGCTGTTTTTTATTCAAATTTAAACGTCATTATTTTTCATGGATTGTGAAACAATTACCTACAACTTATACAAGTTTATCACGCTGAACATTAGTCACACTCAATGTGACACAACATTGCACTTTATCCATACTTGCTTTGTACTAGTTCTGCATTGGAATATATCGAGCGTGATTAGTATATTTTAATTAATTAAGTGTAACTAATAAACTAAACTAGCAAACCGGCAACATACATGAACTTTAAAAAATTCTATTTAGTCACAAATTTGAATAAAATACAGTTTACCTTTTAGATTTATATATGTTTATAATGGCACAACTTGCCCCAAGTGTTGGTACATATTACCCCAAATGTAGGGTAGGTTGTGCCGCTTACCCAGAGACATTTAATGAAATGTATCTCATGAACAAAGGTGATATGAAAGGTTGTTATATCACAAATTGTAGAGATGACGTCATACTAAAATATATCCTTATAGAAAACGAAAATACGCACATGAAAACCTACGAGTAGGAAAGTTATGAAAAATAGCACAATCATCCCCGTTCTTCCCTATTACAGAAATATCATTTTTATAACGAATAATAAATTAGATAGTCTTATCTTATTGCGGGTATGTCGGATTTAAATATTACTCATACCAGTAATATAAAACAAAGCGATATTTATAACAGAAATGCCATAATTAAAAAAAACAGATTATTTTCTATTGAACGGTTTTGACTTTCAACAAAACAGCAATCTTATGTTCTGTGTAGCAAACGTAAAATGTTAAGCACAGTTAAGCATATTATATTAAAATAATTTAAACTAACTCTAATAAAGGAAAAGCAGCCAGGTGATGGTTGATGTAAAAATGCTCGTGGTTTCATTGACATTGGTTATATTTTCAATAAATAACGAGTCCTTATTGATTTAAGTTTTTAAGTATTTAAGGAAAACTTAAGCAAAATGTTGGCATAACATAAATATGGCTGTTAGATATTTAAGTATTAAACAAATGGTAAACAGAACACACACCTATGTATCCAATGTTTCTATTCCTTAAATTCGCTGCGAACTGTTCAGCAGACAATGTACTAGTGGTTTATTCCTGATTAATCTGCCATATACGGCTTTCCTATCTCAACAGCTGCTACAAATACACGACAAGTTTTGAACCATATTGCAAAGTGTCGATTCTGTATCATTACCCTTCGTCAATCTGGACGTTTACTCGCCAAAATAATCTGCTCAAGAGCGCAGGCGACAGTAACTGTGCTTCGATTGCCTTACATTGCCTGACCCTAAAAGCAAATTCCATACAATCCCTCCCATTTTTTTAATTATTTAAAAAAAAGATGTTTTATATTTATGTATGAATATATTTTTGTTAATTCTCTTTTAAGAATAAGAATGAACGGGTTATCGAATTATATTCCTATAATCCCCACCCTCATGCTTTTTAAAGAAATTTAACATATTTTCATATTCGTTCATACAAAATATATCATAAAAATAAAAATGGTGTGGGGTGTATTTTTTTAGGTTGGTGGGAGGAGAGGGGAGGGGGGCGGGGGCGGGGGGGATGGTAGGGGGTCGTTTTTTGTGTATTTTTAGTTTGCTTGTGTTTTTTGGTGATCACTCAAGGATATAACCAGCCAGGACCCACACGGTCATGATGAATGGAGAGTACGGGAATGGATTATCCGCTGATGTAGCGTCCCAAGCTGCAATCTATTTTGGCCGCCATTTAACGATGCATAAGGGATGTTTTTACTGTTTTAAAAAATGGCTTTAATCTTGAATTTTGAATTGGAAAACAAAAAGACTTTGTATGGTCTCACATTCACAAGTAACACATATGTAAAACTTGAACACGTAATGACCCAACTGGTAACACAAGCCCTCATAACGTTTGGCCAAGCCAACCTATTTTCGTTTTAGACTTTCAGTTTAATTAGATCCTTTTGAATGCAAAGGCAACCAAATGTGTAAAAATGATAACTATATTTATTGACCATTAAGAATTTACTTTCCTATTTTCTGTTGAGCTGCTCTTTGATTCAGTCGTTTGTGCGAGTTTTTTCCCACATTTTCTAAGCAAAATTTCAGTTATTTATCATAAAATAACATATGTCTCTGTCATTTTTCTCCACGAAGACGATACAAGAGCTGCTCTTTGATCCAGTCGTTTGTGTGAGATTTTTCACATTTTCTTAACAAAATTTCAGTTATTTAACATAAAATAACATATGTCTCTGTCATTTTTCTCCACGAAGACGATACAAACCTATAATTGACCTTATCTAATAGAATGTACTATTATGTTACACAGAACAAAGGCTTGAGATAAACGGAAACAAAACAGCGAGTAAACATAATTAATCTTTATCGTTTTAACTATTTTCAAGTCACAAAATAAAGTCAGTTATCAGCTAGATCTTCCTTCTGGAAATTGTCCAGACCTGAAAATGATAAGATAATCATATTGGAAATTCAACAGGAACCTCATTAGTTTAAACTTATTTATTTTACTTCGATTGTGAAACAAGTTCTTACCACTTATGCAAATCACGCTCGAAGCGTTCCTGGTTAGAACCAGTACTAAGCATATGCGGAAAAGTGTCTTGCTCAAGGACCCACACATAGCCTTGGCGGAGGATCGAACCCACGACCCTGTGAATATGGGTTCGGTGCTCCATACAGGAACCTTAATTTCGGACGACGCCAATATATACTTACATAAAATACGACCTGGTCCGAAATAGCAAGGAAACGTTGAGTGTTTTTTGTGTGTTCCTTTTCTAATTTGAATTCGAATTTATGACAAAAAACTAGAGTTTTAATAAAATCATATTTAAGTGGATTGAATAAAGTTAAACACATGTGAATTTCAAGAATGTGTACCAAATTATTTTTGTGCAGTCAAGCGTGAATGTTCAAACTTTGTTTTTTTTACCCGCGTAATAAAATTGTTTCATCTTAAAAAGAGTCCGAATGACGCCAGCAGTATTTAAGTGATGTCTGTTTTAAAAATGGGGATTTCGTTTCAATTTTACTTCTCCAATTTATACATTGACTTTGTCACGTTTTGGTGGATTTGACACACAAAACCATTTGAATTTGAATTTGAATTCTTACTGATAATGAGATGCTTTTTATCTATTTTAAAAATAATTTTGTTTTTTAAGACATTTATAGCGTATCCAAAACAAAAAATACAGAGAAATGTAAAAAAATACCATTTTCTTGCGAAGCCCCATTTTTATTCTCATAGGACACCACATTTTACAACATCCTGTGATTGATCCTATCCGGTGTTCCTCTGTAAAATTATTCTGAGAAAAAATATTGATAGCAAATATTTCTTTTTCATTTGATTTATCACTTATAGGCTATAATTCACCATACCGGTATACCGTGATATTTTCTTTAATAAAATGCCCATTTCACATACCTCTTTCAGAAAATCAAATCTTAAATATTGATATATGAGGCCTTCATTCCAATAAAAATACATATGCCAATTAGTTACTACGTGTATGAAACATCAATATTGACATTGTGAAGATCAGCTTTGCTTGGTGCTTGTATCATCTTTGTATATAATGATAAGCAATCAAGCAATAACTTTAAGATTTAAATCAAAATTTCATTTCATTACATGTGGAGAATTCATACATATTTACTTTTATTTTACAATGATTAACATCTCTCAAAGCCAGACCGAACCTGCTTCTGTTTATGAATAAATCATTGTATGTGTGTTATTATTTTTTCACATGAACAGTTAACCTGGAATCTTTAGTTCTCTTTGAATTATACTTTTTTGTTATGGTACATGTGTGAAACTTCAAATCAATCAGTAAGGTTGAACGTATACCTTAGATTAGCTTACCTTAAAGTAAGCTGAAAATAAGCTTCGACTACCATCTCGATGTAAAGTGTTTTCTTGTATCGCGTACATTTCTTGTATCGCGGTGTTTACAGTTTCAAAGAATTAAGTAGCACCATCTATCTCCTTTTCTTGCTTATTAAAATTTTGCCTGGAAATGTTTTTTTGTATTTTGTCAAACAAAGAACTGTTAAATAACAAAACAACAACGCCAGGTTTTAAAGAGTAGATCTGCCTTTGAAAATTCAGAAACGAATTTCAAACTTATGGAGGAATAAATTGTCACAGTGTATACTTCGTAATATATGTCAGCTAGCTCATTCGGACTGGCTGTATTCTTTTAACGTCCTGTTACATTGACACCTAATATTGGACTGTTACTTATATAATATATTCTGAGAAATATTCACATAATTATCTGCACTCTATGGAAATTCAGGCACAAATTCCAATTGCGAGGGTCAATGTCACAGTGTGTTCTTAACCTGTTAGGAATGCTAGCTCAGTCGGAAAAGCATTTATCTTGTCAGCTAAAGGTTTTGAGACTCAGGCTGGCTGAATATTTTCCTGTTTTGCTACAAATATGAAGAAAAGCTATCTATCAACGCTTAATTTAATCTGGTGATGTCTACCCTCTGATCGATTGAGACCGCTGAATTTACACTTGAGTCTCCCCAGTTCCATCAGGCATTGTGCCGTCTACAGCATATGTCTTCCTCGAAACGAGATCTGTTTGAAGCTCTTTTTAATATATGTACTGTATATTTATTGTATCCGATTGTACTCTCCATTCCTGCCTGCATTTATTCATTTCATTTTTTTTTAAAATTCACATTGCGCCAAACACTGTCCACAACAACAAATTAACTATCAGATATATAAATAAGAATATAATCTCACCCTCTTAATTTCATCAGGACTTCCCTGATTCTACAATGCAGTGGTCTAGAAGTAGAGAGTCTACCTCGCATGCGGAATATGTCTTGGGTTCGATCCTCTGTCGGGTCATACCAAAAACAATGAAAAACGGTACTACAAGATTCTGCCCTTGGCGTTCATCATTTAGAGGATAGTTCCGGGTATGGTAGACCCAGTGTCAGTATAATGTGAATGAATCCCGGTCGGGTTTCATAGCATATGTGTTTGCGACATGATACTCCGGTGTAGCAGCGCTCAAACTACTGTCCGAAGCAGACGCCGCAGCAATATGACGGAAGAAAGCGACGCTTTGCACCATGCACCAACAACAATACATTATAGGTAGGATCACGGCGAACACATTTTTAAGGGCGGCTTTATGAAGTCTGCACTTTAAGATCATGGACTATGACTGCATGATTTGAACCAATGACCTTATGCAACATTGGCAGGTTAGTGTACATAATCCTTGTAGATCTCAGGAGTCCACCACAGAGGACCCCATTATGAATCCATATGAATATATCATACAACCTGGTTAAATGGTTGAAACCTATTATATTTTTCACATGTCTGGTCATGACATGACAAAAAGTGGAAAATATATTTTAATTTACTCATTATTTTATCAGTAAGAAAAAAACACACACAAGGCAATAGCAATATGTACTTTAAACCATTATAAGTCATATAAATATTAAAATTAGTGTCACACCAGTAGTTTTATGTAGTTTTGGTTTTTAATGGATATCTGTAAACATGTATTGTAGCACGTTCATAGACGTAACAATTGGCTTGAACATGACTATGAGTTAATTATATTTTATTTTAAGTTTTGCATTGTGTGTCTACCGTTCAATATTTCGGGTTGCCGTCAACCACAAATGGACAGCCCTCAGCAACAACAATCCCTTTCGTGGCATAGGCCCTATCTTACTATAGCTTTTGGAATACTATATACGGTGAATAATGGAAAGGTAAGGCACTTCAAAAATACCAAAATCACTGAATACATGATCCATTACCGATATCAATGAAATAAAGTTATGGAGTAAGTAGAAAATAATCTAAACATATACATCATGATAAGTCGTGTTGTACGTTAGTTCTTCTTATTCTAATGTCAAATCCTCTGTTCTAGGTCCGCTATTTTTCCTTGTTTTTGTTAATGATATTGTAGAACAACTCTTTAAGTATGTCTCGTCTCTTCGCTGACGATACCTCGTTAGCATTTTCTACCCGGAATGTAAATAATTTAGAAGGAATTTTAAATCATGATCTGCAGAGAATAAACAATTGGTCAAAAAGATGGCTGGTCAAATCCAATCCAAATAAAACTGAGACCACGATCTTTACTTTACAAAAAAAATATTAACAAATAATAACACCTGTCAACTTTGTAAATCAACATAAACATTTGGGAATAACTTTTAACAGTGACGGGAAATGGCATCAGTACAATACAATACACTATCCTTTATTCACTCAGTTCACATATACATGAAATCATGAGGTCATGCAAAGGCATCAGCACGTTGATAACATAACCAAATCAGCATTATCAAGCATAATGAGGAAACTTAAATATCAAATAAAACGCAAAACACTCTTATATATCTTATTTAAGACCAATACTGGAATATGCTTTAGTTGGTTGGGATGGATACACTATGTACGAAAAAAGAAACTTTAGAAAAAATATAAAATGAAGCAGCTAGAATATTAACGGGTCTTACAAGGTCAGTGCCAATAGTAAATCGTTATAGGGAAATAGGATGGCTTTCATTAAAAGATCGTCGGAAATATAAAAAAACAACAAATTCTGTCTTTAAGAATACACAAAGGTGATACCCCTGATTTTCTCAGTACTCTTTTTCCAAATACAGTAGGATCAATTAATAATTGTGATTTGCGTAATGCGGATGATTGCGTTATCTATAATACAAGAACAGATTTTTTCTATAAATATTTTGTGCCATCTTCTGTTTCACTATAAAACACTTTACCTACTTCTGAAAGAAACGTAGAATCCCTTAGTAATTATAAAAATGTCATAAGTAAATCCCATTTCAACTGAAGTGAAATTCCATCATATTAACAAGTTGATACATGTCAATTTTCTGTTATCCTTGTCCGACTTCGAAATCGATGCAGTAACTTAAAATCAGATTCGTTTTCAAATCACTTGGTAAACTTGCCGTTGCGGCTCCAGAAGAGAGGCTTCTGAACATTATTGTTTTCATTGTAAAAGATATAGAAATGAACGACTTCTATTCTTCAGAGCAACTCGTAGGTTTCATCCTCTACCATTAGTATTGTACTTCATTTGTACGTGGGACGGGGCCGTAACTAATGTTGGCAGAACTTGTGGCCCAACCCTCTTGCTTATATGTAAATACTTATAGTTATACTACTATTGTCATGTAGTTGTTTGATTATAAGCAATACATATATTTAAACTTAAACTTGCAGCGTAAATGTTGATGATTCAAATAAAATAAAAGTCACTGGGGCATTAACAAAATAATAATATTACAATCAGCAGAAGGTATTAAACAAAGGAAAAAAACAAACAAAATAGTTACCTTTACGTGTGCTCCATGATTTCTCGTTTTGGTCTTCTGTTTCATAAATATTCCAGTAAATATATATATATATACCGGGTAAGTGACCGTTTTAGAATAAAAAGTCGGCAATTATTATCAGCAGTATCTCCTGTAACCGCATTGCTCTAGAAGAGTATTCTCGTGATGTGGTTAAAATACTGAGCACTCGCAGCTGCCAGGTCAGCCTTTTACAGATAAAAGTTCATTTCATACAGTGGTATTAAAAGTAAATATAACGGCAAAATTATATAGCACCCAGTCTTCCAATGGACGTCTGGTACCCTCCGAGGATTGGCTGGCTGACTACCTCCGGTCAGGTGGAAGCCAGTACCAGAGAACAATGGACGCCGGATAAAAACTATTCAGATATGCGGTTTTCTTTGCAGATAAGTTATTGTCTTTTTTTCTTGTTCTTTTCTTAAAAAATGCTATTTTCAGGTTTAGATGCACTGTTTTAAATTTTGCCAAGACATTTTTCTGCTATAAAAGAAACAACGGCGATTGTTTAAATACTGTCTCTAGCCTAAAATACTGAACTCCACCACCACCCGCAAAAAGGTCACAAAAATAAGGGGGAAAAAACTTGGAGCTTGGATATTTCAAAATTATATTAAAACATACAACAATTTCAAATCGACTTCGGTAACTTGTTAGAAAAGTTTGTTACCCACGGTTGTCGTAACTTTGATTTGAAAAACTGGGACATTGCAGGGCAAGATTATCAAGCGGTGGTTTTACCCGTCTTTGTTCACATTTCCAAGGATTTTTTTTCTCCAAATTTTCTTGACATTTCTGAGTGTTCCTCCTTTTTCAAGTTTCTATTATTCTTTTAAAATTCACCTATATTATGAGTGACATTACATTTCATTCTGGTTTACGTAATATATACGGGAAACTTTAATATTGTTATAACCGAGGAAGTATCTTCTAAAATTCCTTGTCATAACTTGACGTTGTGGTTCAATCCATTAGTTATATATAAATATGAATTGTTATGTGATATTAATTATCTGTAACATAAGTTTTAAGATATCTTCAAACTAACCGACAAAATGATATATAGGCCTACTTGATTTTACACCGAAGTTATACACTATGACTAGACTTGAGAAATTGTGTGATTTTTACAACTGTATAACTCTCATGAAATACCGTAAGAATCAATATCACCAAGGCGCAAAATATGTATCTAGCGATGTAGACTTTCTAACCTGCATTTCCTGTATTTTCACATTTATGATTCACATAATTTGAGACTAAATAAAACACAAATACAACCGTACCGAACTGAAACATAAGGACACTGTTTGAAAGCACGCACACTGTTTGAAGACACACTTCAAGGCAATATGGCTGCCTGTCTTCGTCTATTGTTTGTATTTTTAGCTATCCACCTGGTTTGTTGTCAAGGTGAGCATATAGATTTATTTGTCTTTATACACAAAAACTCGTTTTAGTATATATGGTCATATAGTTTATCTATTGTAGTAAAAGTAAACAATGCAATATGGCCCCAATGTCAATATGTGAGCGTTAAAATGGTCAAATCAAACACGTATCTCATCAAACTTACACAACATACTCTTCTTCTAATATTACCTTTGGTCAGACAATTCAATGATTTTTCTATCTAGTGCAACACTTGAAAGTCTGCAAAAGGTGTATAATAAACACCTTGTCAAAACTGACATTTGCTCAAAGTTTGCTGTATTTTCACGTAAATCATCAATTTACAGGATCAGTTCTCCACAAATTTACATTTGATCTATCATTATACCCCCGACAGACGAAGTTTTGAGGGGGTATATTGGAGTCACCCTGAGGTCGGTCGGTCGGTCTGTCCGTTGCAATTTTCCTTGTCCGGAGCATCACTTGAAAAGTACGGGATGGAATTTCATCAAACGTCATACAATTGTAGAATATAATGAGAGGAAGTGCAGTGTACAAGAAACATAACTCTATTCTTGCTAATTACAGAGTTATTTCCCTTTGATATTTTTTCTTGTCTGGAACATAACTTGAAAAGTACCAGATGGAATTTCATCAAGCTTCATACAATGGTAGAATATAATGAGAGGCAGTGCAGTGTACAGGAAACATAACTCTATTCTTGCTAATTACAGAGTTATTGCCCTTTGATATATTTCCCTTTGATATTTTTTCTTGTCCGGAGCATAACTTGAAAAGTTCCGGATGGAATTTCATCAAGCTTCATACAATGGTAGAATATAATGAGAGGAAGTGCAGTGTACAGGAAACATAACTCTATTCTTGCTAATTACAGAGTTATTGCCCTTTGATATTTTTTCTTGTCTGGAGCATAACTTGAAAAGTACTGGATGGAATTTCATCAAGCTTCATACAATGGTAGAATATAATGAGAGGAAGTGCAGTGTACAAGAAACATAACTCTATTCTTGCTAACTACAGAGTTATTGCCCTTTGATATATTTCCCTTGTCCGGAGCATTACTTTTAAAGTACTGGATGGAATTTCATCAAACTTCATACAATGGTAGAATATAATGACAGGAAGTGCAGTGTATGGGAAACATAACTCTATTCTTGCTAATTACAGAGTTATTGCCCTTTGATATATTTCCTTTGTCCGGAGCATTACTTTTAAAGTACTGGATGGAATTTCATCAAACTTCATACAATGGTAGAATATAATGACAGGAAGTGCAGTGTACAAGAAACATAACTCTATTCTTGCTAATTACAGAGTTATTGCCCTTTGATATATTTCCCTTGTCTGGTGCAGTACTTTTAAAGTACTTTTAAAGCCATCAGTGATAACAGTTTAATAAAGTTCATGAAAGAACCAAGTTGATGAATACATGGAGTTCGAGCAAAGCAGGTTCGATATTGTATTCCTAGTGCTCTTGTTTGTTTCTTATCCATAAAATTGTTGTCCCTCAACATAACTCGAAAAAGTATAACATTTATTGATTGTCATGAAAGCTTGTACACTGCACAATAATTAAAAAGACCGTTTTTAATTTTAACAAAACCATAAAAAAATTAACAATACAAAAAAATCAATCCATAACATTCTCTTTTATTAAGAATTTTTTTTGTTTGGAGCATAACTTTAAAACTATTGGATATCATTTAATAAAACTTCATACAATGGTTAACCATTTTCTGTCATGGCGGCGTTCGGGGGTATTCATCACCTTCATTGATAGGTCTAGTTTATTATTCCATTGTTGTAAAGGTTGCCGCTGATGCTGATTCAATAATCAGAAATAAGAGATTGACTGATTGTGAGTACTTCAGAGTAATCAATCGTTGGAAAATCCCCATGCAGGAGTACTTGAGTTATTGAGTGTTGGAAAACCCGGTGTTCATGTAATTTTGCATTGAGCAGTATAATAAACAAAGATAATAATCAACGAATGTACTAGAAGTAGATATCTATATTTAATGTAGAATTTAAAAAAATAATACTTTTCAAAAGGTTATTTTTTTTCTGTAAGATAAAGCACACAAAATGATTATTTGTTTGTTTTCAGTGTTTTCTCCAGAGCGCTTTTCTTGCGTTTTTGACGCAATTAAATCTCATTTGACGCAATCAACTTTGTTCAGTGCGTCCACTATGACGCAACCTTAAAAACACAGAAGTCCAAATTACGCATATTTGCTTCGGCAAGCTGGTTTCAAACTTTATTTATTTTTGCAATGCTAGCTGTTTTGACAGATCACGTGGTCTGATTCAGGGAAACCCCGGTCACAGGGTACTACTAAGTTACATAAATGCTTTAATTGGTTATTAACGCTATATTAATGCAATCGCATAGACGGTTTAAGATCACATACATAATTTTCCGCAAAGCAATATTGTAGTTTGAAGACAACATCTGTGAAAATAAGCTTACGCTGCATCAAAAGCACTGATATATACCCAGTTTTAGGTTGTTTGTATATACAGATGAAATGTGGAAATAGTGAAACTTTTCAAAAAAGTTATTAACAATGTACAGACGATACTCTTTCTGTAAAACCTTTTATTTTGTTTTCTATAAGGTATCGAGACGCGCATGCGCGACATTTTAATACCAATAGGGCAGTTTAAACATCGGCCGGTCACAGTTTTACGGCGGTATTCCCGGTGCCATTTATGTTTCTTTAATGGATGTTTTAAAGGTTATGGAAAAAAGAAAATAAACTTTTAGAAAATTGTATTCATTTTGAAAAATGATTATATAATTTCAGAAATTTAATTATTTTTTGTTAAGTAACAATTAAAATGTTTTTATATTAAGGTAACATTACTCTAAAATGAGACTAGCTATGAGCCAGAAGAGAAATGCTTTTGGGAAAAAGAATACAACAAAGTTTTGTTTTCCAAAGAGTATAATGCTTAGAAATGCTTAACATGTAGCTCAGCTGAAATACAATATATTGAAATAATTTTAATGTTTTTCATTAAAAATAGTTAGGATCATGGTGGTCGAGCTGGGGCCATGACATTTGAAAAGTTCATGGCCCTCTGGCCATGATCATAAAAACAACTACATGTACTTTCTATAGTTTTTGTAACTTGTTGCCAGAAGTGAAACATTCGTTTTAAGTTAAATTATTTTGAAGTTGTTAACTTAAGTTTTAGCTTTGATTGAGAAATTTGTGTAAAAATAGGAAGTAAAAATGTTTTTGTAAAATGTGTATTTTTTTACCTCCATTTATTCAAGTTGATTAAGTTTAAAACTAGTCAACTGATGACCCCCAGATTTTGAAAATGACCCCCAGATTTTTAGTCAGCGGGTCATCAAAAAACTGGACCTGGAGAAAACACTTGTGTTTTGCATTCTACTAATACATGTATATTTATCTTCTTTTAATTAAACAATGCCACACTGTGTTATATAGATAATAAATAAATATTTTTTATGTATATATTAACATTTTTTATTATACTAAAGGTGTAATCAAAGATGTGTAAATAATAACATTTAAAATGCATTCTTTTAGATACTAAAATGCAAGAAAAAGGATCTGTTTCAACAAAATCAAGAGTGTCACTTCTCAAAATAGAATTTTTTAATTAATGTTTTGCATACATGCTGTTACTAGGTTATTGTTATTTTATATTTGTATCATGTAAAAATAATTAAATTTTTCACAGAAATAGTGTTGAGTTATTCTGCCTTATACTTGTAAGTCTATTTAATGGAATAGGGTGTAATGACATTTTCAACACATAGCAGTTGATATATGGAATATCCAATTTTTTTGGTAGAGGAAGACCTCAGAATGAATCTGAGTAGAACCACAACCTTCCGCAAGTAACTGGGAATCTTTCATTAGTTTTTAGATTAAGTGGGGCTGGAACTCGCAATCTCAGTGACAAAAGGTAAGTGGTATTTAGGCGACAACACTTGAAATCACTTAACCAAGTAAAATATATCATATTACAGATGAAATGGACTGTAATTGATTACTTTCCAACTTGAATCAGCAGTAAGAGATGAATTACAATGAGACACAATGTCGTATATCAATCATTATCAAGACTTTGGCTGAATGGAGATTCAAACTCAACTGCTTGATTGATTGACACACTACCGATTGAGCCGACCTTGTCAGGATGTGGCGCTAGAGTTGTCCACCTAAGTTTGACAATGTTCTCTCTAAAATCATTGATAAACACATTCACAGTATTTATTTGTGACCCACTTTATTGTTTTCATTACTTAGATTTCACCTGGACATGGTTACATGGATCACAAAAGAGTAACAGTCAAGAGTCAAAAACTGATCCAGGTGGTCGTAGTGGAGCTGCACACTGGGACATGAACGAGGTAAACAAATTAATTGTAATATTCTGATACACACGGCATATTCTGCAATGTACCAGGCGCAATCATTATGAGAAATTGTTTTAAATAACAGTTTTGATTTCATAAATGAAGCTTAATTTTTACATACAGCAGTAAACCCTTTCTTTGATTAACTTTGATACAAATTTTGAAGTTAATACATCTTTTTTTGTAAAAGAAGACACTAGGGAACAGAAAACTCAATTTAATGACAGATACTTATTTTATCTTTAACTAACTTCTTTGTAATTGGAACTGAAACATACACTTACCAGGTACATATATTTGATATTGAGTCATATGCTAGTAACTTGTATTTTATATTTCTCCAGGAGATATGGGTGTTTGGAGGTGAGCAGCATGCTGAACACAAGCACCCTGGCTTGAAGAATGACCTCTGGATGTATGATCAGATCACCATGTCTTGGCACCTGGTGCACAATGGCACAGCTGCATCAGTTGATGTCCCTGCACCCAGACAGCTGGCAGCTGGATGTGGTATACCTTACACATACTTTGTTTTGTTCGGTGGTCTTGGAGAAGGTGAAAAGGTCCTGAATGATACCTGGTTGTTCTACATCAAAGAAAATAAATGGTACAAGTTGGACGAAATAAGGGTGAAACTTGGTGCAAGAAATATGTCATCGAGTCTGAGTCCAGCAGCAAGAGGAGATTCTGCAGTATGGTGTCATGGGGAATTAGAAATGTCAGTATTTGGTGGATTTGGTGAAAGACAACAGCTTTTGCATGATATGTGGATTTTTGATTTAAAAGAGATGTCTTGGTCAGAACCTGAAAGTTCAGCAAAGCTTCCAAGAGATCCAGAGTTTGTAAAACATTTATGGTATCCTGATGGAAGGTCAGGTGCAACAACCTGGGTAACTCATAAGAAATTGTACATGTATGGTGGAAATATTGCAGCAACAAATGTCCGCTCCAAACATTTGAATTTTGGAAATACAGGTGACATGTGGGAATATAACAAACTTGATGACACCTGGTCAATTCTCAAAGGCTCGGTATGTACCAGTGGTGCCAGCTATGGTAAAGCTGGTGTGAACTCATGGGGAAATTATCCTGGATGCAGACGAAGGGCATCAAGCTGGGTGGATTCTCATGGTAACTTGTGGATGTTTGGAGGGGATGGCATTGACAATATGAAGTCATCATTGTCCATGATCTCTCATTCCAAACTCTTATCTGATGTTTGGTATTTTGATCTTGGTACTCTTCACTGGACGTGGAAAGGAGGTGAGCAGTCAGGTGACCAAAAAGGAGATTTTGGGGAGATGGGCAAAGCTGGAAAGCATTATATCCCAGGATCCAGATGCGAGTCTATTTTCTGGGCAGGTAGCAATAAGTTTTACCTGTTTGGAGGTGTAGGGCATGACGGATTCGGTAAAGATGGGTATTTGAATGATGTTTGGCAACTTGATGTGTCGTATGATGCATCAGTATGCAACTCTCCTCAAACTGGGCCTGTATTTGGTTTAATATTTCTCGGCCTTTTCTTGATTACCCTCACCTTTGTTTTGTTTTTCTTTAATAGAGGTCAGAATAACCAAAGTCAGATGCAACGCGGCAAATATTCAATTCTTCAAACTGAAGCACAGTAAAATACAAAAATAAAAAGTCCTTTACTGTTTATTTGTTTATATTTCAATTGCAAGTAAAAAAACATCATATGATATGCATACTGATCACAATTCTCTGTCAAAGAGAAAACAGTATTTCTTCTATTTATATTTTTTTATACAAATATTTGCAATATCAAATAATATAAATGCTAACAGCATATAAACTATGGATGCATCCAATATTGGCCATTTTAAATTGTTTTTCCCCTTTTATTTTGAATAAAAGTTTACAATGTCATGCCTTCATATTTGTCGAGAACATTCTTGCTATACGTAAGATGAGTATAACATGTTAGTATTATAAAGTATATTACAATGATTATAAAATGTGAGTATTACATGTGATGAGTATCAAACATAAGTCTAACATGCAATGATTATAAAATGTGAGTATAACATGTGTTGAGTATAAAATGTTATTATTACATGTGTTGAGTATAAGATGTGAGTATTATGTATGATGAGTGTAAGATGTGAGTAGTATGTATGACGCGTGTATGATGTGAGTAATATGTATGATATGTGTAATATGTGAGTATTATGTATGACGAGTGTAAAATGTGAGTATAATGTATGATGAGTGTAAGATGTGAGTATTATGTATGATGAGTGTAAGATGTGAGTTTTATGTATGATGAGTGTAAGATGTGAGTATTATGTATTAATTCAGAATATTTACTTTTTTACTGCAATCGGTCTAAATAAACTACAGTATATAGATTAACTACAGTTCTTTTTTCGATGAAAAGCATTATCAGCTGGGTGGAGCTAAAAAGGACCAGTTTGCATGTCATTGGTTGCATGATTTTGTTTTGCTGGTGAGACGTCACGTTGCCGTTAGGTGCGCGTGACATTTGCCGTAAGTTGCCATACAAATACATGCACTTATTCAGTATGTTCACAATATCGCCATTACATTCATGACAATGACTTGCGGTTTAATGTGTGTAATTGGCTTTTTTACTATCAAAATGGCAAAAATAACGTATTGGTTTTAGCTAAAAATTTTGGAAAATATAAATGTAAATATAAGGATTTTGAGTTCACCTAGTGATGAGAAACATTAGCCTAGCGTTCTTTTCATCACCCGATGGAAACTCAAAATTCGGGTTTTAATCCTTAAATAATTTGTGTAGTAATGCCATATTTCAGAAATGTTGTTTTAGTTTAAGGCTAGTGCTGTCATGCTTGATTAATAAAACATCTTTATAAATACATAGTGAAAGTTTTTAGGTATTCCTTTTTGAAATGAAAAAAAAACACTGGTGAAAATAGAATATATATAGCATGTTTTTTTCATGAATTAATACACATTCGTGAACTAGGATAATCAGAGTTTTGTCCCTTTCAAAATAGAAATGAAATGGAGGGGTCTGCATAAAAGAGCTTTTATTCAATTTAACATCGAGTACATGTATATATAGAAATTATTTTCAGAAAATTTACAAGAATTACTGGGAACTATAATTATAATTACAAATTTCATTCATTTTTTACTGTATTATATACCTGGATTATAAGAATTATATCTATTTAATTTCATTAGCTGTACGAGGTAGTATTGAATCCATCTATATTTGGTCTCGAACAGCAGTCTGAGAGTTTCTCATTCAAGCCCAATTTCAACTATGTAAGTTCCAGTCCGCTGTATCGGAGACATGTAATTAAGTCAATGGCTCTATGTTTGGGGAAGCCCGTATGGTTCCAGCTAAGAATAGAATCACTGTTGATCTCTGCAGAGGGGTAGGAATCCTCCGAATGGGTGTCATGTTCATTTTATCATTTTTTGTCATGTTCACTATTGTCGTTAAATTATCAACCCCTGTGTGGTTCCAGGGAGCCATGAGTGATGGCAAGAATAGGATCACTGTGACTTATGCATGTCATAAAAAGCGACAAATTGAGTAATACAATAGAATTTGCTGAAACTCTGCAGTTCTGCAGGTATCAAGGTTCTAGGTTCATTCTGCATATTCATTTGTTGATGTAATTTTTTTTAACCTGTATGTTAATTTTTTGTTTTTGTACATGTAGAGTGTACCTGGAATCTTCCTTCCTGTTGGCGTCGAATAACCTATAATTTGTTGGTATGCCGTAAAACCCTATTCATTCATTCTATGTTTGGGGAACTAACTTGTAGTTCTTTTTATATCCCACCGCCATTCCCACCAGCCTCTTGGAGATTATTATTTTGCTTCTGTTTTAAACATGTATTACTAACATACTTTGTTTTGTGATATCTTTATGTGTTGAGTATCAACTATTTAGTACACTTAGAAAACATGTTGGCACCTCATTGAGTTAGTGTTTAACAATTAAGTGTTACACCTGTCCTTTTGCGCCTCTGTCAGATTTGTTTCCGATGAATAATTTCTGAAAGGGTCTATGTATTTAATTAATATGTTGTGTGTTACTATATATATAAAGCTACAGGTCAAATTCAATATTCGTAAATGTCAGTCAAATTTTCAGTACAGGAGTTACTGGTAAGTCCCCTTTTTAATTAAGTATTTGGTAAAATTGGCTAAAATATAGCCATGGTATCCATGCCCTATGCACCATTTTTTTAGTTTTAAACGTGTTAGTAACATTTTGTGTTTTGTCATTTTGATAGAGTACAAACACACTTAAAAGATATGTTGGCTATCTCATTGAGTAAAAATATGTTACAGGAAGAGTGGAGGGAATACAAAAGGGTAAATGTCAATCTTTGTAATCTATGTGATTCATCTATCTGAAATGTGATATTAATGTTTTGTAACCAGTTAAAGCATTCCATGTATATATATATGCAAATGTTATATTTTTTATTTTATCCAGTGTATGCCTTATTAAAAAGATTTTTTATATTTTTTTTTATTTTTTTTGATAGATTTCCTTTTTGAAAATTTGATATTGTTTATTCTGTACTTCTGCATATATATTTTTCATGTTGCTTTTTTAGCTCACCTGAGTCGAAGGCTCACAGGTGAGCTTTTGTGATCGCCTGGTGTCGTCCGTTGTAAACTTTTAGCTTTTAACAACTTCTGCTCTGAAACCACTGGGCTAATTTTTATATAATTTCACAGAAATGTTCCTTGGGTGACCCTCTACCAAGTTTGTTCAAGCCATCTTGATTCGTCAAAAAACATGGCGGCCAGGGGGTGGGGTTAGTTTACTATATAAGGTATAGTAAAAACTTAAAAAGTCTTCTTGTCAGAAACTACTGACTCGATTTTAAAATAATTTCACAGAAATGTTCCTTGGGTGACTCTACCAAGTTTGTTCAAGCCATCTTGATTCGTCAAAAAACATGTCAGCCAGGGGGTGGGGTTAGTTTAAAGTCAAATTACTTCCCCAGTTTTATAGCATAAATGTCTGTATATAGCAATTATTATAAGAACAGGTAATAAACTCTTAAAATAAATTTTTTTTTTGCTTTTATTATACAATATTATACCAGATATAAGTTTTAAAAGATAATTCATCATAAAAAGGTGAATGATACAATTATAATTAACGATTGAAATATTATTCATATATCATGAACCATTTTAAAATAGGTGTTTTTCTGAATATAAAAGTCAGAGTTTTTATGGTTCAGACAGGGATGGTTTACTGCTTCATAATAAAGCAATACCATATTTTTAGCTAGTTTCATCAAAGCAAGAAATCTGCTTGAGATTTTCAGTGTCAAATTGTACTTGAAATCTTAATAGTTTTTGGGGGAGAGTGCACTGCAACAAAGATTCTTTCATTCGATATACTTTTGGAAGGCTTGTGTTTAAACTCATAGGAATATTTATTGTGCTGGAACTGCGGATTGTTTCATGCACAATAGTTTAGTCTGATGCTTTAGTTTGAAACCGTTCTCAAACACAACAGGTTAGTTTTGTGCTGGAACTAGATTTTTATCTTAGTTCAAAGACTTAGCATCTATAGTAAAAACTTCAAAAGCCTTCTTGTCAGAATCTACTGACCTGATTTTGATGTAATTTCACTAACATTTACCATTGGTGAACCTCTACCAAGTTTGAACTCTTTTAAGCATCTGTTACATCTCGTCTTTCTGGAATTTTGGGTGTACATGTATTATATAATCTACTTATGTTGGGTGACTCAAGGCAGTCAGGTGAGCGATATAGGACCATCTTGGCCCTCTTGTTTATTTAAACATTTTTCTTTCATTTTGTATGGTAAATGGTGGAATTATCAAAATTGAAGTAATTCTAATGTTTAATTATTTATTGTTATTAAAATACAATTTTATATTATCATTTCTATTTATAACTCCATATCAGATATATATGTTATTTAAATCTGTACTGTTAAAAACTAATAGGATGAGATTCTCTAAACTTACAAAAAGACATAGCTTGTACAAAAAAAATGTTGTTGATGTATGGTAGTGAGACAGTAATCTGAGCGCTGCCACACTTATATCATGCCGCAGACACATGGTATGATAACCCACCCAGACACATTATACTGGCACCAGGTCAACTAGACCTATCCTCTAAATGCTGAACGTCAAGCGAGGAAGCTTCTAATACAATTTTTTCAAGTCTGGTATGACCAATCCAGGAATTGAACCCACAGCCTTCTGCATGCGCGGTGGATGCTGTACCATTAGACCACGCTGTGGTCTTAAAAGCAGGAAATATATATTTATTGTGTTTTTTTTCATAGCATTGTTATTGATCAGGTTAAGCATCTGCCTCACATGATCCTTGGCTGAGTCATACCAGATGCTTTGTACACGGAACAAACACTTTCCCAACTCAGCGATCATTACTTTTGGGACTGGTCAGCCCAATGTCAGTATATAAAGGTTAAATTCTGTAAAGGAGACAGTAATATTGTCAACCTGTGAGAACTACTGTTAGCTGAGAAAATATCCTAGTTGACGGTATTTTCTGGAGGTTACCAATGATAACTGTCACCCTAAACACAATGTTATATTTATTTTAACTATACCGACAAAATATTTTCTACTATAATATAGTACAATTATGTATAAAGGTTATATCTCAATTAAATTTGTTTTCGGGTCCAAGGACTAGTATAGAAGGATAGGAAACTCGCATCTCCTGACTAAATGTTGATGAAACAGCGCACGAAGGATTCATAATTTGCAAATAAATCATTCATAATTCACAGGCAACTGATTTCTTGTTCATAAACTGTAAGTTGTATGTAATCTTAGATGTTTAAACATGTTTCAATTGCGCAAAATGCTCTTGAATTAAAGATATTGAGGTTTGATGGAAAATTTATCGTAGTTTGTCATTATTTTAGCTGCAGTATACAAATTTTGTAATCACAAGTACTTAAAAAAAATATGGCAAAGATAATTTTATACAGCTAAATACAATGCAAATAAATATATGATGAAAGTAGAATAACAATTAAAAAACAAAGTTTTTCTAATGATAAATGCCTTTTTGATGAATTTTGATAAAATATAATAAACAACATCATATTTTTATTCAACAATTACAACTTTGATTACAAAATTTACATAAACGTTTTCATTAAATCTACTAAATTTATAAATTACTTGCAAAGTTTACTGTATGTACATGTATTGGGCACATGAAAACATTGTTACTCAAATTTATAATAAAATTAATTAACATAGTTACATTGTTTTGTATTTTATAAAAGAATCCAGGGGTTTTAATTGCTGGGACCTAATTTATGATGTACCCCTCTCCCCTCTCAAAGTGTAGGGATACAAGTATCTTTTTCAACTTCTATAATGGACTTGAAACCCTGTCCATATTCATGGATTCTTATTAATCGTCCTCCCACACTAAAGCTTCCCGTGTTACCACAAGAAAATGGGAAATAGGAAGAAGATACAAAAAATGGCACTTATTTGTTCAATTTTCATTGAGAAAAGCAGTTTTTATGGAATTTATCCATGTGAGAGACTACTCTTTATTATGTTTTTATATATACCATATGTGAATGATTGGGCTAGATTTAGTGAAACATTCTGAGCGCTGTTATATAAACTAAGCAAACCATGACTATTAGTAGAAATTCCATAGCAGATAACTCGGCAACATTATTATATTACATTCTCATGGGATGGCCAGAGTGACTTTCCGTTTACTTTTGATATAAATAATTCATAATGAATGCTAAATTAGATGATTGAAGACAAATGAAGTTTGAAACATGTTTAAACTCCCGAGTTATGTCCCTTGAATAATGAAAACGAAACGTGTTTCATCAGTTGGTACTCTCCAGCATGCTACATGTTTGTGTCATTGACTTGGCAAAATTGCATAATTGTGTAATATGTTTACATAAAACAAATTCCGGGCAAGATAATTTGAACTGAAAATACTAGATGCATAATCTTAATTGTTATGCTTAAATTGTTAAAACGTACTTTTCGGTCAAGCGTTTATTTTATCTATGATCTTTATAATTCATCATTAAATAATGAATGGACATTAGTTATTGATCAAAGTGTCCATTCATATCAGTTATGGATGAGTATTGGATGAGTTTAATACATCTGAATTGTCAAAACGTGTGTATATTTTTTGTTGCGAGCACTATGCATTCTCTTCATTGGTTCTTAACAAAACTTAATAAACGTTCATAACAACAGGCTAATGATTGGAAATCTAATTTAACTACCACAAGTGCAACGCAATTGGCCGGGCCCGGTTAGTTCAGTCAACAGCGCGCCTGCGTGTTGATCCAGTGGCCGTGTCACAGTTCGAATCCGCGCCAGGTCACAGTCTCCGTGATGTTTGGTATACGACATTGCCTCTCATTGCCATCCGTAATTTAAGTGGGAAAGTTAATAGTTATTTGCGGAGATGGGTTTGCTCAAGTTCTTGTTAACTTCTTATGATCACAGGAAAGAGTGCCTAGGTTAACACTGGTCGTCTGTCAGCCCTCGATGGCATAAAATGACGCTTAATAATTAAAACACCCAACACGTACGTGAATACCCATTGAAAATAAAATATCAAAGATACCCATCGACTCTATAGCTACAAAGATCAAATTACCCGAGAAAGGGAATATTTTTAAATTTAAATGCTTTAAATACGGCAAACACATTAATAAAACGGTGTTTCTGAAAATCTATCCCTCCTGCAAATAAAATTGTCCATAATGTATGCTACGTACTGACACCTCCGATTAGTGGCATAGCTTGGCTTAAAACGAGGTGTAGGCATAGTTGAAGGGGATCCTGGGACATGCTCTCCATAAACAATATTTTTAGGTGCGTTTTGGCGAATTTTTTTGATGTTTTTAGGGTCTTGTTATCCTTAATATCAAATTTTGATTCGCTGATTTATAACCAAATTAATTGATAACAAATGTAATGGTTTAATGTTTGTTCACTTTAATAAATTTAAAAATGTAAGAACCTTCTGTCTCATGGTTTCAAGCGGCTACTATTTTCATACAACAGGTGGAACAATGTTTATAGTTTACCACATACACTACTTAAGGGTCTGATTGGTGCGTAATGTATACAAGACGACAACGATTAACTGAGATTAATAAAGTTTATTTGCAAGTCCAGTTTATTTACCACAAGTAACAAAGTTATATACTTAGTATTACAACCAAAGTTGACTCCCCCCACTGAGTGATTTGCTCCCATTATAAACTGTTATCTTTACCGCCTGTCACACCCCCTTGATGCATCCACATCTTTTATTAATTGTTAATTGCGAACAGTTTTCAGGCGCGTATCGTGGCATACTCAGATACTGTGCTGAGTAATATTTGACACCAAAACCTAAATATTGAAAAGACTCAAAAGTCGAGAGAAACAATAGCAATGTAACAGGCAGGTACAATTTCAATAAAAATAATGTTAACAGCTATAATTTTGAATACTAATATATATGTATCATGACACGCACGCACGCATATATATACACCTCGTTTTGCATGCAATTTGATTTAAAGAAAATGTTTATTTTTAAATTCGTGTAGATAGCCATGTTTTTGAACGTCGAACATGGTCGTTTATTTTCGATTGTCATATCACAAATTATTTTGAAGTGTTTCTATAAGCAATTAGTTTTGTTAATGTATTTAATACGTCAATAACCATTATTTAGTATAATATGAAGGCCCTTTCAGACACTTACGTTTTTTTTTGTATCATATGGTTTTACTTAAACTATTTAAATTTTGCTTGTTTAAATTAATGACAAACACACTCCGCCCATTTAAATAAATATACATATTTAATGAATAATGAATGCTTCTGTCTCTGGCAAAAATCAATCTTTTAATTATTGAGATATATCAATAATACATTTTATACTGTACAAGTATCATATTATATATTGTACATTCCCAGCCAATGAAATCGTTCAGATTCTCCAAAATAGACCATTTCATTTTACATAGAATGTCTCGAAGGTCAGTAGATGTCAACCCACTTCCTTAACCAATGAAATCGCGCCAATATCGAGAAAGTAGATCAACACTTTAGCTGGTTAGAAGTTACATGGAATGTTCTTCTGTCGTAGAAAACTCCATATAACGTCTAACTTATACATAGTCTTATATTTTTGGGACGAATACTTGTGTTTGCTTTTACCGGACTACACCAATTCAATAATTTTGTAATTTGATAAATTACGTCATAATTACGTCAGTGAGAAACATTGTAAATACATGAATATGTTATATTATCAAAGTAAATTCATGCATGTGTAACTATAATACAAAATGAAATTTCGCCGATTATTTTATTTAGATTTAACTATACAATGTACTTGCCGAAACTTCAACACATGTTTATTCATTCTATTGTCTAGCGGAACGGTCAGTTCATTATGTCAAACACGTTTTTGTTAAATAAAAATACAGTTTGTTAATGAAACGACTGAAATTGTTTAAATGAGAGATTACAACACAGGATAACAAATGTTAGAAACAATTCATAAAAAGTTCGTCATGTACCATCTTGAAAGAGTTTGGTAACTCTTCACCCTTTACATTGAAATAAGAACGATTAAAGATGGCAGATATCACCTGAACAAAAGATGGTCTGTTTGTTCAATATCCATATTTAGGCACACATCCTGCTTTATATGACGCTATGGCATTTCATATGTATTCAACTCTTTGTTTTGAGTATATGTAAGTATATAAACTGGAGTGACAACAAAAACGCACTTTTATTAAACTATCACATAACATCGCACTTGTATTAAACTATCACATAACAACGCACCTGTATTAAACTATCAAATAACAACGCACTTGTATTTAACTATCACATAACAACGCACCTGTATTAAACTATCACATAACATCCCACTTGTATTAAACAATCACATAACAGCGCCCTTTTATTAAACTATCACATAACAACGCACCTGTATTAAACTATCACATAACATCCCACTTGTATTAAACAATCACATAACAGCGCCCTTTTATTAAACTATCACATAACAACTCATTTGTATTAAACTATCACATAAAAACTCATTTGTATTAAACTATCACATAACAACGCACCTGTATTAAACTATCACATAACAACGCACCTGTATTAAACTATCACATAAAAACTCATTTGTATTAAACTATCACATAACAACGCACTTGTATTTAACTATCAAATAACAACTCATTTGTATTAAACTATCACAGAACATTGCACTTGTATTAAACTATCACATAACATCGCCCATGTATTAAACTATCACATAACAACGCATTTGTATTAACTATCACAGAACATCGCCCTTGTATTAAACTACCACATAACAACTCATTTGTATTAAACTATCACATAACAACTCACTTGTATTAAACTATCACAGAACATTGCACTTGTATTAAACTATCACATAACATCGCCCATGTATTAAACTATCACATAACAACGCACTTGTATTAAACTATCACATAACAACGCACTTGTATTTAACTATCAAATAACAACTCATTTGTATTAAACTATCACAGAACATTGCACTTGTATTAAACTATCACATAACATCGCCCATGTATTAAACTATCACATAACAACGCATTTGTATTAACTATCACAGAACATCGCCCTTGTATTAAACTACCACATAACAACTCATTTGTATTAAACTATCACATAACAACTCACTTGTATTAAACTATCACATAATAATGCACTTGTATTAAACTATCACATAACAACGCACCTGTATTAAACTATCACACAACAGCGCCCTTTTATTTACTATCACATAACAACGCACCTGTATTAAACTATCACATAACAACTCACTTGTATTAAACTATCACATAACATCCCACTTGTATTAAAATATCACATAACAACGCACCTGTATTAAACTATCACATAACAACTCACTTGTATTAAACTATCACATAACAACGCCCCTATATTAAACTATCACATAACAACTCACTTGTATTAAACTATCACATGGCAACGCCCTTGTATTAAACTATCACATAACAACTTATTTGTATTAAACTATCACATAGCAACTCATTTGTATTAAACTATCACATAACAACTCACTTGTAAATAAACTATCACACAACAGCGCCCTTTTATTAAACTATCACATAACAACTCACCTGTATTAAACTATCAAACAACAGCGCCCTTTTATTAAACTATCACATAACAACGCACCTGTTTTAAACTATCACATAAAAACTCATTTGTATTAAACTATCACAAAGCAAGCAACGCACCTGTATTGAACTATCACATAATAACGCCCTTGTATTAAACTATAACATAATAATACCCTTGTTTTAAACTATCACATAAAAACTCATTTGTATTAAACTATCACAAAGCAAGCAACGCACCTGTATTAAACTATCACATAATAGCGCCCTTGTATTAAACTATCACATAATAACGCCGTTGTATTAAACTATCACATAATAACGCCGTTGTATTTAACTATCACATAATAACGCCTTTGTATTAAACTATCACATAATAACGCCGTTGTATTTAACCATCACATAATAACGCCGTTGTATTAAACTATCACATACTTACGCCGTTGTATTTAACCATCACATACTAACGCCGTTGTATTAAAATATCACATAATAACACCGTTGTATTAAACCATCACATAATAACGCCGTTGTATTAAACTATCACATAATAACGCCGTTGTATTAAACTATCACATAATATTGCCCTTGTATTAAACTATCACATAATAACGCCCTTGTATTAGACTATCACATAATAGCGCCCTTGTATTAAACTATCACATAATAGCGCCGTTATATTTAACTATCACATAATAACGCCGTTGTATTAAAATATCACATAATAGAGCCCTTGTATTAAACTATCACATAATAACGCCGTTGTATTAAACTTTCACATAATAACGCCGTTGTATTAAACTATCACATAATAACGCTTGGGCTTTAATGAAATACTTCTTGAGTGGCCGAGTAATAAAATGGGGGTAAAGTACGTGAAACACCAAAAAAAATTTATCACGAATTTTTAAACAAAATTACATAATCATGACTGTTTTTATCAACCAAAATAAAATATAATTAATTAAAAAAATAGAACACTTTGCAATGCAAATGCGGAGTGATGCATCAAACTCACGATCATGATAGTTAAATATACTCCGTGACATGTAAAGCTGTATTAATATTTACAGTTTGGTATGCTATCTTAAGGAAACTCAACTGATATGCACTTTGCATATCCAAGATTTCAGTAGCCTGAGGCTGTTATAATGAAAGTAAACACGGAACACACACATATCAATGCTCACCCGTTGTCTGTTGTCTGTTGCAATTATCACACGTGAAGTTTTAGCATAATTGATTCATCCATGAAGGCGGTAAGCATGGTTCAGTAAAAACGCCGAACTGTAAATAAATTTGTTAGCTGGACCTGACATTTATCGTGTAATGTATGGATCGCCAACTGACTGTCTTGGTCAGTATAAGCGTTTGTTAACGCTTGCACTTTGCAAAGAGCATTTTGGCGAGCAAGAACAGTAAATTATGTTGCCACTGGACTCGTTAATTCCTCCGTTACTGCACCACTGGCTGGATAAGACGTTAAATTTCTCAGTGGTCTACGTTGGTTCTCGTGTTGTAGATATTTGATTGATTACGTCAACTATAGTAGTAGGTTCCCGTTGTAATTGTAGACATTTGATTGACTACGTCGACTATAGTAGTAGGTTCCCGTTGTAATTGTAGACATTTGATTGACTACGTCGACTATAGTAGTAGGTTCCCGTTGTAATTGTAGACATTTGATTGACTACGTCGACTATAGTAGTAGGTTCCCCGTTGTAATTGTAGATATTTGATTGACTACGTCGACTATAGAAGTTGGTTCCCCGTTGTAATTGTAGACATTTGATTGACTACGTCGACTATAGTAGTAGGTTCCCCGTTGTAATTGTAGATATTTGATTGACTACGTCAACTATAGTAGTAGGTTCCCCGTTGTAATTGTAGACATTTGATTGACAACGTCGACTGTAGTAGTAGGTTCCCGTTGTAATTGTAGATATTTGATTGATTACGTCAACTATAGTAGTAGGTTCCCCGTTGTAATTGTAAATATTTGATTGACTACGTCGACTATAGTAGTAGGTTCCCCGCTGTAATTGTAGACATTTGATTGACTACGTCGACTATAGTAGTAGATTCCCCGTTGTAATTGTAAATATTTGATTGACTACGTCGACTATAGTAGTAGGTTCCCCGTTGTAATTGTAGACATTTGATTGATAGTGTCAACTATAGTAGTAGGTTCCCCGTTGTTATTGTAGATATTTGACTAACTACGTCGACTATAGTAGTAGGTTCCCCCTTGTAATTGTAGACATTTGATTGACTACGTCAAATATAGTAGTAGGTTCCCCGTTGTAATTGTAGATATTTGATTGACTACGTCGACTATAGTAGTAGGTTCCCCCTTGTAATTGTGGACATTTGATTGACTACGTCGACTATAGTAGTAGGTTCCCCGTTGTAATTGTAGATATTTGATTGACTACGTCGACTATAGTAGTAGGTTCCCCGTTGTAATTGTAGACATTTGATTGACTACGTCGACTATAGTAGTAGGTTCCCCGTTGCAATTGTAGACATTTGATTGACTACGTCGACTATAGTAGTAGGTTCCCCGTTGTAATTGTAGATATTTGATTGACTACGTCGACTATAGTAGTAGGTTCCCCGTTGTAATTGTAGTAGTAGGTTCCCCGTTGTAATTGTAGACATTTGATTGATAGTGTCAACTATAGTAGTAGGTTCCCCGTTGTATTTGTAGATATTTGACTGACTACGTCGACTATTGTGGTAGGTTCCCCGTTCGATGAATGCACCGTTGCTTAGCTGTCGTTTATAGTACCGTTGTTAGTTTAGTTACTGCTTAAGTTCTTGTGTCGAACAATCCTTTTTAGGGTCACGTTAAAAAATTTAAACAAATGATATTTTAAAATAGATGTCTACACCAATCATCAATGCAGAGACTTCCGCAATACATTACTCATCACATAACATAGAAATCATCCATTTCACTAATTATCCTATTTATCTACTTTGAAGACTGTAGCAGAGTTGCATACGTCCTTCCTCGAGTATATTGACATTCCCCCCAAAATATGAAGAATATCAATTAAATAAAATTAATAGATAATAGTATGTGTCTGCATGGATTTTTATGGGATAAATACCCTGATTAAATGTAAAGCAATAATTCAAAACTTTGACCATAAAATGATTGATATTGATAAATGTATTAAATCTATAAAGTCAAGCTGGATAATATTTTTTGAATTGACATTTCTAACTGTCAGAAATACATCCAGCACTGATATTTGCCTTGTTAGCAATACAGAATGTTTCGTTCGACTTTATCAAGCCTGATACTTTGCAGCTGTGACACCTGTAACGAAAGCATCGTCTGTCATAGGTTATGTCACTGAAACGCCTCATAGCGGTACAGATGGCGCCAGTGACATATCTACATCGACAATACTCCTAGATCATACAGGTAATATACAACTAATAAGTTTAATTTTATAAAAAGTTACTTTTGCAATTGTTGTGATCCATTATGAAATCCATTTGCCCGTTATTAATTATTTATAATATTCACTTTACCTCTCGAATGATATACCACCAATGTAATGATGCATTTGCATATTGCTCTCATTCGCAACAAAGAATACTTCAAACCAGATTATTCATTGCTATTAATCCAATATACGCTATAGCGAAACGACGTCATCCTATTCTCGATGGACCAATATGATGGTAATATGGTAGCAGGGCTACGATCAGAACCTTTAAACATGTTAACTCTCTAAAACAATTCTGTCTGATCGTGTTTCCGGTTTCCACGATAACAATTGACGTAATGACTCCACATGCCGCTGCTGTCTTGTACACCAGTACACTGATTGCTGATGTTGATTACAGTTGACATAGTGATTCCAAATGCCGCTGCTGTCCTGTACACTACTAAAAAAATTGCTGATGTTGATTACAGTTGACGTAGTGACTCCACATGCCGCTGCTGTCCTGTACACTGGTACACAAATTGCTGATGTTGGTTACAGTTGACGTAGTGACTCCACATGCCGCTGCTGTCCTGTACACTGGTACACAAATTGCTGATGTTGGTTACAGTTGACGTAGTGACTCCACATGCCGCTGCTGTCCTGTACACTGGTACACAAATTGCTGATGTTGGTTACAGTTGACGTAGTGACTCCACATGCCGCTGCTGTCCTGTACACTGGTACACAAATTGCTGCTGCTGATTACAGTTGACGTTGTGATTCTACATGCAGCTGCTGACTAGTACACTGGAACACAGATTGCTGCTGCTGATTACAGTTGACGTAGTGATTCCACATGCCGCTGCTGTCCTGTACTCTGGTACACAAAATGCTGATGATGATTACAGTTGACGTAGTGACACCACATGACGCTTCTGTCTTGTACACTGGTACACAAATTGCTGCTGCTGATAACAGTTGACGTAGTGACTCCACATGACGCTGCTGTCTTGTACACTGGTACACAGATTGCTGCTGCTGATTACAGTTGACGTAGTGACTAAACATGACGCTTCTGTCTTGTACACTGCTACACAGATTACTGCTGCTGATAACATTTGACGTAGTGACTCCACATGACGCTGCTGTCTTGTACACTGGTACACAGATTGCTGCTGCTGATTACAGTTGACGTAGTCACTCCACATGCCGCTGCTGTCCTGTACACTGGTACACAAATTGCTGATGTTGATTACAGATGAGTTAGTGACTCCACATGCCGCTGCTGTCCTGTACACTGGTACAAAAATTGCTGATGTTGATTACAGTTGAGTTAGTGACTCCACATGCCGCCGCTGTCCTGTACACTGGTACACAGATTGCTGCTGCTGATTACAGTTGACGTAGTGACTCCACATACCTCTGCTTTCCTGTACACTGGTATACAAATTGATGATGCTGATTACAGTTGAGGTAGTGACTCCACATGACGCTGCTGTCCTGAACACTGGTACACAGATTGCTGCTACTGATTACAGTTGGCGTAGTGATTCCACATACCGCTGCTGTCCTGTACACTGGTAGACAAATTGCTACTGCTGATTACAGTTGACGTAGTGATTCCACATGCCACTGCTGTCCTGTACACTGGTACACAAATTGCTGCTGCTGATTTCAGTTGACGTAGTGATTCCACATGCCGCTGCTGTCCTGTACACTGGTACACAGATTGCTGCTGCTGATAACAGTTGACGTAGTGATTACACATACCGCTGCTGTCCTGTACACTGAAACACAGGTTGCTGCTGCTGATTAAAGTTGACGTAATGACTCCACATGCCGCTGCTGTCCTGTACACTGGTACACAGATTGCTGATGTTGATTACAGTTGACATAGTGACTCCACATGCCTACGCTCTCCTGTACACTGGTACAAATATGGCTGCTGCTGATTACAGCTGACGTAGTGATTCCACATACCACTGCTGTCCTGTACACTGGTACACAGATTGCTGATGTTGATAACAGTTGTCGTAGTGATTCCACATGCAGCTGCTGTCCTGTACACTTGTACACAAATTGCTGACGTTGGTTACAGTTCACGTAGTAATTCCACATGATGCTGCTGTCCCGTACACTGGTGCACAGATTGCTGCTGTTGATTGCAGTTGACATAGTGACTCCACATGCCGCTGCTGTCTTGTACACTGGTACAACGATTGCTACTGCTGATTACCGTTGACATAGTGACTCCACATGCCGCTGCTGTCCTGTACACTCGTACACAGATTTCTGCTGTTGATTACAGTTGACGCAGTGATTCCGCATGCCACTGCTGTCCTGTGCACTGCTACAAAGATTTCTGCTGTTGATTACAGTTGACGTTGTGATTCAACATGACGCTGCTCATCTGTATACTGAAACACAGTTTGCTACTGCTGATTACAGTTCACGTAGTGACTCCACATGCCGCAGCTGTCCTGTACACTGGTGCACAGATTGCTGCTGTTGGTTACAGTTGACATAGTGATTCCACATGACGCTGCTGTCCTGTACACTGGGACACAGATTGCTGCTGTTGATTACAGTTGACGTAGTGATTCTACATGATGCTGCTGTCCCGTACACTGGTACACAGATTGCTGCTGTTGATTACAGTTGACATAATGATTCTACATGATGCTGCTGTCCTTTGCACTGGTACACAGATTGCTGCTGCTGATAACAATTGACGTAGTGATTCCACATGCTCTTGCTCTCATGTACACTGAAACACAGATTGCTGCTGTTGATTACACTTGATGTAGTGATTCCACATGCCGCTGCTGTCCTGAACAATGGTACACAGATTGCTGCTGTTGATTACAGTTAACATAGTGATTCCACATGCCGCCTCTGTCCTGTACACTGGAACACAGATTGCTGCTGCTGATTACAGTGGACGTAGTGACTCCACATACCGCTGCTGTCCTGTACACTGGTGCACAGATTTCTGCTGTTGATTACAGTTGACATAGTGATTCCACATGCCGCTGCTGTCCTGTACACTGGAACACAGATTGCTGCTGTTGATTACAGTTGACGTAGTGATTCTACATGATGCTACTGTCCTGTACACTGGAACACAGATTGCTGCTGCTGATTACAGTTGACGTAGTGACTCCACATACCGCTGCTGTCCTGTACACTGGTACACAGATTGCTGCTGTTGATTAAAGTTGACATAGTGATTCCACATGCCGCTGCAATCCTGTACACTGTAACACAGATTGCTGCTTTTGATTACAGTTGACGTAGTGACTCCACATACCGCTGCTATCCTGTACACTGGTACACAGATTGCTGCTGCTGATAACAGTTGACGTAGTGATTACACATACCGCTGCTGTCCTGTACACTGAAACACAGGTTGCTGCTGCTGATTAAAGTTGACGTAATGACTCCACATGCCGCTGCTGTCCTGTACACTGGTACACAGATTGCTGATGTTGATTACAGTTGACATAGTGACTCCACATGCCTACGCTCTCCTGTACACTGGTACAAATATGGCTGCTGCTGATTACAGCTGACGTAGTGATTCCACATACCACTGCTGTCCTGTACACTGGTACACAGATTGCTGATGTTGATAACAGTTGTCGTAGTGATTCCACATGCAGCTGCTGTCCTGTACACTTGTACACAAATTGCTGACGTTGGTTACAGTTCACGTAGTAATTCCACATGATGCTGCTGTCCCGTACACTGGTGCACAGATTGCTGCTGTTGATTGCAGTTGACATAGTGACTCCACATGCCGCTGCTGTCTTGTACACTGGTACAACGATTGCTACTGCTGATTACCGTTGACATAGTGACTCCACATGCCGCTGCTGTCCTGTACACTCGTACACAGATTTCTGCTGTTGATTACAGTTGACGCAGTGATTCCGCATGCCACTGCTGTCCTGTGCACTGCTACAAAGATTTCTGCTGTTGATTACAGTTGACGTTGTGATTCAACATGACGCTGCTCATCTGTATACTGAAACACAGTTTGCTACTGCTGATTACAGTTCACGTAGTGACTCCACATGCCGCAGCTGTCCTGTACACTGGTGCACAGATTGCTGCTGTTGGTTACAGTTGACATAGTGATTCCACATGACGCTGCTGTCCTGTACACTGGGACACAGATTGCTGCTGTTGATTACAGTTGACGTAGTGATTCTACATGATGCTGCTGTCCCGTACACTGGTACACAGATTGCTGCTGTTGATTACAGTTGACATAATGATTCTACATGATGCTGCTGTCCTTTGCACTGGTACACAGATTGCTGCTGCTGATAACAATTGACGTAGTGATTCCACATGCTCTTGCTCTCATGTACACTGAAACACAGATTGCTGCTGTTGATTACACTTGATGTAGTGATTCCACATGCCGCTGCTGTCCTGAACAATGGTACACAGATTGCTGCTGTTGATTACAGTTAACATAGTGATTCCACATGCCGCCTCTGTCCTGTACACTGGAACACAGATTGCTGCTGCTGATTACAGTGGACGTAGTGACTCCACATACCGCTGCTGTCCTGTACACTGGTGCACAGATTTCTGCTGTTGATTACAGTTGACATAGTGATTCCACATGCCGCTGCTGTCCTGTACACTGGAACACAGATTGCTGCTGTTGATTACAGTTGACGTAGTGATTCTACATGATGCTACTGTCCTGTACACTGGAACACAGATTGCTGCTGCTGATTACAGTTGACGTAGTGACTCCACATACCGCTGCTGTCCTGTACACTGGTACACAGATTGCTGCTGTTGATTAAAGTTGACATAGTGATTCCACATGCCGCTGCAATCCTGTACACTGTAACACAGATTGCTGCTTTTGATTACAGTTGACGTAGTGACTCCACATACCGCTGCTATCCTGTACACTGGTACACAGATTGCTGCTGCAGTTTACAGTTGAGGTAATGACTCCACATACCGCTGCTATCCTGTACAATGGTACGCAGATTACTGCTGTTGATTACAGTTGACGTAGTGACACCACTTACCGCTGCTGTCCTGTACACTGGTATATAGATTGCTGCTGCTGATTACAGTTGACGTAGTGACTCCACATGCCGCTGCTGTCTTGTACACTGGTAGACAGATTGCTGCTGCTGATTACAGTTGACATAGTGATTCCACATGCCACTGCTGTCCTGTACACTGGTACACAGATTTCTGCTGCTGATTACAGTTGACATAGTGATTCCACATACCGCTGCTGTCCTGTACACTGGTACACAGATTGCTGCTGCTGATTACAGTTGACATAGTGATTCCACATGCCACTGCTGTCCTGTACACTGGTACACAGATTTCTGCTGCTGATTACAGTTGACGTAGTGATTCCACATGCCACTGCTGTCCTGTGCACTGCTACAAAGATTGCTGCTGTTGATAACAGTTGACGTTGTGATTCAACATGACGCTGCTCTTCTGTATACTGAAACACAGTTTGCTACTGCTGAATACAGTTGACGTAGTGACTCCACATGGCGCAGCTGTCCTGTACACTGGTGCACAGATTGCTACTGTTGATTACAGCTGACATAGTGATTCCACATGCCGCTGCTGTCCTGTACACTGGAACAATAATTGCTGCTGTTGATTACAGTTGACGTAGTGATTCCACATGACGCCGCTGTCCCGTACACTGGTACACAGATTGCTGCTGTTGATTACAGTTGACGTAGTGACACCACTTACCGCTGCTGTCCTGTACACTGGTATATAGATTGCTGCTGCTGATTACAGTTGACGTAGTGACTCCACATGCCGCTGCTGTCTTGTACACTGGTAGACAGATTGCTGCTGCTGATTACAGTTGACATAGTGATTCCACATGCCACTGCTGTCCTGTACACTGGTAGACAGATTGCTGCTGCTGATTACAGTTGACATAGTGATTCCACATGCCACTGCTGTCCTGTACACTGGTACACAGATTTCTGCTGCTGATTACAGTTGACGTAGTGATTCCACATGCCACTGCTGTCCTGTGCACTGCTACAAAGATTGCTGCTGTTGATAACAGTTGACGTTGTGATTCAACATGACGCTGCTCTTCTGTATACTGAAACACAGTTTGCTACTGCTGAATACAGTTGACGTAGTGACTCCACATGGCGCAGCTGTCCTGTACACTGGTGCACAGATTGCTACTGTTGATTACAGCTGACATAGTGATTCCACATGCCGCTGCTGTCCTGTACACTGGAACAATAATTGCTGCTGTTGATTACAGTTGACGTAGTGATTCCACATGATGCCGCTGTCCCGTACACTGGTACACAGATTGCTGCTGTTGATTACAGTAGACATAGTGATTCCACATGCCGTTTTTCTCCTGTACACTGAAACACAGATTGTTGCTGTTGATTACAGTTGACATAGTGATTCCACATGCCGCTGCTGTCCTGTACACTGGAACACAGATTGCTGCTGTTGATTATATTTGACGTAGTGACTCCACATACCGCTGCTGTCCTGTACACTGGTACACAGATTGCTGCTGTTGTTTACAGTTGACATAGTGGCTCAACATAACGGTCCTGTCCTGTACACTGGTACACAGATTGCTGCTGTTGATTGCAGTTGACGTAGTGACATAACATACCGCTGCTGTCCTGTACACTGGTACACAGATTGCTGCTGTTGATTGCAGTTGACATAGTGAACCCACATGCCACTGCTGTCCTGTACACTGGTACACAGATAGCTGCTGCTGATTACAGTTGACGTAGTGATTCCACATACCGCTGCTGTCCTGTACACCGGTACACAGATTGCTGCTGTTGATTACAGTTGACGTAGTGATTCTCCATGCCGCTGCTGTCCTGTACACTGGTACACAGATTGCTGCTGCTGATTACTGTTGACGTAGTGACTCCAAATGCCGCTGCTGTCCGGTACACTGGTACACAGATTATTGATGTTGATTACAATTGAAGTAGTGACTCCACATGCCACTGCTGTTCTGTACTATAGTACAAAGATTGCTACTGCTGATTACCGTCGACATTGTGACTCCACATGCCGCTACTGTCCTGTACACTGGTACACAGATTGGTACTGCTGATTACAATTGACATAGTTACTCCACATGCCGCTGCTGTCCTGTACACTGAAACAAAGACTGCTGCTGTTGATTACAGTTGACGTAGTGACTCAACATGCCGCTTCTGCCCTGTACACTGGTACACAGATTGCTACTGCTGATTACTGTTGATATAGTGACTCCACATGCCGCTGCTGTCTTGTACACTGGTACAAGGATTGCTACTGCTGATTACAGTTGACATAGTGACTCCACATGCCTCTACTGTCCTGTACACTGGTACACAGATTGCTGCTGTTGATTACAGTTGACGTAGTGATTCCACATGCCGCTGCTGTCCTGTACACTGGTACACAGATTGCTGCTGCTGATTACTGTTGACGTAGTGACTCCACATGCCGCTGCTGTCCGGTACACTGGTACACAGATTGCTGATGTTGATTACAATTGAAGTAGTGACTCCACATGCCACTGCTGTTCTGTACTATAGTACAAAGATTGCTACTGCTGATTACCGTCGACATAGTGACTCCACATGCCGCTACTGTCCTGTACACTGGTACACAGATTGGTACTGCTGATTACAGTTGACATAGTGACTCCACATGCCGTTGCTCTCCTGTACACTGAAACAAAGATTGCTGATGTTGATTACAGTTGAAATAGTGACTCCACATGTCGCTGCTGTCCTGTACACTGAAACAAAGACTGATGCTGTTGATTAAAGTTGACATAGTGATTCAACATGCCACTGCTGTCCTGTACACTGGTACACAGATTTCTGCTGCTGATTACAGTTGACGTAGTGATTCCACATGCCACTGCTGTCCTGTACACTGGTACAATGACTGCTGCTGTTGATTAAAGTTGGCATACCGCTGCTGTCCTGTACACTGGTACAAATATTGCTTCTGTTAATGCACTTGGCATGCTGCTGCTGTCCTGTTCACTGGTACAAAGATTGGTGCTGTTTATTAGAGTTGACGTAGTGATTCCATATGCCGCTGCTGCCTCTACGCTGGTACACAGATTGCTGCAGTTGATTACAGTTGACGTAGTGACTCCACATGCCACTGCTGTCCTGTACACTGGTACAAAGATTGCTGATGACGATTAGAGTTGACGTAGTGACTCACATGCCGCTGCTGTCCTGTACGCTGGTACAAAGATTGCTACTCTTTTGTAGACTGGTACAAAAATTGCTGCTGTTGATTACAGTAGACGTAGTGACGTCACAAGCCTATGCTGTCCTCTACACTGGTAGGATATGATTGCTACTTTCCTGTAAGCTGGAAAAAGATTGCTGCTGTTGATTTCTCTTGACGTAGTAACTCCATGTGCCCTGCTGTCCTGTACACTGGTACAAAGATAAGTGCTCTCCTGTACACTGGTACTAAAATTGCTGCTGTTGATTACAGTTAACATAGTGACCTCAAATGCCCCTACTGTCCTGTACAATGGTAAACCGATAGGTGCTATCGATTACAGTTGGCATGCCGCTGCTGTCCTGTACACTAGTACAAAGATTGCAGTGTTGATTACAGTTGACGTAGTGACTCCTCATGCCTCTGCTTTCCAGTACACCGGTACAAAGATAGCTGTTGTCCTGTACACTAGTACAAAGATTGCAGTGCTGATTACAGTTGACGTAGTGACTCCTCATGCCTCTGCTTTCCAGTACACCGGTACAAAGATTGCTGTTGTCCTGTACACTGGTACAACGATTTATGCTGTTGAATACAGTTGGCACGCCACAACTGTCCTGTACACTGGTACAAATATTGCTGCTGTCCTGTACACTGTTAAAAAGATTGCTGCTGTTGATTACAGTTGACGTAGTGACTCTTCATGCCTCTGCTGTCCTGTATACTTGTAGAAATATTGCTGTTGTTCTGTACACTGGTACAACGATTGGTGCTGTTGATTACAGTTGGCATGCCGCAGCTGTCCTGTACACTGGTACAAAGATTGCTTCTGTTGATTACAGTTGGCATGCCGCAGCTGTCCTGTACACTGGTACAAAGATTACTGCTGTTGATTACAGTTGGTATACTGCAGCTGTCCTGAACACTGGTACAAAGATTACTGCTGTTGATTACAATTGGTATACTGCAGCTGTCCTGTACACTGGTACAAATATTGCTGCTGTCCTGTACACTGGTACAAATATTGCTGCTGTTGATTACAGTTGGCATGCCGCAACTGTCCTGTACACTGGTACACAGATTGCTGCCGTAGATTACAGTTTGTATACCGTAGCTGTCCTGTACACTGGTAAAAAGATTGCTGCTGTTCTGTACACTGGTACAAATATTGATGCTGTTGATTACAGTTGACGTAGTGATCTACTTGCCTCTGCTATCCTATATACTGGTACACATATTGCTACTGTCCTGTATAACGGTACAACAATTGCTGCTGTTGTTTACAGTTGGCATGCCGCAGCTGTCCTGTACACTGCTACAAAGATTGCTGCTGTTGATTACAGTTGACGTAGTGACTCCACATGCCTCTGCTCTCCTGTACACTGATACAATGCCTGCTACTGTTGATTACAGTTGACGTAGTGACTCCACATGCCGGTGTTGTCCTGTACACTGTTACAAAGATTGCTGCTGTCCTGTACATTGGTACATAGATTGCTTCTGTCGATTAATGTTCACGTAGAGACGTCACATACCGCTACTGTACTGTATACTGGTACACAGATTGCTTTTGTTGATTACAGTTGACGTAGTGACTCTACATGCCGCTGCTGTCCTGTTTACGTGTACAAAGATTGCTGCTGTTGATTACAGTTGACGTAGTGACTCCTCATGCCGCTGCTGTCCTGTACACTGGTACACAGATTGCTGATGCTGGTTACAGTTGACGTAGTGACTCCACATGCCGCTGCTGTCCTGTTTACTGGTACAAAGATTGCTGCTGTTGATTACAGTTGACGTAGTGACTCCACATGCCGCTGCTGTCCTCTACACTGGTACACAGATTGCTGATGCTGGTTACAGTTGACGTAGTGATTCCACATGCCGCTGCTGTCCTGTACACTGGTACACAGATTGCTGCTGTTGGTTACAGTTGACGTAGTGACTCCACATGCCGCTGCTGTCCTGTACACTGGTACACAGATTGCTGATGCTGGTTACAGTTGACGTAGTGACTCCACATGCCGCTGCTGTCCTGTACACTGGTACACAGATTGCTGCTGTTGGTTACAGTTGACGTAGTGACTCCACATGCCGCTGCTGTCCTGTACACTGGTACACAGATTGCTGCTGTTGGTTACAGTTGACGTAGTGATTCCACATGCCGCTGCTGTCCTGTTAACTGGTACAAAGATTGCTGCTGCTGGTTACAGTTGGCGTGGTGACTCCACATGCCGCTGCTGTCCTGTTTACTGGTACAAAGATTGCTGCTGTTGATTACAGTTGACGTAGTGACTCGACATGCCGCTGCTGTCCTGTACGCTGGTACACAGATTGCTGATGTTGATTGCAGTTGACGTAGTGATTCCACATGCCGCTGCTGTCCTGTACACTGGTACACAGGTACAAAGATTGCTGCTGTTGATTACAGTTGACGTAGTGACTCCACATGCCTCTGCTCTCCTGTACACTGATACAATGCCTGCTACTGTTGATTACAGTTGACGTAGTGACTCCACATGCCAGTGTTGTCTTGTTCACTGTTACAAAGATTGCTGCTGTCCTGTACATTGGTACATAGATTGCTTCTGTCGATTAATGTTCACGTAGAGACGTCACATACCGCTACTGTACTGTACACTGGTACACAGATTGATGTTGTTAATTACAGTTGACGTTGTGACTCCACATACCGCTACTGTACTGTACACTGGTACACAGATTGCTGCTGTTGGTTACAGTTGACGTTGTGACTCCACATGCCGCTGCTGTCCTGTTAACTGGTACAAAGATTGCTGCTGTTGGTTACAGTTGACGTAGTGACTCCACATGCCGCTGCTGTCCTGTACACTGGTACAAAGATTGCTGCTGTTGGTTACAGTTGACGTTGTGACTCCACATGCCGCTGCTGTCCTGTTAACTGGTACAAAGATTGCTGCTGTTGGTTACAGTTGACGTTGTGACTCCACATGCCGCTGCTGTCCTGTACACTGGTACAAATTTGGCTGCTGCTGATTACAGTTGACGTAGTGATACCACATGCCACTGGTGTTTTGTACACTGGTACAAAGATTGCTGCTGTTGGTTACAGTTGACGTAGTGACTCCACATGCCGCTGCTGTCCTGTACACTGGTACACAGATTGCTGATGTTGATTACAGTTGACGTTGTGACATGCCGCTGCTGTCCTGTTAACTGGTACAAAGATTGCTGATGCTGGTTACAGTTGGCGTGGTGACTCCACATACCGCTGCTGCCCTGTTTACTGGTACAAAGATTGCTGCTGTTGATTACAATTGACGTAGTAACTCCACATGCCTCTGCTGTCCTGTACACTGGTACAAAGTTTGCTGCTGCCGGTACCATGGGCCCTTCTCGATCTTGAAATATTCGCCTGTTTTGGCAATTATGCTCCTGGCTTGACTATCACATGTCCCTGTGGATATGGTTGTTTCGTTACATATAGTGCACGACTTACAAAGTGATCCTGTGCTTTCATTGTCCAACAGTTCTATTAGTATACGATAAACTTTACCCGTTTATTCTTTTCCCGTGTAGTATTTAACATATTAACCATTAAATCTGATATCATACTAAATAACACCACATAATTCGGGATGTTCTATATAAAAATAAAATGTCGTCGTTTCACAATAGGTTATACCATTCATACTTTGTTTTGACAAATGTTATTTACATGAATAAAAATAAGGAACACAATATACCTATTACCTACATGCATATATCCGTTTGGCTGCTGCTCAGAAACATGTTTTGTTCTTTTGTTAACTAATATAGAAAATATATTATTTGCATTACAAAATCATTTCATGTACTAGTACTGTAAATGTCCATTAAAAGGTGAATATAACATCCAAAATGTGTCTTTGTTAAATCAATATATCATTATATTTACAGTAAAAACTTGCTCTGTAATGAAAAGAGTGTGTTCCCCGGGCTGGTATGGCTGTGTTTACGGATTTGATGGTAAAGGTTTGCGATTTGGTGATGGTGGCGGCAACTACTATTGTCCTAGTACAGTATTCGGGGGATGTGTTAACAAACTACGAGAATGTTTCGAGGATACATGTTGTCAAACACGGGTAAACAATGGAAGTTGTGGTTTGTGGTTAAAATGGAATATTGTAGAATGCTTAGATTTTTTGGCAAATTATACAAAAATATAAGTAAAAAGGAGGCCTTTCAGACGATTTTTGTAAAATAAAAGTAAATTTGACATGTAAAATATTAAGTTTTTATTTCAAAAATACCTACTGAAGATTCATTTTATTTGCATAGCAAACATCCATATTTATATAAAAAGTCATGTATTGACTTTAATGAAATTAAATATACAGTCAAATTACAAAAAAATGATATATATAAGTGTTTCGTATCTAAACTTTTACTCATTAGTATTAAAACTTTTGTTCATAAGTATTTAAACTTTTGCTCATTAGTATCTAAACTTTTGTTCATTATTTCCAATTTAGTTAGCGACCTGTACAAGATTCGATGTATGAATCTTCTTGATTGTGGAAATGGACGCTGCATCAATATCTCCACGATGTGTGACGGAGATTTGGACTGCGATAATGGAATAGACGAACACAATTGTAGTGAGTACAGTGACATGTGGTGTAGTGGATCAAGCTATAATTGTCACTACTCATACATATTTCCAGCCTGGAGAGCCTCTATACGAAATATATGTTATATCTATCATATTTAAATAACTTATAAGAGAATCAAATCTATGACACATGCTTTGTTCCTGTAATTATGTTTGTGATTTGGTTTGAATACTATCTACACTCATGAGGTTAAAGAAGACAAAATATCAATTTGTTCCGTGCATATCAGAAAATTTAAATCCTTTGAATGAAATTATCACGGAGCACTGGGTAGTCTCAGTCCACTAATTATGATTCAATTCCCGCGTATTTTGGAAGTAGTTGCTGTACAAGCTATTGGTGTCACATTGTATATTTCTTCATGATATAGCAGTGCTAATACTTACACCCAATCCCAATTTCATTTTCATATTAACATTGTTATGACAGTTGAAAAATGGACTTTGTATGTGCAATTTTCAGAAAGAAACTGTTCGGACATAACAAGCTTTGACTGTGGAAATGGAGAATGCGTACGTTATGAATTGCTTTGCGGCAGGTACCCACATTGTAGCAATGGTTTTGACGAAGACGACTGTGGTAGGTTTAATGATGAGCAACTGATTGGTCAAGTTTAAATTTATATACATTTGCATCATTAATTGTAGTTTTTTGGTTTGTTTGTTTATATTTCAATGAGTCTTAACGCCATTTTCGTTACATGACATATTATATATGCATATCCAGTTTATTGGTGCAAGACGACCTCAGAAAGAATCAAGGTAGAACCACCACCGTCTTTCCGCACTCTTATCCATGAAAACAACGATGAGAGTTAAGTGGTCATTAGAGATGGTACCTGATTATGTAAGATAATAAATGTCATGCTAGGATGAACATGTTAACTATATTTAACATTTGTAAGACTAAAAACACGCTGTGTTATGAATATCGACGGCAAGTACTGTGTTGCGTTTGTCAGAGAGTGATGTTGATATAAGTGTCTGAAGTCACCATGCACCTTAATTAAGAGGATACTTTGTCATCAATAAGTATAGCGGCATCAATGATGGAACAGCATTTATTAAAGTTGTTTGTTTCTTGAGTTTTTACTATATTTCATATGCCACAAGCTATGGTGTTTGATATTGGGGTGGGTTGGGGCTGATGACCCGGTGGAAATGTGAGGGTTCGGACGCCTGTTGCAATGGCAGAGGCCTTCAGCAATGCTAAATACATAACACAAACGGATCTAATCCTTCTTGAAGTCTTGAATTCTCGAAAATATTATGTCACTCCACATTTGGGGGTTGTTTGGAACCCCGACCATTTTTAGAAATATTGCAAATCGGCTTATGAAATGCATTTAAAAGAGTATTTGATATTTTCTTTATTTGTACGGATTTCAAATCATTTTGATATGAATTTGGTAAGTTGCAGAAAACATATTAACAGTTAATCGATATATTTTATATGAAAGATACTGATGTTATGGAGCATTGCAAAGGGGACGAAAGCGAGGCTACTTACTTCTTTGGGTTAAAAGAAAGAAAGGTTGATCAGTAAGTATGATATATATATATATGGAGATAATTATTTGTGAATAACCAAGACATATATATATATGTTTTTTTTGTCATTTTTACATTAAAACTTTCTGTTATTTTGTGCATTTTCTACTAAGAGAACTTTAGTGATGAAAACACTCTGAAGTCATATGTATGACACGACAAATAGTTTAATGTTCAATATATGTGATTCGTATTTTCCAAGGTTATGTTTGTTTCTATTGTATCTTGTTGCATGGTTGTTGGTATTACTTTGATTTCATTTCATAATAACCATGGATTTTTAACTACAATCGCATAGCTAGATCCTTGTCGATATTACAAATTATAGAATACACATGAACGTAGTCAGTAAAGATAAAGTTGGAACATAAATTGCAAAAGATGAATACAAAATTTACAACAACAAATACTAAACTATACAGATGTCGAATATAAAATACAAATAAAACAATCACAAATTCAAAATACCGTAGACGAAATGAACTTCACAAAGATGTGACGACACTTGCTTAGGGTATTTAAGAAACATCCACAAAAAGTGCATAATATTTCCACCACAGGCTAGGGCGGCCTATAAAATTGAATTTATAAAAGAAAAATAACATGCTCACCAAACAATTATCTACCCTTAAAATGTTTACCACAACATACATGTAACAAAGTATAACTTTTTATTTAGAATAATATTGACTAATCCATTTGTCCTCATTATTAATCTGCTTAATGTACATGAACACTTATCAGTTAATAACTTGTGTGATAGATCTAGGAGATCAGAGAGATAATTATACGTTAAATCCATCTAACACTATTCCCATGTTAGAATATATAATTTTTATTAAATGAACTACAAACGAAGTAATGAGTTCGCGCTATTTTGTCATATGCAACTCCAATGTAATTTGGTTAAACAAGCAATAATCTATCAGTCCGATATTTTTAGGATAAAAAAATTAAGACTGATTATTTAAATGCTATCATATAAATAAAGTTATTTTATTAACTTTTGGTTCAGAAACATGTGTTCTTTACTGCTTCTGTAATATGTGTTTTACAGTCGGAATGTTCTTGTCGTTTAAATCGCATCCCGCGATAAATTCATCCTATTCTAAATCCGATAATTCCCGAGCGAGATGGCCGGAATGAATGAGCAGACCATATTTCATGGACAAGGCTATCGACACGACTGTCGTGTCGAATATTTTCCTTATCGGCACGACTGAATCATTTTAATTTACATAGCACATGGGTGAGGAGAAATAACGAATTGAGGGAATTAATATTAGACAAGACATGAAAGGGATAAATAAAAGGACAATAGACAAGACATGACACTACATACAACCAACAAATCAAAAGACAAGATAGTATAATACAACATGCAGAAGACAAGGCATCACAAGACAATCCCTCTGACAATACCAGGAAGGTTGCTATATGAAGGCATCAAAATAACACGAATTGTCCATGTCATAATAGAGATTTTAGTCGTACATCGCTGGCATACGCTTAAATTGTACCGCTGTAGTAAGGTTTTTATAGGAAATAAATTATTTGGCCTCTAACATCATGGCCTCTAATTCATATGCAAACTTTTATTCAGAGCATACTTTTTTATACAGCAAAATAACTAAATCACAATAATCGAGAGAACAATAAACATTTTAAAATATATAGTTTTTTTATATGGAAACAATTAGGTTGTGTGGGTAGCAATTTTTGTACTTACATTCCGGAATGTGTTAAAAACTCTGATTGGTGCATTGATAACACTCTAGAATAGCCTGTAATTTCGAAAGAGCCCATGAAAAATGAATTACATGAGTGACGGTTTTTATGTCCCCCTCAAACTTTACTTTAAGACAAACTTTTGAGTAGTTAGGTAGAAACAATGTATAAAGAAAAAGAAAACAGGACAAAACAAGCAACAACAATATATATATATATCCCTTTCTTTCTCCCTTCCTCTCTCTATATCTCTCTATATTTCTCTCATCTCTCTTTTTATTCATGTTTATCACAAACTAACCTTTGTTTACTATGTTTTGCAACCATTACGTATATTTTATAACACTTACGTGTAATACAACCATGAACGTCTTTGATTGGATGCCGATTCACCAGACCTTTGTATTAATTCGCGTTCTTGTACAACATAATTTTATCAAACTCACCCAAGATGGACTGATGGGTCTCCTCTGATATATACACCAGGGTACGTATAACATCATTGTCATAGTATAATACACACAGAGAATATAGACTGACTGATGGGTCATGTCTGATATATTCACCATGGTACGTATAACAATATTGTCAGAGAACGACACACACACAGAATATAGACAGACTGATTGGTCACCTCTGATATATACACCAGTGTACGTATAACATCATTGTCATAGTATAATATAGACGGACTGATGGGTCATGTCTGATATATACACCATGGTACGTATAACAATATTGTTAGAGAACAACACACACACAGAATATAGACAGACTGGTTGGTCACCTCTGATATATACACCAGTGTACGTATAACATCATTGTCAGAATATAATACACATAGAGAATATAGATGGACTGATGGGTCACCTCTGATATATACACCAGGGTACGTATATCATCATTGTCAGAGAACAATACACACAGAGAATATAGATGGACTGATAGGTCACCTCTGATATATGCACCAGGGCACATATAATATCATTGTCAGAGATTAATACAAACAGAAAATATAGACGGACTGATGGGTCACCTCTGATATATACACTAGGATATGTATAAAATTATTGTCAGAGAACAATACACACTGAGAACATAGACGGACTGATGGGTCATCTCTGATATAAACACCAGTGTACGTATAACATCATTGTCAGAATATAATACACACAGAGAATATAGAACGGCTGATGGGTCACCTTTGAGATATACACCAGGGTATGTATAATATCATTGTCAGAGTATAAAACACACAGAGAATATAGACGGACTGATGGGTCACCTCTGATATATACATCAGGGTACGTATAACATCATTGTCATAGTATAATACACACAGAGAATATAGACGGACTGATGGGTCACCTCTGATATATACACCAGGGTACGTATAATATCATTGTCAGAGAACAATACACATAGAAAATATAGATGGGCTGATGGGTCACCTCTGATATAAACAACAGGGTACGTATTGCATCATTAGCAGAGAACAAAACATACATAGATTATAGATGGACTGATAGGTCACCTCAGATATAAATACAGGGTACGTATTGCATCATTAGTCGAGAACAAAACATACATAAATTATAGATGGACTGATGGGTCACCTCCGATATATGCACCAGGGTACGTATAATATCGTTGTCATAGTATAATACACACAGAGAATATAAACGGACTGATGGGTCACCTCTGATATATACAACAGGGTACGTATAATATCATTGTCAGAGTATAAAACACACAGAGAATATAGACGGACTGATGGGTCACCTCCGATATATACACCAGGGTACGTATAACAGCATTGTCATAGTATAATACACACAGAGAATATAGACGGACTGATGGGTCACCTCTGATATATACACCAGGGTACGTATAATATCATTGTCAGGGAACAATACACACAGAAAATATAGATGGGGTGATGGGTCACCTCTGATATAAACAACAGGGTACGTATTGCATCATTAGCAGAGAACAAAACATACATAGATTATAGATGGACTGATAGGTCACCTCAGATATAAATACAGGGTACGTATTGCATCATTAGCCGAGAACAAAACATACATAAATTATAGATGGACTGATGGGTCACCTCCGATATATGCACCAGGGTACGTATAATATCGTTGCCATAGTATAATACACACAGAGAATATAAACGGACTGATGGGTCACCTCTGATATATACAATAGGGTACGTATAATATCATTGTCAGAGAACAATACACACAGAAAATATAGATGGGCTGATGGGTCACCTCTGATATATACAACAGGGTACGTATAATATCATTGTCAGAGAACAATACACACAGAAAATATAGATGGGTTGATGGCAGCTGCAATAACCGATCTCAGGAATCCATTGATGGAGTTCAAATGTGACAGTGGGGAAGTTATTGCAGTGGTATATGTCGTGACATATTTTAAACAAATATTATGAAGACATACGAGTGTATTACAAATTATTGCAACTATTTTCATATTTCCCATTTGGTAACTTATCATTGGCCATATTTTATACTTATTTCAGCTAAAATGCGGGGTTATCTCGAACACCCAACAACGTATGAGCAGCCAACTTTCTATCCACTGTACTACCGCCATTGCCATCCCACCCAGACACAGATACTCTGACTCCCGCGCTCCGCTTCATTTACCATTTTTATAATGACTAATAATAAACGCTATATGCTATTTTCAGATACCGACTTCATCAAGGATGTACACACGTGTGATGATGGAACCACCATCAATGTTGGCCTTTTGGTGTGAATTTTATCCGGACTGTCCAGATAGATCGGGTGAGATAAACTGCAAGAGTGGTGCTTTCTATTTAATCGGGATAGATATCAAATTCTATACTGCCATTTTGTTGCCAAATATATTGAAGCCAGTTTGAGCACATCATCGGATACCACCGGGTGACAATACCGATACTCTCCATCCATAATATGATATATGGAGATTATTGTAATGGATTATTCGGTGAATACGAGTGGAGGTGTGATAACGGGCAATGTCTACCTTTATATGCATTGTGTGACAAAAGCTTTGACTGTATTAACAAGTCTGATGACGATCTCACTGTTTGCTTTGGTAAGAAATTTGTATAAAGTGAATAAATTCAAAGTTTTTTTTCCAGTGAATATTATATGTCCAAATCCTTTACTTACATTTGTCTTGCGATTTGATATCATTTAATGTATTAACCTTTGGTGTTTGTTTGTTTCAAATGTGAACAAATCAATAAAAACAATCCACATTATCGTATTTTGTTCTGTCAGGTCAACTAAATGTATATCTCTTACTTATCGTGTTTTTCTTCATTCTACACATCACGACGGTTTATTTTCAAAATTGAACCTCTTCTTCATCATTGTAATGATAATACGCATTTTTCAATTTAGAGAATAAATTGTTAAACTTTATGATGGTTATTGATAACATGTTTTTGGTATTTGGTAGTAGTATTGTACTTAACCAATTACGATAGTTTTTTACACTTCATGTGTTATTAGCTCGTCTTTTTGAAAAAAAAGAAGAGTTATTGTCATTATCCTGGCGTCGTCGGCGTCGTCGTTGTCAAAGTCCGCTGGTTAATGATTTATGTTTAGCTCAGCCTTTTCTCTGTTTCTTAACAAACAACTCATGCTTTATAAACACATTCATATCATGTTATACAAACACTGTATATAGTTAACTTACCTATACCTAAATTCACATACTTTGGGCTTTAAAACCTTCGGTTAAAAATTTTTTGTTTAGCTCGGGTTTGGTTAAAGTTTTATGTTTAGCTCAGCATTTTATCTGTTTCTGAACAAACTACTCATGTTTTGGTGACTAAACTTCATAAAACACATTTATATTATGTTGTAAAAACAATGTATATAGCTAACTTACATAAATTTCCATACTTTGGGCTTTAAACCCTTATGTTAAAGTTTTTTGTTTAGCTCGGGTTTGAATTTTTTTTTCTAAATCAATTTTATTTTTCAGTAATACTATTAATTCTGTAAGCTGATCACCATCAACTAAAAAAAAAGTTGACATCACTAGCCTTGACCTATTTAACGGACTTTCCTGCCCGAGCCCAACCAAGACCCTCACCCTTTTGCCCATTTTTTTATTAAATTTTGTTTTGTATTTAATCAAATACTCTGCCCCATTTCAACTTTGTTACCTATCCATAGACCCCAACCCCTACCCACCCCCATCCATCCCCGCCCATTTTTTTAAAATTTAAATCGTGGTTAATAATTCCTTCAATATCTTGGATAGTGGTCGCTGAATAATACACAGGGCTATCATCAGCGTACAGCCTGGTTAAGCTCATTAATGAGTTATGTCGTTGACATATATAAGACAAAGAAGACGTCCTAAGACAAAGCCTTGGGATAATCCAGTAATATTAACAGACTTTAATGACGAACATGAATACTTGGGTTACTACTTTTTTATTCTATTTTAAGGTAATCTTTGACCCAGTTTAGAAGTTGCCCATTTATACCGTTTTCTTCTAGTTTGAAAAGCAGCCCCGTATGCCAAAACCTATCGAAAGCATTTGATATGTCGCAAAATATCATAGTAGAGTACTGATTGTTGTCAAAGGATTGGCAAATATGACGATATTACGTCTTTTTGCAGACGATACAAGCCTGTACTTTATAATCGATCATAATAACAATATAAACAATGCTGCACAAATTTTGAATTCCGACATCAACAAAATCACTGAATGGTCAAAACAATGGCTTGTAACTTTTAATCCATCGAAGACTGAATCGCTTCTTATATCTAGGAAACGTAATCAACCCGTCCATCCACCACTATATATGCATAACCAACAAATATCAGAAGTACAATCACACAAACACTTAGGTATACTTTTATCAAACAACTGTACCTGGCACTCTCATATTCAATACATTATGGATAAGGCATGGTCAAGAATTAAAGTCATGAGAAAACTGAAATATCAGCTTGACAGAAGATCCCTGGAGACAACATATACATCTTTTATCCGACCACTGTTAGAATATGGTAACACAATCTGGGATAACTGCACTTATTATGAAAAACACGAGTTAGAAAAAATTCAACACGAAGCAGCACGCATTGCAACTGGAACAACAAAACTTGTATCAATTAATAACTTAAACACAGAAGTTGGGTGGGAAAGTCTAGAAACTCGAAGGACGAAACACAAATTAATTATTTTCTATAAAATGGTAAACCATATGACTCCTCCCTACTTATCTACACTAGTACCATCCCAAATAGGTGAAAATTCCCCGTATAATCTCAGAAATAGTTATGACCTATAAATTCCAAGTTCGAGAACAGCGCTCTACTATAATTCTTTCATGCCATCTGTTGTCCGTGATTGGAACAATCTACCTATTGAAACAAGACAAGCCGTTTCTATAAATGCCTTTAAGCACCAGCTAAATAAAAATCTTACCAAAACATCAAAACACTTTTACACAGGCACAAGAAAATGTCAGGTCTTGCATACTCGTCTTCGTACAAATTGTAGCACGCTGAAACAACACTTATTCCAAAAAAATATTGAAAATTCTCCACTATGTACATGTGGAGCAATTGAAAGTACAAATCATTACCTCCTCGTCTGTCCTATTTATCATGTCGAACGCGCTACACTTCTTGCATCAATCTCTCATATATGCACTGTTACCCTCAACACACTTCTCTTTGGAGAACCTCATCTCCCCAACAATACAAACGTCGAAATTTTTAAAGCTGTCCACAAATATATACTCTCGAGTAAGCGTTTTAATAACGAAAACTAAAAACTTATCTAACAACGCTGTAAAGCTGTAGACTTGTAAATAACAATAATCATAATAATAATAATAACAATAATAATTATAATAATAATTATTATAATTATAATAATAATAATTTATATGTTGCTGTCTGTTTCCCTTGGCTCGCTTGCCTTACTCCTGAACTCGTCCACCTTTTTTTCTGTTTATTTTGTTTTTAATTCTAATTTATTTGATTACAGTTGATACTCACCAACTCGAACTCTGATATTTCGAATTACCGGTTATCTCAAATTTAAAGTTCGGTCCCGTTTTTTCCCCTTCTATTTCTATATTAATTAACTCCTGATATATCAAATTCCAGTAATTCGAATTATTCACTATTTCGAATCTGTTTTTCGGTCCCTCCATCCTAAAATCTATTGATTTCTCACTCGTTATTTCGAATTCTTATCACCGCGTGAAGATGAAAGGGAAACCGTCGAAGGTGATAATTGTTGATCCCATACCTGTAATTTATCGCTTCAAATTGTTATGGTACAGACACGAGCGATACACACGATAATTAAACATACAACGCCGAAATGTTAGAAGACGTTTTTGACATGTGCTATTTTCAGTCTTATTTTTTATTTGTAAAATTGTAGTAACCATTGATTGTATATAACCTGTGTTTATATTTCAGTTGCCTATTCTATTTATTTGATATTCATGTAAATTAAAAGTATATTTTGTTTATCTATTAAATCACACTCAAAAATATACAATGTTCACGCACTGTGCAAATAGATAATTCGCTTACACACGGATAACAACGCACAACATACGTTTGCGTAGAAGAAAATAACGCATGTAAACAGTAGATTTTACCACGATTTAAGATAAATCCACAGTACACATCAATATAGACAAAGTTTATATCATGTGTAAATATAACGACAACGTGTTATATTGAAGAAAAAACAACAACAAACAAATAGAGGTATTTATATGTACAATGTGTATATTTTCAACGATTTATGAAGTGGGTGGGGTAACGGTAAAGATTTGAACAAAAATACACTCCTGATAAATCGAACTTCGGATATTTCGAATTATTTTTACGGTCCCACGGAATTCGAAATAACGAGTTTCGACTGTAATTATAAAATTTTGTTTTCTTTCAAAACTTAACAAGACATACAACTATCGATGTAAAAATCATATATCTTTTATAGAACTCTATTTTGTTAATATATCAAAACTAATCTAATGAATCTTCGCCACCTTACACAAATGTTTGTATAAGTTACTGAGGAGAGAAACTATATAAGAAATATTTTCTTTCGTTTCAATCCTTTTACTAAATATGTTGTGGAATATGCTGTACATAATTTATGAATAAATATGTTTAAACCAAATATGACGATAAATGTCGATGAGTTGAAAAAGTAATTGAAGGATTTGGCAAAAAAAAGACTGGTATTTATACAATCAAATGTTACTCAAGAAGATGTTATACAAATGTTTAAAAATTATTCTTTCTAAAATCTTTCCGACACAGCTTAGCAACAACACTGGTCTATAATTAGATGGGATTGACTAATCCCCTTTCTTAAAAATAGGAGTTACATGAGCTATTTTCCATGAGTTAGGGAAATGATTTCGGTAATGGAACGATTAAATAAAAGTGTAAGAGGTTCAGAAACTGTTCTTACAGCACCTTTAGGCATTTCGTGACTTATAATGTCAGGACCGCTTGATTTATTTACTTGAAGTGATAAGATAATGTCTTCGACCTCTGTTTTTTATATTAAAAAATGTGTTAATTTGTTGACAGTGTTAAATGAAAGTAATGGAAAATTTGGCAAATCTTCTGTAATGTTAAATATAGATGTAAAGTATGAATTCGGACAATTGGCTTTTTTTTCATCTGAGAAAAAAAAAATCATTTTGCCCTGTCAGAGGTTTTACACAAAGGCGGAATAAAACCACTTGGGTCGGTAGATTTAACAAAATGTCAAACAAGTTTCCGAAAGCCTCTTATATCGTTACAGTGAAGGTCTGAAAGTGTTGAATTTAAATTATTAAAAAAGTTCTCTTTTGCATTTTTTTTAGATTATTTACTTAGCTGCGTGCATGTTTATACTTGGCCGATTCGCTATCCTTTCCTGATTTTAAAGCGTGCGCTTTAATTCTTTCTCTTACTCTAGAACGTTTTCTAATTTCAGAATCATACCACAGCTTTTCATCAGTACAGACAGTTATTGTTTAAGTTTTGACTAAACTTATAAATATATTAGAGAACATTTCACAAGCCTCATCAACTGAATCGTTTAGCAGCATGTTCCAATCAGTTTCTGATATTTTATTATTGAGCAAGTCGAAATTTGCTTTGTTATATAACCAAACGTGACGCTTGTATGTAGAATGTAAACGGTATGGGAACGGTATCCTTAAATTTGTAGCACAATGATCACTAATTTCTGATGGTACTGGTAAAAATCCTAGAATCAATATACATGTCAACTGGATCTAAAAGATCTAAAAGAGCGTTTTGTCTTGTAAGAGTAGTTATTGTATTAACCAATGAGTTTGTAATCAAAATATTTTTTAAATTATGAAAAGAAGGATTAAAAAGATCTTCATTTAGATCTCCAAATATCAGCACATTTTTAGAAATATCCAAGGTCTGTTCTATATTCTTGTTAAAATTTAAAAAAAAAATATAGAGTTAGAATTTTAGGGCTGTAAAAACACCCAGTAAGAACTTTTCTTTGTTCAACTTGATTTCAATCCATATCGACTCTTTACAGTAAATTTCAAGAACAGGTAGTCTTGTGTGTATAATACTCTTCGACAAATAAACCAATAAGCCTCCACCGTGATTTGTTCGATTTTCCTATATGGGATTGCATATTTCTCTGACAGGTTAAGAACATTTTCGTTTATAAGGTCATCTAAATGACTTTTAGTAAAGCATAAAATATCAAAATCTAACATCTTGTCTTTGATAAAGTTGATTTTGTTTTGAAAACTTCGTATATTACAATGGAATATCGACAGACCGTTGGGTATATTTGCCTGTAGCCCAGGGTTAGATTCAATTATCACCAGCCTCCAGCAACAGCAAGAGTAACACTATCATAAAATGAACGTTGTTTAAGCATTATTTCGGTGTAACTAAGTATTTATCACATAAACGTATAGGTAATATAATCTTATAAAGGATATAAACAGCAGCTAGAGATATCTTGACATGAACTCTACTTAAATACCGGTATGAGCAGCTGACGAACAGGCCGATGGCAACTCTCCATGAATTTACATCATTACCCATTGAGAAGTTACATATCAATGATAATAGAGTTCTCCATCTCACCTGAACCACAAATGCACACAAGTAATGTACCTGACGTAACAAACAGAGTCGGAAGGATTAAGAGTGAAAGAAAAAGAAAAAGAAAAAGCATTATGTAAAAAACAAATATATGCAATGTGTGTTTGATAGTAAACATGAAGTGACAATATGAGCATATGAGAAATTAGGTGCCAACTTTAACAAAGTAAAATAAAAAATAAAAATTAATTGACTAATACACCGGGTCATCCTAAAATCATGCACCCGTTCAGCGCATGCCAGTGGCTCAGATGTTTTATCATATATATAAACCCAATACGCCACTGCAAAACTACGCCATCCCATTTGTAGTTAAGACTCTTCCAGTAATCTAGAATATATTGTATTGTATAACTTATGTAACAGATAAATGAGCTGTCATACTACAAAACACCCCCATACGGTAGGTTCCATCCAAAAATAGAACTACGCATCCCTACAACAGCGCATTGGGTTATATCAGTCAGAGCGTTTGTTGTGACAGTATTAAAGCAATCGTAATACAATAAACAGGTGAATGAATCTGTTAATATAAGAGAGAGAGAGTACCACGTATGATCGATCCCGTCGCTACAGCTAACATTAAATATCATTGAGAGAGTTCATTGAAAAAATAAATAACACATAATGATATAAAAGTTAAGTGTATGCATTTATAATATATTTACATACTGCCCGGAGACCAAATACTTCTGTTAGATATTTCACCTACTTCAGAGATTGCTACTAATTAAAACATTTGTTATGAAAATTACAAGTAGAACATTCTTGAGAAATGCATTCATGTGACATGCAGCAACATGTGAATGAGCCTACTCATATCCGAGGTCACACCTTGGACGTTGTTATTTCCAGACATACAAGTAACACCGTATCCAACATCTATATAACAGATCCTAGAATCTGTGATCACCTCGGCAACATGACGTGCGACTATTTTGCAATAACGTTCAGTGTCTGTGCCTTGAAACCACGCCAGTAACCTTCAGAAAACTCAGATCTATTGACATTAATTCATTTAAGAATGACTTAGCCTTGTTTGATCTAATGACTATCCAAAGCGGAAATGTTGACGATCTGGTATCTGCATACTCGGATGGTTTGTCAGCCTTAATTGAAAACATGCACCCATGCGTTCAAAGACAATTACACTTCGGCCAAACTGCCCATGGTATACCGAGGATCTACATTATGCAAAACACCTAAGGCGTAAACTTGAACACAAATGGAGAAAATCTAGACTTAAAATTGACCATCAAATATATCGTAATCAGTGTGCTTAAGTAAATGCATTACTCAGAACAGCGAGGACAGATTATTACATGGATCAGATCGAGTCTTGTGGTCGTGACTCCAAAAGTATATTTAAGATCACCAAACGTCTACTCGGTTGCAATAGAAACAGTTCATTCTCTCCATCAAGTTCTTCTCCAAAGGATCTCGCCCAAATTTTTTGTGACTTTTTCACAGATAAAATCGAAACAATAAGACACGATATCAGCCAAAGTACGCAATCAAAACCTGTTGTGTGTATGACGAATGAATCTGAGACTACCATTGAGCATCAACTGTTTTGATCAGACTCCTGTTACTGAACATGATATGAAATCCATCACACTTAAGTCGCCAAATAAATCATGTGAACTTGACCCAGATCCTACCTGGTTATAAAGGTTATGCCTAGATGAACTTGTGCCACCTATCACCAATATCATAAACGCATCCCTAGATTCAGCGTACGTTCCGAAAGAATTTAAATATGCAAAAATAAGACCTCTCCTGAAAAAGATGGTCTGGATCCAAATATACTTAAAAACTATCGACCAGTGTCATATCTTCCATTTATATCTAAAGTTCTTGAGAAGATTGTTGATTCACGTCTTGAACGACATATGAGATTCATCAGTCAGCATACAGGAAATTTCATTCCACTGAATCAGCACTTCTGAAAGTACAAAATGACATTCTTCAATCTCTTGACCGGAACTGTATGACTGTACTTGTACTGTTAGACCTGTCGGCTGCGTTCGATACAATTGACCACTGTACACTATTACATCGTCTGGAACACGTATTTGGAATCTCAGACAAGTCCCTTGCATGGATCTTATCATATTTAAGTGATCGGTTTCAGATGTATGTGTTGAAGGTGATTCATCGAAGCCTGTGCTTATGAATTATAGTGTACCTCAGGGATCGGTATTGGGACCTAAATATTTCATCATGTACACTAAACCAGTTGGTGATATTTGCAGAAGACACGGACTACTTCATCACTTCTATGCAGACGATTCTCAAATCTATATTTCTTTCATACCAATTTATGCTATCAACAGTAGTGAAGCATTACATCGAATCGAGTGCTGCATGGCAGATATTGTTTCATGGATGAGCGATAGCATGCTTAAACTTAGTACGGATAAAACTGAAGTTATGTTGTTCGCATCTAAACACAACGCCAAATTCGCTGATAGGGTCTCGGTGAGGGTTGGTGAATCACTGACTGTGAGAAATCTAGGTGCATTGTTTACTCCAAGCATGGACATGGAGCAGCATATAAATTTGGTGTGCAGGTCTGCATATGCTTCGAAACATTGGTCGTATAGGACGATTTCTCACTATCAACGCAAAAAAAAATATCTTGTGAACTGTTTAGTAACCTCACGTTTGGATTACTGTATTCCCTCCTCTATGGTGTTTCGAATACTGTATTAAATAAACTTCAAAGGGTACAGAACACTGCTGTCCGCATCATCACTAGAACATCTCGCTACGACCATATCACTCCACTGTTAAAGGAACTTCACTGGTTACCTGTGTCATACAGGATCCAATACAAACTATTGACTCTTACATATAAAGCTCTACATGATCAGTCTCCACAGCACATATCTGACATGATTCAAGTGTATAAGCCTAGTAGAGAATTAAGATCTCAAAATTCACTTATTTTAGTAAATCCAAGGTCTTGCATTATGTATGGACAAACAAGCTTCATGTGTGCCGTGAATGCCTTACCGAGCAATATTCGGGAAGCTACGACACTGTCTTCTTTTAAGAAACTTTTAAAAACATATTTTTTTCGTACAGAATTATATTGACTAAATTTTACTGAATTTAAATGTTTCTATAAATAACGCACAGCTATATCTATTTTAACATGGACAGTATTGTTTTATCTGTGCTTATATGTAATTAAATGTCAAGCCGACTTTACTGCATATATTACTCTTATTTAGCACTTTTAAATACTAATGCCTGTATTTTTTTAAACAGTTTGTCTTTTTAGATTGTTATGTTTTTTATTGAATATTTTGTATGTATGCTATTTGTAAATGTAAAGTACTTTTGAACGCATTTATTTATGAAAAGAGTGCTATATAAATGTGGTATATAATAATAATAATAATAAATAATAATAATAAAAAGACTATTGACAAGATATTTCCACATGAAGTGTATACCATATTTCATTTTATTTTTTGACACTACTAAATGTTTGAAAATGATGATATGTATTTTGGGCCGGAGGCCTCTACTTACGAAATAAAAAAATGTATTATAGTGTATTGTAGTATTACGTTTATCACTTACCATCTAACTATTTCATGGTAACTTCATAAAATATCACAACAGAACATTTATTCATGTCATACCATCTGCTACATTTCATGGTTGTTCAATCAGTATATAATAATAGTGCATTCATTCACTTCTTACCTTCTATCACATTTCATGGTAGTTTTATCAGTATATAATAACAGTGCATTCATTTATTAATATCGTCTATAAATTCTCGTGGTAGCATATATACAATATAAATATCGACGGACAAATTCTGTTACTATTTGCTTCGCAAAAACACCGAATGAATTTAACACAATTTAATTACATACATTACAATTCAAATTGTCGATTTCCAATACTTAATTATAAACATAATATAAACATATTAACATACGTTTCCAGATACCTCGGCCTATATCTAATAAACAACTTTCAATACAGCGGATATGAAATTAAATTCGCCACATTCTAATCTGAATATTTATCAACAATTTATACAAAAACATATTTAGATCTTCTTCTGTCGAAATAAAGCTATCAGACATTTAAATTACTTAACTTCTAGAAAACATAATTTAAAATTTACATACCCAGAAATGCTGCATGTAATGGTCACTTTAACTCCAATTTATGTGAAAATAAATCTTTAAAGATTTCATACTACACTGAACTCCTTAAAGACATTAATTTTCAGTTTAAGTCTGAGTCAAAGTTCAATTTGGAAATAAAATGCTGCTGATATACCAATGAGAGTTCTTGAAATTGTTATTGTAACTACCAGGAGGCCTACAGGTTTAAATGAAAACAGGATACATATATTGCCCTCAATATTGTTCTGGTGTCTGGTGTCAATGCATTCAAATTTGTCTTAGAGAGAATAGAAAATGTACCTAACGTCAACTATTGAAATATATGCTGCTTTGTTGGCGATCAACGACGGCACATATTACGCAAGGTAAAAATCAGTGTAATTATAAGAAAATATGAGAATATAAAAATCTGACATGGGTTTGAGGTTCGGATAGAAAATTCTGTCCCGAGGGCCGTGTTCCTGCAAAAACAGTTATCCCAAGGGACGGAATCTTCTATCCATACCGAAAGGCCATGAATTACGAATTATGAATAATTATTTAAACTTATTTTATCATTATATTTTTACAACAGTCGCTTTTAAGACGTTAAGGAGGAATATACCTTTTAAATTATTTTCGAAATCAGTGGAATATTTGGTATGTAATGAAACTAGAAGTAATTTCCAATTTGAATATGCTTTTTTTCTGCGGTAAATATAACACTTCTTTACCTATGACGTCGTAAACATGGCCATGTTTGGTCTTTTTGACGTCCCGATTTATAGCAGCAAAATCGCGTATTTGTCGACCTCAGTCAAGTTATACCGAATCTACAGAATCGAAACACATATCACCACGTACACATTCAACGGATATATGAATTTACATATGCAATAATTACGACGAACGCCAAATTCTGAAAATATTAGCGAAAAACGGAAATTATTATTTTCTCGAAAAAAATGCTTCAAATCAAAATTACCAAAAAACAAACCGAGCGATTTTGGAATAATTTTTATTTGATCTCTAACAATATGCTTCACAGTGATTGTGAGATTTTTAGAACAATTGACAAACTAGATTTTTTTTTATTTTTAATTATTTAACCCCACCCTACGTCAAAAAAGACGTCAACATATTGCATAATTCTACGCGTTTTCCATAAGATTTTTGTCGGTTGATTAAGGTTAAAATATTTTCTAAATCAGTGGTTCAATTAGTATATTATGAAACTAGAAGTAATTTCCAATGTGAATATGTATTTTTTGCAGCGGTCAATAGAATATATATTTATATGTGACGTCATAAACATGGCCATGTTCAGCCTTTTTGACGTCCCAATGTATAGCAGCCAAATCGGATATTTTTCGACCTCAGTTGAGTTATTCCTAATACACAGAATAGAAACAAGTCAATTGTTCTAAAAATCTCACAATCACTGTGAAGCATATTGTTAGAGATCAAATAAAAATTATTCCAAAATCACTCGGTTTGTTTTTTGGTTATTTTGATTTGAAGCATTTTTTTCGAAAAAATCGAGAAAATAATAATTTTCGTTTTTCGCTAATATTTTCAGAATTTGGCGTTCGTCGTAATTATTGCATATGCAAATTCATATATCCGTTGAATGTGTACGTGGTGATATGTGTTTCGATTCTGTACATTCGGTATAACTTGACTGAGGTCGACAAATACGCGATTTTGCTGCTATAAATCGGGACGTCAAAAAGACCAAACATGGCCATGTTTACGACGTCATAGGTAAAGAAGTATTATATTTACCGCAGAAAAAAAAACATATTCAAATTGGAAATTACTTCTTGTTTCATTACATACCAAATATTCCACTGATTTCAAAAATAATTTTAAAGGTATATTCCTCCTTAAAATATATGATTTACGTCAGATATTATTTACGTTACGTCATAAATGCGTCTTAACCTAATAGCGCGAGAATTTTATCTGAAGCCTAGGGTGAAAAATAATTATCTAACCCCGGTAATAAAGCAGATATCCTCGAAACGTGAATACAAATATAATCATTCGTAAATATTTTATGTAAAGCGAAAATGTGTTTTGACAATGAATCAGTTATCTTAATAATTTAAACTTACATCATTGAAATGCATTAAAATAATAATAACAATATATATTTTAGAAGCAAACTGGTTTATTAAGTACAGAACAGCATGTCATAGTCCAAATAATGGCTACTGAATAAAGTTTAACAAAGCAAGTTTGAATAACTGGATACAATGAGCATAAAGCAGCAGTAAGCAATAAGTTAATATAGAATGCATCAGGCAGAAAAGCATAATAATAGCACAGCTTTAAAGATACAAAATAGCACGTTGAACAAAGAACAACTAGGTGCAGTCAGTGCAGCATGAACATATATAACTCTTACCATTCCAAGAAATTATCAGACTGTGGAACTGATTGTAACTGGATTTATTTTGAAATGTTCTTGAAGTGATTTCCTCAGGAACGTCAAGCAAATATAAGTAATTCCTTAAATAATAACTAGGTTTTCTCAGACTGTAGTGCAGTGACGCTATATTAAAGTAACAACTGTAAATATATTCCAAACCAATCCCAATCATTTCCTTCGAATCGTCAAAATTTGCATCATTTGATCGTGTCTATTAAGCAACCATAGTTTCATTGGCTTTCACCAATATAAAGGATACATATCAAATGTCAGAGTTACAGCCCTTAGATCGTAAAATTGCACAAATTGAACTTATATGTATTCTAGAACACGATGTTTTCAGTGGATACCTACCACAGTATATAACCACTGAATCTGAATAGGATAATAAATGTTGGAATTAGTTTAAAGGCTCGCGGCATAAGCTGCAACAGCCCATTCCTTACATAACTAGTTTTAAAATCATTTTAATGACATAGTCATTGGGAATATCGACATACCGTGCTAGCAGATGATATGTTGTGTTAAGATGACATAAGGAAACAAAAGTGCATTAATATACACATCATATAACGTATATAACATGTATGCAGCTTAACTTAACGAAGTATTGCAATTAATAACTACCGCACCGCACAGCAAAAACAATTGCATCTTACAACAAAGGTTTTTCGTACCACAGATATAGCGTCAACATGAGAAATGACCTCTTGTGTGTTTAGCTGTTTATATCAGTGTCCATGACAGTAGACGAGCACATATCAAAGTAGGTTACTGACTGGTACATGCGCACTTCAAAGGATCTTTCTTTTAATTTTAGTGACATTTCTATGCATATATTATTGGTAAGCGCTGAACTGAGCCACAAAAAAAACATGCGCTTATATTTGATATGCATAATTCACAAATAAGAAATTCATTAAATGTAAACAATATAAACATGAATAATATACAGTTCAACATATGATATGCGTGATACAGTTTAAGTTAATCTACACTATGGCTATTCCGAATTGTCTCTATGTTGCTCTATTTTGAGCATGAGAAAGATTTCCTTTCAAAAGGAGTTTTATCCTTATTTGATGCACACAAAAAGATCACAAGCAAACTGGTTGGTATAACAGCTCAGGCAAAATAGTAGCATCTCGATTAATTTTATAGTTGCAAAAAACTATTCAAATAATATGATTATCAGAAAAAGATTTGTTTGAATACCTGTATTGGGATGTGCGTCTATTTGTAACACAAAATTACGATAAGGTTTTAGTATACACTTATTATCACATACATAATGACGATAAGGCCGTATGCGCTTAATTTGGGCAAACGCTTCTATTCAAGCATGCGCTTTTTTACCAGATTCTACAGTATGTAATCAAGGCCATGATATACCCTAGCATCTCTGCAATAATTATATATCATGCGATGTTTTGTATGCTTGATTCATATTAATGAAAAATGTAAATTAGATTAATTGAATGTTTTCAGAGTCTCTTATCTCGAAACCTTGATTTACATAAATAAATCACACTAAGTAACACACATTTACAATTCAATGACATGTTGTGTGAGAGTACACACATCTATTGTACTTAATAACGCCACATTAATTAAATCAATAAATTTAACTACCAGGTAGTTATTTCAATTTTAAATATAGTATTTATGGGTGGGTGGGTGTGTGCGTGTGTGCGTGTTTGTGTGAGACTTTTATAACGTACGTAACTATTATTATCACTCATGTTTATTTCAAAGTGGAGACGGGGCTCATAATGACTTTGACCTCATAACCAGTTTACTCAGTTCACGATTCCACTACATTCTCTGAATAAGCTCTTTTTGTATCGTTATTTGTTTTATTGAACAGTAAACGTTGTTTTTAATCAGAAAATGATACCTTAACACAAAAAAATACATTAAAAAAGAGCTGTGTACCAAGAATCCTGATCAACACAATGCTTTCAGCATTGTCATCTGTTTTTAATTTTTGTCAGTTGATCACATTTAAATGACAATAATCAAAGGCAGTATAGATAATGTTGTAATGTGGATTATAGTTCTATTCATGCAACCCAATTAAAGTAAATAACATTAAAAAAAACTATTATACATGAGGGTTTCTATTAGTCGAGTATCAAGTTTCGAGTAAGGAAAGTGAATTTCGAGTAAGGAAAGTGAGTTTCGAGTAAGAAAAGTGAGTTTGGAGTATGGAAAGTGAGTTTCGAGTAAGAAAAGTGAGTTTCGAGTAACATTTATTGAATTAATTTAACAATATTTAATTAAAATGATTTGTATTCAAAATACTTAGCTGCCAAAATATAGTGTCGGTTCTTGAAATGTTCATAACTTTAATATGATAAGTCCTTGAATTCAATTTTATTTTTTATGCAACATATGACGTTCTGAAATTTACATCAATGAAAAAAGTGAAAACAACTTAGATAACCGATAATAATCAGCGTGTAAAATCTGACATCAGTCAATTGGATTTTAATGTGTCTCTCGGGAGACCCCACCTCCGGTAAAATACCAACGAACTATAGAATTCTCTTAAAAATTTCCTTAAAATAGGAATTATTCTGTTTAGTGAAAGTTTGTAATAATTCTTATGTTATTAGGACCTATAATTCAGAAGAAACACAATATAATGTATCATTAAAAATATTAACATTTACATTAGTTTATGTAGAATTAATTAAATTGTCAGCCAATTAGAAAATTAATTTGGATTAGGATTAGATTATTGTTTAATAGACGTGGCATGAACAAAGGGATCGAGCTATATTTTATTAATTTATTTATGTAATCGGTACATTGGGCATGGCACTTAATGAATCGTGGACGCTATGCTAAGAACTGCATAATTATATCGCTAAAATAACGGACCGTATTTTCCAATACATACACACTACACATAATTAGTCGAGGAAGTACAACTGGATCATTCATCAGACATTTTTCATCCTTTGCTAAAAACACACGTAACACTTCAAAGTGAAAACGTGTCAATGCTCGTTCTTATCAAGGAAAATGACCTCTGTATCAATGATTCAAGTGTTCACACGTGTATACGAGAAAAAGCAAGGACATCTGATTCTATCATTTCTCTTGCAATATGCAACAGTTTCTGTGTTTGCACTGGTTAGGTCAATGTTAAAAAGCTTGGTTATTGTCAATACATGTCACAAGATCCATTATTAGGTAGAAATACGTCTGATAACTGGTATTTTAAGCAGAATAAACTGATTTTATAATGGTTGTCGCATTATCTTCAAATAATTATATGTTCACCGTTATAGAGTTGACAAGGTGAGTTCTGGCAAAACAATTTAATTTCTGAACGAGTAATTTAATAACTATGTATGTATGTATGTAAACAATTAACTATGAAAGAAAAACAATAGTCTAGTTTAATGCCTGTGAAGCCCGAACGTCATATGTTTTTTATATTTCGATGAACTCAAAATAGTGCTTTCAATACTCATATTTAAATTAAATTTTCTAACTTTTTTATATTGAACTTATTTACTATATCATATTATCGTTGTTGTTAAAAAGGCAGATAGAAGGCATCACACCATAAATTCATTGTCATTTATGAAAACGTTGAATAAGCGAAGGTGTGTTTATGGTAATATAATGACAAACGTCACGTGACAACATGACGTTTAAACGTAGCTATATCAATACCGCGAAAGAGCAAACGAAATACATGTTGGTACTACGCTACTGATTGTCATTGGGGAAAGAAATACAGTTTGTTATATTTGGATTTAGACCTAATACAGTCGAAATATAAATTCCGGAGTTTTGGGCAAAACATTTTTTTTTATTATTGAACGAAGCAATATAGTTATTAGTTTCATATCCCGTGGCAATTTTCTTCGCGACCATACTGGCACCGTAGTAACTTACGGGGTCATTTTGTGTGTATTTTTTTTAAACGAACGTGTGTTTATTCAACACTCAACGCTAAGTCTTAAGATGTATTCATTTAGATGTAAACCCACCATTGATTTTTGTTCTTTATTCTATAGTAAATAATAAAAGTTTGAAGGCTTGCCCTTCATAGAGAGACTCAAATGAAAGAAGTAAAACTTACATTTCACTGTTTGTCAACCTCTGCACTATCAAAATATGAGGAGAAAAGTAAGGGTCATGTGTCATATAAGAGATTTTTTTGCTCAGTGTGTACACTGTTGACAAAGTGAAAGAAGACTTCCAAAATCATGTTTGCATACCCCAATTTACAAGCATCATTTTTTTTTCTTATTTCACAATTCAACGTGACCATGCTGTCAATATGTTCAAAATACACCAATAATGCCATTCAAATAAAAAAACTGAGAATAAAAATAAGGAAAATGCATTTTTAAAGAAGAAAAAACGAGGATTATTTATAACCACCATTATGCGACTACCCCACGGAAGCACTTCCTTTTTCCAATGGTGGTACTATGCCTTTAATAAAAACTGATAAGTAAACACATTGTTATCGGTATATGGTTCGCAGAGAGTTCAATAATCTCGACATACAAAAAAAAATATCAAATACAATTTAAAGACACATCTTTCCATTCTATCCCATTTCATCTCCTCGAGATGCATTTATCAATTTTCAATAAATTATAAATGTATGTTATCTAAACATGCACACATGCCGTTGCCATGCACTTTGCGTTTCGTATAGTGATGGTTGTCAATTACTTTAGATTAATACACATTGGGAGGATAATGGATGAGCTGCCCTCCAGCCTTAAGTGAAACATTTACGAATAGAATATTACCAATAAATTTAAAAAAGGCAAATATACTTTCAACGTGAGACACTGTAATCAGTGATACAGTATGAGAATACATAATAGATAACAGACAAGTAATATATAGATGCATACACGCATACTGAAGCAGACTTGTAACAGAGATTATCATATCAAACTGTCAGAGACAAACTTGTGAATGGGGAGATGAAGCCTGGTTAACTAACATCATCACTTTCATAAATAGGGTCTGATGTGTGGAATAAATATTAATCATGATGGAATAAAATAAAAACATGGACTATAAAGGCAAAGCACTACTACTATTCTGACATTACAACATATATCAAAGGTCGAAGTGTGTTCTAGACATATATATAATGATAATACATAACTAAGGCATCAATAACTATGCACTGGATAAATTTTTAAGGAGGATTTTAAAACAGGTTCCTCTTTTTAGGCGTAATATTAACGTTTTGAGGGGGTCATAATTCACGTTTTAGCGGGGTCATATCTCAATTAAGCATGAAATCAAATAACATGGGGGTCATAATCATGTTTTCAACACACCTGTTTTTGTATATTTGAAGTCCAAAACAGGACACTGATTCCCTCATATCATAAAATATGTCCATTTTTTGGGTATAACTAGAAAATGCGTCCATAGGACACAGATGTACCCGCATTGTAACTACATTGTAGATATCAATAAAGCCAAATATCAAGTTTCATCAAAATCGGTCAATCAGTAAAGATTTTAGAGGTCGGAAACCTTTAGCCATTCAGAGTCCAGATCACCTAATTAATATGCGCCAATTCCATCCATTGTCGAACTTGACCTGGGTCTTGTTGATATAAAGCCAAATATAAGTTTGCGTCAAAATCGGTCCATAAATAAAGACTTTAGAGGTCGGAAACTTTCAGCCAATCAGAGCCCAGAACACCTAATAAATATGCAGGAATTTTGACAGAAATCGAACTTGAGGTGAAGTTTATCACCATACATCTTTCTACAAAATATGAATCAAGTCCATCCAATCCTCTAAGAGATATCGAGCGGAAACCAGTTTCTTGTAATTTGCCAATAATCTAAGTCCAAAAATGGACATTCTTCCATCAAAAATCATCAGACCGAAACGACATACGAACTTTACCTGGAGCGCGTGCTCCAGTGGTAGAGCACCGAACCCATGATCGGAGGGTCGTTGAGCAAGACATTTACCCGCATATGCTTTGTACTTGTTCCACCCAGGAAGACTTCGAGCGTGATTTGCCTTAGTTGTAACAACTTGTTTCACAATCGAAGTAAAATAAATAAGTTTAAACTAACTGTATAATATAACCTGTAATAGCTGAATGTGAAGTCACACACCAAATTTAGTTTAAATCTGTTCATTAAAACTAAAGATATAAGTCGGAAACCATTTACGGTGATACTATATGCCATCCACATAAAATTCATTTTATTACACTAAGGGTTGCCACACTGCCCTGTAAAATGAATTTCTTTTAAATACCTAATTTTCAGTGAAGCTTAGTGTATTTGTATTAAATAAGACTTTATTCTTTTATTTTTTAATTTATTTTTTTTATTCATTAAAATTAAGGAAAATGGTCATTCCCCCCAAATTTTGTCCTATTTCTTGCATTTAAATATTTGTTTTATTATGAAGACATTCTTCCACACAAAGATATTTATTTTGATCATTGTCTATTACACTCTGAGTAATAGACATGTATGTAAATATTTTCTTGTGGCAAGAGTGCCTGCACTAATGAAACCATGATATATTTACATAAAATGGCTTCAAATGGGGGCAGTTGCATATTTTCGCTGTACATTTGCACTTAAGATATTGTATAAAGCGAAAAATGTACAAATGAAAAACAAAATATATATTTTTTAAAGAATAAAATATAATCAAAATGAAAAAAAAAGCTAAACGATATTTTTTTAAATTTTATTGCATAAAACAAGACCGTTATTGGGGGTCATGAACCTTGTCCTTTTACCGCAACAGTCAATCAACTAAAGTATAAAATACATTATAAAGGTCAATGGTTCCATCGTAGAATCGTGTTATCAACATCGTATAATTACTCAGATAACCCTGGCGGAACACCATAAACAGCACGAATCATCATCTGGTGTCACAATCTCCTATAAAATATCAGCCTGCGAAAAAATATTCACTCTTACCTGAGTTAACGTAAGATTGATTGTCATATATTTATTCGCACAGCCTACACCGCTAGGACTGTTCCGCTTGATATCGCAGCGTGAGATACAACGTTAAAATCATACGTAAAGGCCGCTTATCACTTAAAGCACGTGTTATTATTATAAGTAACTCATTTATCAGGAACTAATATGGATAACACTTTTATCTTGATGATGTTGGTATTTTGTCAGATTGCAATACAGACGACGTTTTTTATTTTTGCTCAAAATACAGCTAGTAAGTTTGTTTATTATTATCGTAATTATTATTAATATAAGTAATAATAATAAAAATAGTAGTAGTAGTAGCAGTAGTAGTAGTAGTGTAGAAGTAGTAGTAGTAGTAGTAGTAGTAGAAGTAGTAGTAGTAGTAGTAGTAAAAGAAGTGGTAGTAGTAGTAGTTGTAGTAGTAGTAGTAGTAGTAGTAGTAGTAGTAGTAGTAGTAGTAGTAGTAGTTGTTGTTGTGGCAATAGTAGTAGTAGTAGTAGTAGCAGTAGTACGATAAGTAATTATATATATATACGAGGGGGATCAGAAAGTTCGTAGACTTTTGCCATAACTTATTTATATCAATTATACAATGCACAATAGTGTTATTGTATTTGAAATTAATATATATGGGACATATTTTGAACATTTTAGCTTGATACGTCAACTATTAAAAAAATAAGGCACTATTCAAAGCATAGCAGTTAGATATGTCGGGGCAAAATGATGACGTTGTATTCAACAAAAAATGACGTCAATATTTTAAACTGGTGCTTTTGTATCAAATTTACTTAGTCACTTCTTCTCAAAATACTCTCCTCCGTGGTCTATACGTTTTTTCCATCATGTACACCATTCAGTGACCATGTTAACAAGATCAGAAGATGGTAAACTGGACACAAAATTCAGTAAAACATGCTTTGATTCCAATTTGTCTTCAAATCGACTTCCCATTTGCTCTTTTTTAATGACTGATTCCCGGCCTTTTAAAAAACATTAATTTTGTGACATTTAAACACTAGAGACCTTGTAACATTAGATTTACAGTATATACTTTTGTTTCTCTTTTTGAGCAGGTGTATTACCTAACATTAAGCAGAACTTTACGGAACTGCGGTATTTCGCGGGCTAATCCATTTTCAAGTGCCCCGACGTCATTTTGTTATTAACAAAATACCGTAACATCATAATATTGACGTCATTTTGAGATGCGCATAATCGGTGCTTTTTTTTTAAAGGATGTAAACAAGCATACATTACAGCACAAATTAATATTTTTTATTTCAAAATAAAACGCTTTTTGGCAACGCTACGCTTGTTTGAATAGTAGCGGTAGGAAAAAAAGCAAAAACTGTCCCGACTAAGTAAATCGAAGTTTCCCTATTTACTATAGAATATAAACTTATGATGAAAAATTATAAATTTTTTACAAAATTACTACAAATATATAGCGGCACATGCTCCCTGAGAATTATTAGAATACAATGATAAATAAAAAAGTTATGGCAAAAGTCCACGAACTTTCTGACCCCTCCCCCCTCGTATATATTATATATATATGATATGTGGCGATTTTATTACTATTGTGCTTGATATAAATAGCAGAAAAGCCTGAGAAACACATTTAGATATTATATTATTATAGAAAAAACAACGTTTCGACGCTTTTCGACAACATAAGTCCTGATACTAAAACATACACATGGAACCGTAGTACTCCTTTACACCAATTACAACACGATAGACTTGACTTTTGCCTGTTAACAGAGGATATTTTACACCAAATGTGAACATTTGCAATATTCAAACTAGTTAAAGTCTGATCATTAAACAAAGCCCGTGTTTCGGCTAAGAATAGAATCACTGTCGATCTCTGCAGAGGGGTAGGAATCCTCCGAATGGGTGTCATGTTCATTGTATCATTTTTTGTCATGTTCACTATTGTGGTTAAATCATCAACCCCTGTGTGGTTTCAGGGAGCCATATGAGTGATGGCAAGAATAGGATCACTGTGGCTTATGCTTGTCGTAAGAAGCGACAAATTTAGTAATATGATAGAATTTGCTGAAACTCTGCAGTTCTGCAGGTATCAAAAATCTTGGATCATTTTACATACCGGTATTCATTTGTTGATGTATTATTTGTAATCTGTATGTTAATTTGTTGTTTTTGTACATGTAGAGTGAACCAGGAATCTTCCTTCCTGTTGGCGTCGAATAACCTATAATGTGTTGGTACGCCGTAAAACCCTGTTCATTCATTCATTCATTCATTACGCAATATTTCTTAAATTTTTTTAATGATTTAAACCACGGTAAATGTTCATTGAAGCATAATAACTATCTTTTGAATAATATTGAATATGTAAATATAATACATCGAAGAAATAAAATAATGATATTGTGTATTTATCTATAAAAATGGAAAATTTACGTAAAATAATGATATACAGTTTGTTACAAATGACCAATTATTTTTAGAATTTCAAATAATATCGATGAGAAAACGAGGTAAATCAAGTTCATATGCATGTTACATCAAATAATTAAGATTACTGATTAAACATTTAAATAATATATGATTAGATCAAATTTTTTCAAATTTCTTTTGTTATTTAGAATAAAAATTATTGGTATGTCATCAAAACAATACCAAATTTAGAAAAATGTAAATGGTGATATAATAGAAAATCAGATTGATATTTTAAAATAAACCAAAACTTTTATAAGAATATATATTCCTGATAGAAAACGAACATAAAAAAATTGATTTGGAAACAGAATGAGAATAGTTTGATGTGCAAGAATTATCTGACAATGATTCACAAATTTTAGAAGGAATATTACTTGTTCAGAGGCATCAAACACTGTTTTGTCAATGTCGAATGACAAAAGTCTAGATAGGTACAGATTTTCTAGTGATTATTATAAAATAATTTGGAAACAAATAGGCACATTGTCGTCAGATCCATCAATTTTGCACTTACAAAAATACATTATCTGTAACTCAGCGACAAGGTATTAATACATACGTATCTTGAGAAAAGAAGTCAAGCAGTCTTATAAAAAAGCTGGTGACCAATTACCTTATAAACTTTTGTATACAAAATAGCAATATGCTTAATAGCGAAGATATTTAAAACAGTATTGAATGAACTTATAAGTTAAGAACAGACAGGGTTGATAAAGGGTTGGTATGTAGGTGATAACACGTGACTGTTTTATGATATTTTACATCTCTCTGAACAAAATTACATTCCATGATTACTACTTTAATTGATTTCGAGAAAGCTTATGGCACCATCTGATGGTCTTCCATCAAAAAACTTTTTAGACTTTTTTTAAGAAATTCAATTAAAAATTGGGTCAGACATTTTTTATAATAATATTCAGTCATCAGTTAACCCTTTGGCTTTTTATCCGATACCCCTAGTCACAATACATTTGTATTGTGTGTGACGATATTTTAACAATAAGAATGAAAAATAATAAGTATATAAGGAAATTAACATAACAAGTAATGAGCATAAGTTATCACAGTTTGCATATGATATTCAAATGTTGCTGGATTGATAAAAAATAATTCTGGAAAAATGCCATTCAGATATATATGAATTTATTAGATTTTAACAAAGTTGATACTTAAAAAAATGCTATTTTTTGCAATCATAATCTATTCGTTGGGAAGAAATGCTTTATAAACCTACGAAGTAAATCTGCTTTAGAACCCTGGCATCCATTTATTATGATCCGATACCTCATAGTAGTCTCGTGATACAGTGAAAATTTATTGAGATCATAGTGTGTCACTTAAAAGTTAAGATTTGTAATTTTTCCTTATATCTACAATAACCAAACCTGATCCTTTCAAACTTATTGGGATAAAATGTATCACTTTTTAGTGTTGAAACTTTTATATTAGCGTAGAGATCAACAATTTAAATATACAACGTTCATGCAGTTTATATCATTATCCTTTGCATTCTTAGTCTTGACCTGTAGATAAGTATAAACCTAGTGTTGGTATTTTGTCTTGTAAGCAATTCATAACGTTCAGTATGACCTCATAAAGTCTGCTACTTTGCAGCTAGCACACCTGTAACGACGGCAACTCCTGTCATAGGTAACACCTCTGAAATGCCTGCTAGCGGTACAACGTCTTCTACAGATGCCGCCAATGACACAAAGAACCTCGATCATGCAGGTAATATATACAGTATGTTCAGTATAAAGTCTGATACTTTGCAGCTAGCAAATATGTAACAACGGTACCGACCTTCATAGGCCTCTGAAATACTAATTAGTGGTGTAACTACAGTATCAGTGAGCCCAGATCGTATAGGTAATATATAATTGTTTGAGTTTGATATATAAGTAATGTTGCACTTCGTTTTTGAAATCCGTATACCTCTATTTAATATTATACGAGGAACGTTTAAAATGTTAATGTAAATTGGCGTACTACAAACACTATATAACGAAATTCATTGCAATTTGGTTTTGATTTCCTATATATTCACCCCAGCTAACACGCACAGCTTCAATCTCCTGATCCAATCTGTGAATGCATTTTCATAATCTTTTCTTGGTTTGCTGTGTAGACACATGACAATAGAAGATCTGAGATGTTTCCGTTGTACAATTTTAAGTCCAGACCGGTAATTTTAAGTCTTGGGAACAAAAAAGGTTGTACGGAGCTAGATCAGGAGCAAATGTTGGGGAAAGCAAAACGGGATTTTCCCGTTTGTAATAGTTCGTTACTATGTTCGCTTTATGAAGCATCGTCATGCAGCAAATGTGCATAGCAAAAACATGTCGTAAGAGGGCGTTCAGGCACTGCAACTATGGCCGAACTTTTATTTGTGACGAATATGTCATACATGACCTTTTTGACAATGATTAGCCTTTTGCAATTCAGGATAGTTGCAAGGTCTTGCTGTCAGTATTCTGTATTTCACCACTCGCTGGCTCCCCGACACATGAACCATTTCGTCTTCATTTTTTTAAAAGTTTAGAGAACTGTTTTAACAAGGTATTTCATTTTTGACGCGAGTACGTTTTTTGGTCATCAGTTAGTAAATGCGGTATACATCTGGTATAGATCTACCGCATTTAAAGACACATAAACACATATAAAACGCACTTGGGAGAAATTATACACCTGTATACAATATTATGTTGACTTTGATCAAACAGTGTTTCCCAAAAGAAAATATATATAAACTAATATATTCCAAACAGGACCAGCACAGCTACTAATATTTGAGAATTTGAGAATGTAGAACAAAGACATCGAGAAATAATTCCTGTTTGTTTAATATCAGAAAAGACAAAGTGAAAAATGTTATTTTAAATGTCAACTATCTACACACGTTTAAAAGTTTTAAGAACTTGTTAAATATAATAATTATTACCGATTATGTCATCGTAGTTCAATTTATGGCGATTAAAACTCTACATGAAACGTTCCATATCGTATTGCCTGCGAATGTTTGAATCACTCGCAATTATTTTGATCTTTTGAATCAACTGGTGGTGAAATTCTCATTCTGATTTATCATTTTGTCATTCAGGTATATTTGAAAGTAATAATGGTGGTGAGCTTCTTTAACATAAATATATTGCATGTGCTTCTGTATCCAGTCAAAGGACAATCAATTAAACAATTCTTCATATTCACTATATAATAAACATATGAATAATTAAGAAACAGAATACACTTAGATACATATAATATTGAAACACTATTGTGGGAACAATCTGATATAATTACCAAGTCATTATTTTTCTCAGTCTGTTTAATTCATTACAGGGACAAGTATCAATACTTGAATTAATTTAACTTATTACATCATATAAAACTTTAAACCTATGAGGCATAAATTTTTTTGTGACTTAAGAGTTCAATTATAATGATCTGATCCTCAATTGATAAGACTATTGAGATTGCAATGGGTCATGTAAATTTGTATTATTTGCGCATATGATTCAAATGTATATGTTTGTATAGCCGTTGATTACTAAACTAAAAGTATCATATTTGAGTGATTTAATTTTACGGTACGGGTTCAAAGGCCTTTAACCATAATTCTATGCAGTATTAATCTTCACCGACGTGTAGATTGAAACACTATTTTACTGACATTTTGTCTTATAAGCAATACAGAATGTTCAGTAAGACCTTATAAAACCTGTAACTTTACAGCTATAACACATGCAACGACGGCACCCACTGTCATAGGGAACGCCACTGGTATGCCATATAGCGATATGCCTTATACAGATGTCGTCAGTGACATATCTACAACGACAATAAACCCGGATCATACAGGTAATATTCTAACGACAGCATCCCCTCTCATAGATATCGCCACTTACAAGCCATCTAGCGATACGCCTTCTACAGATATCGTCAATGACATATCTACAACGACAATTAACCCGGATCATACAGGTATTATTGTAACGACGGCACACCCTGTCATAGATAACACTTCTGATACGCCATCTACAGATATGCCTTCTACAGATATCGTCAATGACATATTTACTACAACAATAGATCCGGATCATACAAGTAATATTGTAACGACATCACACCCTGTCATAGGGAACGCCACTGATATGCCATATAGCAATACACATTCTACATATATCGTCACTGACATATCTATAATGACAATAAACCCAGATCATACAGATTATATTGTAACGACAACATCCCCTGTCACAGATAATGCCACTGAAACGCCATCTAGTCGTACGCCATTTACATATATCGTCAATGACATATCTACAAGGACAATAAAGCCAGATCATACAGGTAATATTGTAACGACAGCATCCCCTTTCATAGATAACGCCACTGATACGCCATCTAGCGGTACGCCTTATTCAAATGTCGTCAATGGCATATCTACAACGACAATAAACCCGGATCATACAGGTAATATTGTAACGAAAGCATCCCCTGTCACAGATAACGCCACTGACACGCTATCTAGCGATACGCCTTCCAAAAATATCATCAACGACATATCTACAACGACAATAAACTTGGATCATACAGGTAATATTGTAACGGTAGCATCCCCTTTCATAGATAACGCCACTGATATGCTATCTAGCGGTACGCTTTCTTCAAATATCGTCAACGAAATATCTACAACGACAATTAACCTGGATAATACAGGTTATATTGAAACGACAGCATCCCCTGTCATATATAACGCCACTGACACGCTATCTAGTGATACGCCTTCCACAAATATCATCAACGACATATCTACAACGACAATAAACCCGGATAATACAGGTAATATTGTAACGACAGCATCCTCTTTCATAGATAACGCCACTGATATGCAATCTAGTGGTACGCCTTCTACAAATATCGTCAATGAAATATCTACAACAACAATAAACCCGGATCATACATGAAATATTGTAACGACAGCATCCCATTTCATAGATAACGCCACTGATACGCCATCTAGCGATACGCCTTCTACAGATATCGTCAATGACATATCTACAACGACAATAAACCCGGATCATACAGGTTATATTGTAACGACAGCATCCCCTTTCATTGATAACGCCACTGATATGCAATCTAGCGATACGCCTTCTACAGATATCGTCAATGACATATATACAACAACAATAAACCCGGATCATACAGGTAATATTGTAACGACAGCAGCCCGTCATAGATAACGCCACCGACACACTATTTAGCGATACGCCTTCTACAAATATCGTTAATGACATATCTACAATGACAATAATGCCTGATCATACAGGTAATATTGTAACGACATTCCACCCTGTCATAGATAACGCTACTGATATGCCATCTAGCGGTACGCCTTCTACAGATATCGTCAATGACATATCTATTACGACAATAACCCCTGATCATACGGGTAATATTATAACGACATCACACCCTGTCATAGATAACGCCACTGATACGCCATCTAGCGGTACACCTTCTACAGATATCGTCAATGACATATCTACAACGACAATAAACCCTGATCATACAGGTAATATTGTAACGACATCACACCCTGTCATATATAACGCCACTGATACGCCATCTAGCGGTACACCTTCAACAGATATCGTCAATGACATATCTACAACGACAATAAAACCGGATCATACAAGTAATATTGTAACGACAGCATCCCCTGTCATAGATAACGCCACTGATACGCTATCTAGCGGTACGCCTTATTCAGATGTCATTAATGACATATCTACAACGGCAATAAATCCGGATCATACAGGTAATATTGTAACGACAGCATTTCGTCATAGATAACTCCACTGATACGCTATCTAGCGATACGCTTTCTACAGATATCGTCAATGACATATCTACAACGACAATAAACCCGGATCATATAGGTAGTATTCTAACGACAGCATCCCGTCATAGATAACGCCACTGACACACTATCTAGCGATACGCCTTCTACAGATATTGTCAACGACATATCTACAACGACAATAATCCCTGATCATACAGGTAATATTATAACGACATCACACCCTGTCATAGATAACGCCACTGATACGCCATCTAGCGGTACGCCTTCTACAGATATGGTCAATGACATATCTATTACGACAATAAACCCTGATCATGCAGGTAATATTGTAACGACATCACACCCTGTCAAATATAACGCCACTGATACGCCATCTAGCGGTACACCTTCTACAGATATTGTCAATGACATATCTACAACGACAATAAAACCGGATCATACAAGTAATATTGTAACGACAGCATCCCCTGTCATAGATAACGCCACTGATACGCCATCTAGCGGTACGCCTTATTCAGATGTCGTTAATGACATATCTACAACGGCAATAAATCTGGATCATACAAGTAATATTGTAACGACAGCATTTCGTCATAGATAACGCCACTGATACGCTATCTAGCGATACGATTCCTACAGATATCGTCAATGACATATCTACAACGACAATAAACCCGGATCATACAGGTAATATTCTAACGACAGCATCCCGTCATGGATAACGTCACTGACACACTATCTAGCGATACGCCTTCTACAGATATTGTCAACGACATATCTACAACGACAATAATCCCTGATCATACAGGTAATATTATAATGACATCACACCCTGTCATAGATAACACCACTGATATGCCATCTAGCGGTACGCCTTCTACAGATATTGTCAATGACATATCTATGACGACAATAAACCCTGATCATACAGGTAATATTGTAACGACATCACACCCTGTCATAGGGAACGCCACTGATATGCCATTTAGCAGTACGCCTTCTACATATATCGCCACTGACATATCTACAATGACAATAAACCCAGATCATACAGGTTATATTGTAACGACAACATCCCCTGTCATAGATAATGCCACTGAAACGCTATCTAGTGGTACGCCATTTACATATATCGTCAATGACATATCTACAAGGACAATAAAGCCAGATCATACAGGTAATATTGTAACGACAGCATCCCCTTTCATAGATAACGTCACTGATACGCCATCTAGTGGTACGCCTTATTCAAATGTTGTCAATGGCATATCTACAACGACAATAAACCCAGATCATACAGGTAATATTGTAACGAGAGCATCACCTGTCACAGCTAACGCCACTGACACGCTATCTAGCGATACGCCTTCCAAAAATATCATCAACGACATATCTACAACGACAATAAACCCGGATCATACAGGTAATATTGTAACGACAGCATCCCCTTTCATAGATAACACCACTGATATGCTATCTAGCAGTACGCCTTCTACAAATATCGTCAACGAAATATCTACAACAACAATAAACCCGGATAATACAGGTTATATTGAAACGATAGCATCCCCTGTCATAGATAACGCCACTGACACGCTATCTAGTGATACGCCTTCCACAAATATCATCAACGACATATCTACATCGACAATAAACCCGGAACATACAGGTAATATTGTAACGACAGCATCCTCTTTCATAGATAACGCCACTGGTATGCCATCTAGCGATACGCCTTCTACAAATATCGTCAATGAAATATCTACAACGACAATAAACCCGGATCATACAGGTAATATTGCAACGCATCATCCCCTTTCATTGATAACGCCACTGATACGCCATCTAGCGGTACGCCTTCTACAGATATCGTCAATGACATATCTACAACGACAATAAACCCTGATCATACAGGTAATATTGTAACGACAGCATCCCCTTTCATTGATAACGCCACTGATATGCCATCTAGCGATACGCCTTCTACAAATATCGTCAATGACATATCTACAACGACAATAAACCCGGATCATACAGGTAATATTGTAACGACAGCATCCCGTCATAGATAACGCCACTGATACGCAATCTAGCGGTACACCTTCTACAGATATCGTCAATGACATATCTACAACGACAAAAAAAACGGATCATACAGGTAATATTGTAACGACATCACACCCTGCCATAGATAACGCCAGTGATACGCCATCTAGCGTTACACCTTCTACAGATATCGTCAATGACATATCTACAACGACAATAAATCCGGATCATACAAGTTATATTGTAACGACAACATCCCCTGTCATAGATAACGCCACTGATACGCCATCTAGCGGTACGCCTTATTCAGATGTCGTTGATGACATATCTACAACGGCAATAAATCCGGATCATACAAGTAATATTGTAACGACAGCATCCCCTGTCATAGATAACCCCACTGATACGCCATCTAACGACAATAAACCCGGATCATACAGGCTACAAACAACTTTATTTTTTATTTTATACGTAGTAAACTGGTACTGTGACTTAGCCAGTATAAAGGTGGTAGTGCGCCCAAAAGTAGAACACATTCAAACAGGTATGGTTTAAATGATAATAATGATGTTCATATCAGAAACTTTCTGATGTATGTATGTGTGTGTATAAATATATATACTTCGAGAGTGATTTGCCTAAGTTGTATAAATTTGTTTCACAATTGGAGTAAAATAAGTAAGTTTGAATTATAAATAATTAGTTGATAAAAAATCATGATCTTAAAGAAATAAATTTGGAAAATGAATATACTGTACTTCAAAATGACTAATATATGAATTTTGTGATACTGGCATTACACTGTAAGTTACATGCCAGCCATCCAGTTAAAATTATTTTGTATTATTACATAAACGAAGTTTTACCTGGATGTCTTGGACTTCTCTTTGAATATTTTTAACTTCTCGGAGTTTAATTTAACAACATTTAACTACCTCTTGCAATCAGTTGAGTTAACCATTATATAGTATGTAAAACTGGTTAAGTTCTTAAAATAGTGTATACGAGTACTTCCGCCAGAAGTTTTTTATTTATTAAATGTATTCACACCAGCTTTATGTAAAAAAAAACTATCTATTTATTGTCAGATTAGGGGGAAATAAAACCAAATCAGTTCAAATTATTAATAGTGGTCATTTATATGTCATTTTGACATCATCGTAATAGAAGATTTACCATAAAAACTTTTCCAATTTCTTTGATTATTAAAAGAATCATGATCTCATAGTCACAAGTAAACAAAGTAAGTCATAGGGTCGAGTTCGGGAGACTCTGTGTAATAATTGAGTAATGTTCTACCATACAGAGTGGTATCTCAAACAAAATACTTCGTTGGAACAAAGCCGCAGCACTACATTTTAGTATGTAAAATGTAAAAAAAAAATGTATTTTATTTATTGTTAGAGAATATAAACTTAATGTTACATCTAACCATGATCATTTCAAAGTGAAGTGTGTAGTTACAAGTTGTGTTTACCAAGTCTCTTATGGTATTCATCACTTTCAAATTATTCAATGTGTCACGATAATGTATTTCGAGCAAAAATCCATAAAAAAATGAGAGTAAGACACAAACTAGATCATTTTGCGTAAGGGGTGACGGAATTGGCCGAGTGTGTACGATTGGAATATTACAAGATCAGCGGTATAATTAGTTACAGTTATAAAACTAATTTTAAATTTAACCGCTTACCCGGGCTGCCGAATTTACTCCGAAATTTCTGAACGTTTACGGATGTAGTTGAGATCGGATAAACTAAACCATTGACGTTATTACACGTGTCATGGCTTATCTAGATACCGGCAACAATGTCAAATTTAAATAAATATAATTATATGGTCCACAAATTATGCTAAAGGTTACACAATTGGTTTTATTATTTTGAAATGATATAACTTACTGGTTATGTCACATAACTGCTAATAAATTTAAAATGTGTAACCAAAATATCCCACTACAATTGTCTGTGTTAATTCCCCTCGTTAGAGACAGTGACACCTGTTTGGAAGGGGTTACAAATGGCAGCTCTCCAAGGCATATATTCTGTACAAGGAACTTGTCAAAAACTAATTATATGCATGCAACCCTTTTGCTACTTTTATATTCTTAAAATTCAAGTCTACTTAATAGTGACACAATACTCGAGCCAATTCCATCAAGACTTCCGCAGACATACGCCAACGCTCTCGTATGTAGTACGTTGCTACAAAACTTAAGATAATTAACAACAAAGTATTTCGTATACAGTTCGTTGCTACGATACCAGAATGAATTCCACAACGTCTTCCGCATACTTTACGTTGCTACAATACACGAGGGAATTCCAGCAATTCCCCAAATACTCTTACAATAAAGAAATGAATTGCTCCAACTCTCCTTCAAGTCTTCCGAATACATTGCTTAATTACTTGAATGAATCTTGCCAAGTCTCTCGAATACTCTACAATACTGAAGAGAAATACATTTAGGTCCCCGCATTCTTTGCATTGCTACCGCAGACATTAAGCTACTACAATACTCAAGAGAAATACATTTAGTTTCCCGCATTATTTGCATTGCTACCACACACGTTAAGCTACTACAATACTCAAGAGAAATACATTTAGTTCCCCGCATTATTTGCATTGCTACTACACACATTAAGCTACTACAATACTCAAGAGAAATACATTTAGGTCCCCGCATTCTTTGCATTGCTACCACACACATTAAGCTACTACAATACCGTTTTAAACCTATTTGTTTTACATCGATTGTGAAACAAGTTCTTACATCTTAGACAAATCACACTAGAAGTTTTCCTGGGTAGAACCAGTGTAAAGCGTATCCGGGTAAATGTCTTGCTCAACGATCCGTTTGATACAAAGCTTCAATAAATGTAACTTGAAAGTCATTTTGGCTCATGATTTTGGACCCATACTACGGAAGCACCAGACAACACCGTTTAAATCAAATGTTTTCCAGAATATACCGTTCTTAGCCATCAGGTGAGATAAAAATCTAGCAGATACTCTCGTACATTTGAAAATAAACAGACTACTGAAAAAGCAAAATTTGGAAAGATCCAAAAAATGTAATGTCTGCAATATCATGAGCCAAAATGACATTCAAGATACATCCAATTAAGCTTTGTTTAAAACGGTTAGAAATGCATCATGCCAGGAGAGGGATGTGGTATATAGACTGTTTTTTTCGTCGGTGTGATCAGACTGTGTATGCGTGAGAGACGGAAAGAAAATGTAAGAAAGGCAACGCGAACATAAAACAGACATTATATATCAGCATGAAAAAACAATAAATAGACATTTTCAAGGATTTGGGTGTGATGGTTTTGCATAGAACATTTTGTAAGGGGAAATTAAATAGATTATTAGTTGAAGACATTTGGATCAAGAAATTAGGTACTAGGGTACCAGATGGTTGTATATTCAGATAAATAAGAATCCAATTGTGGAATCGTCTCGCATCTCTATTGAATTTCCCACAGGACTCCATTGTAACATTATTGTCAACAACATTGTGAAAAATAAAAAAGGTTGGTTTTATTCAATTCAATGGTTTTGCGACACGTGTCAATTTCCAGAGTAATACTATTCGTCAACCATTTGACCCATCAAATCTAAAATGACACAGAAATCAGCATCAAATTTGCAATGGTGATTACTTAAATATTGACCATTTAACACATGGTAAGAATAAATAAACCACTGCAATGTAAAGTCCTGACAACAAAGAATAGAAGGGGAATTATATTTTTACTAGTACCTCCTTCATCTGTCCGGAGTATTCAAGGGAGATAATACTGGCATGAGTCTAAAAATGGTTTTATATAGGAAATAGTACGACATTATTTATCATGACGTAATATTATTGTTGTTGTTTTCATTTTAAAACACTCTCAGTAGATATACAACATAAATTATGTAGCTGTTAATAAAAATTTGAGAGTTTCGGAGTCAGAATTGTTGTACTTTAAGTATATTATCATGAATTCCATTTGGAAGATTTTATTGAGATATTTGAACAAAGACATCAGTCCTGGACCTGAAATATAACAATACCAACCCAAATTGTGTAGATCCAGTTTGAGAATCAATATATTTATTCTATTTTCAGTAATCAGTTGCCATGTAATGAAAAAAGTGTGCATTCCGGGCTGGTATGGCTGTTATTATTTATTTGATGGAAACGGCCAGCGCATGGATGATGGTATCAGCAACTACCAGTGTGGTAGGGCAAAAATGGGATGTGTACACGAACGACGAGAATGTTACGAGGATATGTATTGTCAAACACGGGAAAACAATGGAAGTTGTGGTAAGTTGTTAAATAGAAGAAAGAAAAGTAGGTCGCATAATTAGCTTATTGAAAAATATACAAATGTTTTATACGAGGCCTTTTGGCACGTGCTCAAATATATAAAGTTGATAAAACGGGTCTAAATACAATGAATTAACAAGGAATGGTCAAAGTGAAAAGAAATCCGTTCATTCTAAAACAAGCGACGATAGAGTTGAGAATGTCAGGGCTGAAGTTTGTGTCAGCGCAAGTGGTCACTATCTTCCACCAATGGTCATATTGAACGATCAAAGGCTGAACATAGGCTTGATTTCACCGGCTCCTGTAAGCGCATTGTTCGCATTGTTCGTAACCAGTAAATCGTCATACAATATAGGAAACGTTTCCAACACTGGTTCCAAAATCATTTCCTCATTAGCATTTCTCCCATATAAGTTTGGTACCATTAACAACCTAAAAAGAAAACAACGTTGAAATCATGTGCTTACCGCCACACACAAGTAAAGTACAGCCTCCCTACAAATGTGTATTCAACCCGTTGTAAACTGAATACAACAAAGTATGTGTGAAGTTTATGAAAAAATATATAGTTCGAATCGTCACACGATTTGATTTTTGCAGTCATTTTAAAGAGGGATATTAGTGCTCATGTACACTACACCTTGCAGTAAGTGCGTTTCGCGCGACAAGAATATTTCCTTTCAATTCTAATGTAACTCAAAAGGAGGTGTTAGCGCTGTTATCTACGACTCAACTTCAACAAACAGAAAAGGCATTGACGCCATTAACAATCTCTACATGAACAGACCTTCTTTCCAATGAAGAAAATAAACAAGCAGATGCTGAAATAGCCGTGATACCATCGCCAATTAACTCGTGCACCTTTAACAAAACTATTTAAGTTGCCAATAGCATTCCCATGTAAAGAAAATGGCGCATGATAAAATAGTAGGGAGATTTCAAGGGCATACTCTTTGGCTAAATATAAGTTCATAAAAGAACTGGAACAAAACGAGCAAGAAAATGCACAGAAAATTGTGGATATAGAAAACTGAAAGAAGAAAGGAACATGAAGAAAGTTGAAACGAAAGCTGAAAAAGTACTGATGTATTAAAGACAATGCTAAGTTAACTAATTATGGTAAATAACCAAACTTCAGAACGTAACACAGATCAGTATTGCTCCAGCTGTAATGGGTATTATTCTGACGACACGTCAGACGACGAAGATTGGGTGGGATGCCAATCTGAACAATGCCGTAAATGGTAACACGAATCATGTACAGGCGTAGATGGACAGGGTATTGCTATATGATTGTAAGACTATATACTATGCAAACTAGTCCACGTAACTGATTGTAATATTTGTTCGTTGCCAGCTCAATTGACACTATGTTGCTATGTACACATTGGATGTTTTTACCAATTTTGACCACACTTTTAACCACTTAACGTTATTTATTTGGTGTGGTCATATTGTGCAAAGCTTGTTAAAACGGGTATCAGAAACATTCCAAAAAGTAGTGAGGTAACTATGATGCATGCATGTATTTCAGAACCTCGTTGATCACAGTCACGTATAAGAAACCTTTTCACTGGCCTCTCGTGTGTTTGCTTACTTTACCAGTTGTACTAAAGAGGTGATTATCATCAGGTCAATCAGTGATTTAAGATTTATCTATATGCCGATTGCAAAACAAAGTCTTACATAGTTAAGCAATTATCATTCGATATAGAAAAAATACTGCTTTGGAAAATAATTTGCTTCCTTAAGGACATTTTCCCTCATGTTACACGTCGATTTATATATTTATTTTGATCCAGATAACATTAAAATTGAAGACCAGTTACATACTGTCTAATATATTCGTGTGTCTCGGGGTTAATGCCACTCTTATTTCATTATTTCCTATACAGTTAATGACTTGTACAAAGTTCGATGTGCAAACCTTCTTGACTGTGAAAATGGCGTCTGTGTCGATTACTCCAATATGTGTGACGGGTATTTGGACTGTACCAACGGAAAAGACGAAAACAACTGTAGTAAGTACATATAAAGTATATCACCAGCTCGTGATTAGATAAAGAAAATAAAATGTAATGAATGAATAACAAAGAAACCGGAACAGCCTTTGTCCCCTAGTAATCATTTAATTCCCGGCACAGCTTCAGCTCTTTCATAATAAAAATAATTCAAATGTTGCATACCAGTGTAACAATATTAACATCCATGGCACAATCACACTTTCAGTAACATTCCATTTTCATTTTTTTGTCATATTAACACTATCTTGATAGCAAACGTGCTTTTGTATAGCATTTTCAGGCAGAATCTGTTCGGAAGTAACAAGCTTTGACTGTGGCAATGGAGAATGCGTGCATTATGAACTGCTTTGCGATGGACATCCACATTGCAGTAATGGTTTCGACGAAGAAGGATGTGGTATGTTAACAATTATAAACTGTTAATTCAAAGTATGATCAACATAAAGTTGCATCACCGGTAATACTTATTTATAAAAGATGACACATTTGATGCTTTGATTAGATTGTGGTCAATTACTAATATTCGTACGAATCATTAGACTTTTTGTTCTTAATAGCGACGAAAGTGTTGTATTGCCTTTGTCGAATTCGTTTACAGATGATGATGCTGATGCAGTTTCCGACAAAATAAATTGTTTACTTTGGCATCAATTAATAAAGTCATACTTATGATTAGAAATACCTAATTTACCATTTAATTTAATTTTCCATTGTTTTCTTGAATATTTCTTAATGTTATTCAATATGTCACTAGCCTTGTTATCGTTACTGTGATACACGAACCATTACCCTGGGTATAAACAAACATATTGCGTTATTCTATATGTAGACTTTTTTAGGACAGGACCCTTTATCTTTGTAGAAGTCTTCAACAAAACTGCGACTTTTATAAATAAAATCCACCAAATTATGCTGATTTGGACATGATTGTTACTTTGTTTAATTCAAGTTCATAAAATGTATTAGTTAAATGATATTCACCTCACAAGTATTAGAACTAAATCCATAGTAGAATTTGTATCAATTAAATTCTGTTCATTACACCTGAGAACAAACTATTATGAACATTTAATCTCTTTATACTTTACCAAAGATGACGATGTGATGACGTACTGCAAAGGTGACGAGTATGAGGCTTATTTTGGATTAAAAGAAAGAAAAGTAGATCAGTAAGTATATAAAATACATAATTTACATCTGTAATTGATCAGCCGACATAATTATATTATAATCTCGCGAGTTATATTATGTTTTTAGATTATAGATCGGATTAAAAAAAGACGTATATGTAATTTATCTTAATTAATTCAGACAATGTTTATTCTATACAATTAGATGCAATTTGATTATTAAACGATTTAAGAAATGGCATTGTACTTTGGATATACATTATTATAAATGTCGTTAAACTGTAATGATGAAACGAAATTTACCTAACAAAATGAATAGCATTTGTTTCTGTTTTTATATCATAATTATAATTATTATTTTATGATTTACTTAAAAGACTCGAGTTTTTGTATTGTAGCATTAGCATCGGATGTGCTTATTTATTCAAACTAAAACTGATAAACAGCACAGTCTACTGTTATGTATTTTTAGGATGAACTTGGTGCTTTGATCTTTATCTAATATATGTTATTTCATTGGTTCTTACGAAAAGTAGTAAAACTACACAAGATCAGCACTTACCCAACACATAATGTATGTGTTTAATACAAAGTGGTATTCATCATGATCAAGGATCAACAAAACTACAAGCTATTAAAAACTATATCATTGTTCCCTGCTAAATACAATTATACCGCCATGTCATTAGCAATGCATCATGGTTACTTTTGGGATTGCTATCACTGTTTATACAGATATCACGTCTGCATATAGTATCGTTAAATAAATATAGGTGTACAAACAATAAGCATACTTTCATTATTGGGTAAAAAAAGGACGCAGTTATAATACGCAATAGCATGCAGGTAAAATGAACGTACAAACAATGTTCCTAATTTCAAATTGTTCTTTTTTCCCAGAAAAACCTGTTTTTCTGTAAAGGAACAAACTGAATGTATTCGAAGAAGGGGTCAACTTATGAAGATTTCTAACGAACACATGCACCAGCTTGTTGTTCACTATCTAGGAGATGTCATTAACCAGAACAACGAACTTCGAATAAAAATTGGTAGATTCTTTTATTGATATACACTTGATGATTCCCTTTTACGGCAGTTTACTGTAAATTTATTCTGTAAAGTTACCATTGTTATTTTAATCTATGCACAGTTTTATATCAACTCATCCTTTCAAAGTGTTATTTTTAACGTCACCAATCTGAAGTCGTCGACGTTCGTACACAGGTCATTATTGAATATATCTGTTTATCAAATTATAAGAATATCAGATGAAGTAAATTTATGACGTAGAGTTTTTTTTTAATTATTGACATCCGTCAGTCGTGCAGACTATGGAAAAGTGTCTGTGGAGTTAGCGTTGGTGGGTGCGTTCCATGCATCTAGCTTCTGACGCTAGTTCGCCTGTAGTTTGAGCTGATGTGAATATTATGGAATAGTGCAAGTGGAGGTAGCGTAGGTGGGTGCGTTCAATGCCTCTAGCTCCTGACGCTAGTTCACCTGTAGTCTGTGCCAATGTGCAGATTATGGAGTAGTGTCTGTGGAGGTAGCGTAGGTGGGTGCATTCAATGTCTCAAGCTCCTGACTCTAATTCACCTGAAGTTTGTGCTGAGATGCAGACTATGGATTAGTGTCTGAGGAGGTAGCGTAGGTTGGTGCGTTACATGTCTCTAGCTCCTGTCGCTAGTTTACCAGTAGTCTGTGCTGATGTGCAGACTATGGATTAGTGTCTGTGGAGGTAGCGTAGGTGGGTGCATTCCGTGCCTCTAGCTTATGACGCTAGTTCACATGTAGTCTGTGCTGATGTGCAGACTATGGAGTAGTGTCTGTGGAGGTAGCGTAGGTATGTGCGTTCCATTCATCTAGCTCATAACGCTAGTTCACCTGTAGTCTGTGCTGATGTGTAGATTGTGGAGTAGTGTATGTTGAGGTAGCGTAGGTGGGCGAATCCATGTCTTTAGCTTCAGATGCTAGTTCACCTGTAGTCAATGCTGATGTGCAGACTATGAAGTAGTGTCTGTGGAGATAGCGTAGTTGTGTGCATTCCATTCATCTAGGTCATGACGCTAGTTCACCTGTAGTCTGTGCTGATGTGCAGACTATGGATAAGTGTCTGTGGAGGTAGCGTAGGTGGGTGTATTCCGTGCCTCTAGCTCATGACGCTAGTTCACCTGTTGTCAGGCTGATGTGCAGACTATGGAACAGTGTCTGTGGAGGTAGCGTAGGTGTGTGCGTTCCATTCATCTAGCTCATGACGCTAGTTCACCTGTAATCTGTGCTGATGTGTAGATTATGGAGTAGTGTATGTTGAGGTTGCGTAGGTGGGTTCGTTTCATGCCTCTAGCTCCTGACGCTAGTTCACCTGTAGCCTGTGCTGATGTGCAGAATATGAAGAAGTGTCTGTGGAGGTAGCGTAGGTGGGTGCGTTACATTACAAAGCTCCTGACGCTAGTTCACCTGTAGTCTGTGATGATGTGCAGGTTATGGAGAAGTGGATGTGGATGTAGCGCAGGTGGGTGCGTTCCATGCCTCAACATCCTGACGCTAGTTCACCTGTAGTCTGTGCTGATGTGCAGACTATGGATTAGTGTCTGAGGAGGTAGCGTAGGTGGCTGCGTTACATGTCTCTAGCTCCTGAAGCTAGTTCACCTGTAGTCTGTCCTGATGTTCAGATTATCGAGTAGTGTCTGTGGAGGTAGCGTAGGTTGGTGCGTTCAAATCATCTAGCCCATGACGCTAGTTCACCTGTAGTCTGTGCTGATGTGTAGATTATGGAGTAGTGTATGTTGTGGTAGCGTTGGTGGGTGAATCCATGTCTTGAGCTTCAGATGCTAGTTCACCTGTAGTCAATGCTAATGTGCAGACAATGAAGTAGTGTCTGTGGAGGTAGCGTAGGTGTGTGCATTCCATTCATCTAGCTCATGACGCTAGTTCACCTGTAGTCTGTGCTGATGTGCAGACTATGGAGTAGTGTATGTTAAGGTAGCGTAGGTGGCTGCGTTTCATGCCTCTAGCTCCTGGCGCTAGTTCACCTGTTGTCAGGCTGATGTGCAGACTATGGAGTAGTGTCTGTGGAGGTAGCGTAGGTGTGTGCGTTCCATTCATCTAGCTCATGACGCTAGTTCACCTGTAGTCTGTGCTGATGTGTAGATTATGGAGTAGTGTATGTTGAGGTAGCGTAGGTGGCTGCGTTTCATGCCTCTAGCTCCTGGCGCTAGTTCACCTGTAGTCTGTGCAGATGTGCAGACTATGAAGTAGTGTCTGTGGAGGTAGCGTAGGTGGGTGCGTTACATTACCAAGCTCCAGACGCTAGTTCACCTGTAGTCTGTGCTGATGTGTAGATTATGCAGAAGTGTATGTGGATGTAGCGCAGGTGGGTGCGTTCCATGCTTCAACATCCTGACGCTAGTTCACCTGTAGTCTGTGCTGATGTGCAGATTATGGAATAGTATATGTGGAGGTAGAGTAGGTGGGTGCGTTCAATGCCTTTATCTCCTGACGCTTGTTCACATGTAGACTGTGCTTGTTTGCAGATTATGGAATAGTGTCTGTGGAGGTAGCGTAGGTGAGTGCGTTCCATGTCTCTAGCTCCTGACGCTAGTTCACTTGTAGTCCGTGCTGATGTACAGACTATGGAGTAGTGTCTGTGAAGGTAGCGTAGGTGGGTGCGTTCCATGCCTCTAGTTCTTCTGTAGTCTGTGGTGATGTGTGGAGTATGCAGTCAGGCAGCGCTGCCTTACAGAAGTGTGCTGATGACACATGCCTTGTTCACATCTATCTTGGTTTATGCAGTCATCTGCTGTTGTTCTTTTTTCAGACACACTTTGTGAGTCTGACGAGTGTGGTTGCCATTTTGTATATTCTCTCTCTTGTTGAGCTCAGCATCTAGAGATAAGTTGTTTGTTGCAGTCGAGCCGAGATACTGAAATTGGTGGATAAGTTCCAATATTTTGCCCTTGGTTTTGGATGCATGGTGAAGCTCAAATAGCTTGCCCCGTCATTTGAATTTAATTCAAGCTGATAGTTTGGCTGAAAGAGGTCGCATATCTCACTTGTCGTCTTTTTTTACTTAGCTAGTTCACCTGTAGCCTTGAATCTCACAAGTTGAAGAGATGGCAATATCATCTGGAGTGACAACTTGAAAGAATGTTTTAACAGCGCAAAAGATGTTGATAATGGTTGGTGCAAGTACACATAAAATTCCTCTGAAACGCTAGTGAATTGGACCCAACAAAGCTGATTCTCTATTTATTTTTAGGCTGTCTTGTAATTATTGGTTTTAACTTGTGCTTATAATTGGATCGTGAGTGTCTCCAGGATACTCTATGAAGAGGTTTGGTATTGAGGTTAGGCTGTCTTGTTATTATTGGTTCTAACTTGTGCCAATAATTGGATCGTGAGTGTCTCCAGGATACTCTATGGTGAGGTTTGGTATTGAGGTAAGGCCGTCTTGTAATTATTGGTTTTAAATTGTGCTAATAATTGGATCGTGAGTGTCGCCAGGATACCCTATGGTGAGGTTTGGTATTGTGTTTAGGCCGTCTTGTAATTATTGGTTCTAACTTGTGCTAATAATTTGATCGTGAGTGTCTCCAGGATACTCTATGGTGAGGTTTGGTATTGATGTTAGGCCGTCTTGTATTTATTGGTTTTAACTTGTGCTAATAATTGGATCGTGAGTGTCTCCAGGATACTCTATGAAGAGGTTTGGTATTGAGGTTAGGCTGTCTTGTTATTATTGGTTCTAACTTGTGCCAATAATTGGATCGTGAGTGTCTCCAGGATACTCTATGGTGAGGTTTGGTATTGAGGTTAGGCCGTCTTGTAATTTTTGGTTCTAACTTGTGCCAATAATTGGATCGTGAGTGTCTCCAGGATACCCTATGGTGAGGTTTGGTATTGTGGTTAGGCCGTCTTGTAATTATTCGTTTTAACTTGTGCCAATAATTGGATTGTGAGTGTCTCCAGGATACTCTATGGTTAGGTTTGGTATTGAGTTAGGCCGTCTTGTAATTATTAGGTGTAACAGGATACTCTATGGTAAGGTTTGGTGTTGATGAATGTGTTGATGGCGCATAAATTGTAATACGGGAACATCTCCAGCAAACGTTAACCATTGTAATTCGTCTGTCCAACCCCGAAATGTTCGAGACAGGTTGGTCATATCTGGTTATCCCAACCGTAGAGAAAACAAACGCTCAGTGGTCGAGCTGCCTAGTTCAGATTTTCGGCTCCATTAGCCTTCTCCGATCTAATGAAGAATTGGCGATTGTACATTTTTTACATATAGCTGGGAGTATGGTTGAGGCGCACTTGGACCTGTGCATACGCAGTTGGGCCTACATACTGCATCTCTTGGGAAATACCGCCTCCGAGAAAAAAAAGATATGTACTGGCGGGGAAATACGCGGAAAACACCTGGCTCTCCCTTTAACGTGTCTGCTAGTCAGCGGTGATAGCGGAAAGCGGACGGTGACATGCACACAGCACACTAAACCTGTCACAACAGCCATTAAGAAACACATGACATGACATATAGTATTTTTATACATGTATTCTTGATTTCTATTCCCGTTTCATGTGTCTAGTTTTACTATTTTTAATATGTCTTTTAACATAAGTATTAGACTAAATCGTGTTGTATATTCGTTAATATCATTTGTATAAAGCGCTTAGGCGAATTCGTCGTAGAGGGTATTTCTCAACGCCACCTCTTTTATTTAAAATTTACTAGAATGGTTGATATTGTAACATGAAGTTTGGTTTTAATTTATGTTCATTATTTATTTAAAGTGACATTGAAATTTAATATCATTTATCTGATGTTGCCCTTTTAAAATGATATTAAGTGTGTATGTTCGTTCGTGAGCATATTATTGTATTTGTGGTACAATGCTTTTACAGTCTGTACATGACCAAAGGCAAAATGCTTTGCCAAGGTGCTGACAAACTTTGACAATCGAAACTTGTTTTTCAAGGTGTATCATATACTAGTAAGTGCACATATAACGAGAGTAAGTTTATGATATTGAGTTTGTTTATGAAAGCCAAATCCCGTTTTACTGATGTCAGTACTAACAGTATAACTATGGCGCCATCAGCGAAATTGTGAGCACTTTCGGCTTTGACTAAGATCCGTTTACAGTTCTTTTTTATGTTGTATAAAAAACGAATGCCTAGTCGAGTTATTTAACAAGGCAATTTCTGAAACTTTATTTTAAGTCTTAGTTAGACGTTAGTACATCCCAATCTGTATGCAAATATTTGTTAGCACAATAGCGTCCAATTACTCACATGAACATATATATGCATACAGATGTCAGAACCTAACATAACTGTTAAGGATTCTTGAAATAGTCAATGAAATGGGATCGTGGAATACGGAGAAGGAAAACATAGCAAAACAAAAAGCATTATCGCCAGCATTATTAATTGAAGCATTAACAACGGATGTGCATTCTGAAATCAAAAACACATTATCAGGGCTTTTGAGCACTTTGATGTGAACATTAATAACTGCTGCTTTATTCTTATCATTAATCGCTACTATCGTTACTTTCACGGCGGCACAATTTGATTAAAGTATTGTAAACAATATAACAATATTATTTTTAAATTGATAGCTCCAGCAGCTATCAGAGAGATTATTAGACAGAAAACTGAAAAAAATACTATTCCCATGTTAGAATATATGATTTTAATCAAATAAACTGATTACATCGAAGTGATGAATTTTTCCTGTTTGGTCGTATGACACTCCAATATAAATTGTGTAAATGTTTGTTTGTTTGCAAAAAATATTAATTTTTCAAATAAAATTCGTCATAGTATAAAAGGTGTGGCATTATTTACTGATAATGAATATTTTGCAATAAAAATAATGAGAACAATTTGTCATTTTAAGGTTTGACCTTATTATCAGGGAACAAAACACACAGAGATTATAGATGGGCTGACGGATCGCCTCTGATATACACACCAGGGTACGTGGTATGGTAAAATCAACATTATTTTGCAATTGCTTCTCTGTAAGTGTGATGCATACTAGTGTACGTCAAATCCTCGCCCTGCAACTGTCTCTGTGATAATTGGTCACGGACGTTGATCTACAGCCTCCATGAGATTCCTACCTCTGAACATGTGGAAAAGTAGTGAGCGACTTGCAGAGATTGGGTACGTGTAACTCGTACTGGTTAATCGCCTATCGGATCACAGGGGCGATGATTATGTACACATGCAAATAACTAAAATACTGCAGGGGGAAATCCTCCAAACAAACAAAAATATGTATGGGTGTTGAGATACCTTTACTCTATTATTGTAATCAAGTGACCTCTCGGCGCGGATGGCTAGATATGATTTGAGTAAAGTTGTAACCAAATGCTAAATTTATGCCCTCGAGATAATATTATTGTTTGCGTTTGTTTTAGGTGGACACTTATAAACAATATGTCAGGAAACAGAGATCAATTACATAATTGTTTTGCGGTGGGATCTAAAGATGGGATCATTAGTTGGGATTACATTAAATGCGGTAAATACAATATAGACAGCCTTTGCTTCTGGACATCCAAGAAGACCCAAGTAACAAGTAGGTGCTTTATTTGTGATCTTAATTTGATGTAATATAGTATGAGCGTATATGGAGAGATTTTAGGCAAGAGAGACGTTGATTGCACGCGTAAACAATGTTTAAGCTCTGTTGCACCACAGTTTAACACAACGTCGCACTTCGTCATTTTTGCGTCAGACTTCGTTGTTTTAACATACTGTTGAAAAGTGTATTTCCTTTTTGAACATCTTAATTTGATAAAAGATAAATAGTACACCAAATGTATAAAATGTGTGAATTTTACGTGGTTTGATTTTTTAAATAACGGAAGTGAAGTGTTATGATTTATCCTTGATGAATAACTGGACTCCGCTTACCACATGTATATTGAGATTGAATTTCCTTTTTTCGTGTGGGGATCATTGTTCGAATGATTCATTCAAAGATACTTACATGAGCAGCCAAAACAAAGCTGGGCGGTTTTCAATAATAAATATTCCTATCAAATATACATGTATATACTATTACAAAGCAAGTTCAAAGAATGGTCAAGATCTTGGTACCAAATTAGACTACCATACTTGGCTGTTTACATGAAGCAAAACAGTAAATCAAGCTTCATTTCTCCTAACAATCAATCGCAAGGCGTGGGAGGAATAACTACAGGTACTTTATACTAAAGCAGACCAAACAAGACACTGAACGCGTTGCATGCAGATTTCATAAACGTGATAATACAATTCATGGACACCGGTTTTGATTTGAATGCATGTGTGTTGGTGGGGGTCACTATAATATATAGGAGCCGTCTTTCAGCAATGGTATCTCCTAAAAAAAACACACCCCATTTTGCACCTATTGATGATGTTGTATGAAAAGTATTGGCTCTGTCTTTGTTCCTTTGTCTTAAAGGGTGTAATGGCACACTAGCTCATTTTGTTGAATAGGCAAGAAACTATTTCTTTGTTTAAAAATTAAGTCTTCTGGTGGTACGATGGTTGCAATATTGGTGATGAGCGGCGCAATAGTGCAGTGGACAGAGTGTTGCTTCGACCCTTGTGCCTCTCAACAAGAGCGCTCAGTACTGGTTCTGCCCAGAATGTGGTATCGAACGTGATTCAAATAAGTCCTAAGCTTACTTCGTAATTGAGCTTAAATAAAACAGTATAAACTAACATTTGTTACTTATTTTTCTGAAGTGTGTTCAGTTCTTGTAAGCAGTGTGTCTGTATTGTATTTGTTCATAAATCCGAAAAGTATTGCAAGCATGACAAAGGCCGTCACATGCTAAAATCTTGTCAGGCGATATTGCAAATTGAAAACCAACGTCAAACAGCCAAATGCACCACCCATGACATGTTAATTTTCAATCACTAGTTTTGATGCTTTCTTCATAAGCAGTACAAAATTTACAACAAACCTAATCTAATTCACAATGATGCTAGATCTAAGTGAATTAGCTATCTTTATATATTTATTTATAATGATGTACTTGTGCCACTGAAAAGGAAATGATATGCAATAATGTGAAAAACACACATATTTTCTTTCATTGAGATGAATGTTCTAAGGGAATGACTAGATGGCGTTGTGATTTTTGAATCAAAAGTCATTCCCGGGGGAAATATTTCAATCATTGACACTATAAGAAAGCAAATGGTTGTTTTATTACACATACAAGAATTCTACGAAAATATGTGTAACATTTGTTTAATATCATTATATTTTTGTATAACGATGAAAACACAGACTGGACTGAAAACTTGAAAAGGAACTATTTGCTTAAAACGTACCGCCTGGAACCAGACAGGAATCGAATAGACAAACTAAAATAAATACACTGATCAGTTGCATGTAAATTATTTAAAAAGTCATCCCACTTAGAGCGAAGTACAAGGTTTTTCGCCCGATTTTGACTTTTTAATGATGTCTACAACAGTTTGGGATTATTCCTGGCGTTAACAAGATTGTCTCATCACTATATTTTGACATTTTAAGCACAGGTTTTTAAAAGACCTTTCTCGTTTTTTATATAGATATAGATCACCCATTTCATTTGTTAGTTTAGATTGTCTTAACAACTGACACTTTATACGATTAGCACGAATACAGTCATTATACCCCAAGCTGTAAATAAAGGACAGCTTTGACAGTTCCATTGCGGTGTCCCTAGGTGCCACACGTGACAGCGTTGACAGTTCCAAGGCAGTGTCCCTAGATGCCATAAGTGACACCTTTGACAGTACCAAGGCGGTGTCTGTAGGTGCCATAAGTGACAGCGTTGACAGTTCAAAGCGAAGTCCCTAGGTGCCACAAGTGACAGCGTTGGCAGTACCAAGGTGGTGTCCCTAGGTGCCACAAGTTACAACGTTGAAAGTACCAAGGTTGTGTCCCTAGATGCCACAAGTGACAACGTTGACAGTTCCAAGCGAAGTCCCTAGGTGACACAAGTGACAGCGTTGGCAGTACCAAGGCAGTGTCCCTAGGTGCCACAAGCGACAACGTTGACAGTACCAATGCGCAGTCCCTGGGTGCCACAAGTGACAACGTTGACGGTAACAAAGCGGTATCCCAGGTGAAACGAGTGACAGCGTTGACAGTACAAAGGAGATGTCCCTTGGTGCTACAAGCGACAACGTTGACAGTACCAAGACAGTGTCCCTAGATGCCATTAATGACAGTTTTGACAGTTCCAAGGCGGCGTCCTTAGGTGCTACAAGTGACAGCGTTGACAGTTCCAAGGCGGTGTCCCAAGGTGCCATAAGTGACAGCTTTGACAGTACAAAGGCAGTGTCTCTAGGTGCCATAAGTGACAGCGTTGACAGTTCTAGGCGAAGTCCCTAGGTGCCACAAGTGACAGCGTTGGCAGTACCAAGGTGGTGTCCCTAGGTGCCACAAGTGACAACGTTGACAGTACCAAGGCGGTGTCCCTCGGTGCCACAAGTGACAATGTTGACAGTACCAAGGCCATGTCCCTAGATGCCACAAGCGACAATGTTGACAGTACCAAGGCGGTGTCCCTTGGTGCCACAACTGACAATGTTGACGGTACCAAGGCGGTGTCCCTGGGTGAAACGATTGACAGCGTTTACAGTACCAAGCGGTGTCCCTGGGTGCCACAAATGACAACGTTGCCACAAGTGACAACGTTGACAGTACCAAGGCGGTGTCACTAGGTGCCATTAGTGACAGCTTTGACAGTACCAAGGCGGTGTCTCTAGGTGCCATAAATGAAAGCTTTGACGGTACCAAGGCTGTCTCTCTAGGTACCATAAGTGTCAGCATTGACAGTTCCAAGCGAAGTCCCTAGGTGCCACAAGTGACAGCGTTGGCAAAACCAAGGCGGTGCCCCTATGTGAAACTTGTGACAGCATTAAAAGTGCCAAGGTGGTGTCCCTAGGTGCCACAAATGACCACGTTGACAGTAACAAGGCAGTGTCCCTAGGTGCCACAAATGAAAACGTTGACGGTACCAAGGCGGTATCACCAGGTGAAACGGATGGCAGCGCTGACAGTACCAAGCGGTGCCCCTAGGTGCCACAAGCGACAACGTTGACAGTACCAAGGCGGTATCCCTAGGTGCCACAAGTGACAATGTTGACGGTACCAAGGCAGTGTTCCTAGGTAAAACGATTGACAGCGTTGACAGTACCAAGCGGTGTCCCTGGGTGCCACAAATGACAACGTTGACAGTACCAATGCGGTGTCCCTAGATGCCATAAGTGACAGCTTTGACAGTTCCAAGGTGGTGTCCCTAGGTGCCACAAATGACAACGTTGACAGTACCAAGGCGGTGTCCCTAGATGCCACAAGTGACAGCTTTGCCAGTTCAAAAGCGGTGTCCCTAGGTGCCATAAGTGACAGCGTTGACAGTTCAAAGCGAAGTCCCTAGGTGCCACAAGTGACAGCTTTGACGGTACCAAGGCTGTGTCTCTAGGTACCATAAGTGTCAGCGTTGACAGTTCCAAGCGAAGTCCCTAGGTGCCACAAGTGACAGCGTTGGCAGAACCAAGGCGGGGTTCCTATGTGAAACGAGTGACAGCATTGAAAGTGCCAAGGTGGTGTCCCTAGGTGCCACAAATGACCACGTTGACAGTACCAAGGCGGTGTCCCTAGGTGCCACAAATGAAAACGTTGACGGTACCAAGGCGGTATCACCAGGTGAAAAGAGTGACAGCGTTGACAGTACAAAGGCGGTGTCCTTAGGTGCCACAAGTGACAACGTTGACAGTACCAAGGCAGTGTCTATAAGTGGCAGCGTTGACAGTTCCAAGCGAAGTCCCTAGGTGCCACAAGTGACAACGTTGACAGTACCAAGGTGGTGTCCTTAGGTGCTGTAAGTGACAGCTTTGACAGTACCAAGGCGGTGTCTCTAGGTGCCATAAGTGACAGCGTTGACAGTTCCAAGCAAACTCCATAGGTGTCACAAGTGATAGCGTTGGCAGTACCAAGGCGGTGTCCCTAGGTGTCACAAGTGACAACGTTGAAAGTACCAATGTTGTGTCCCTAGATGCCACAAGTGACAACGTTGACAGTACCAAGGCGGTATCCCTAGTTGCCACAAGCGACAACGTTGACAGTACCAAGGCGGTGTCACCAGGTGTCACAAGTGACAATGTTGACAGTACCAAGGCAGTGTCCCTAGGTGAAACGATTGACAGCGTTGACGGTACCAAACGGTATCCCTGGGTGCTAAAAATGACAACGTTGACAGTACCAAGGCGGTGTCCCTGGATGCCATAAGTGACAGCTTTGACAGTACCAAGGCGATGTCCCTAGGTGCCACAAATGACAGCGTTGATAGTTCCAAGGCGGTGTCCCTAGGTGCCATAAGTGACAGCTTTGACGGTACCAAGGCGGTGTCTCTAGGTATCATTAGTGATAGCGTTGACAGTTCCAAGCGAAGTCCCTAGGTGCCACAAGTGACAGTGTTGGCAGAACCAAGGCGGTGCCCCTATGTGAAACGAGTGACAGCATTGAAAGTGCCAAGATGGTGTCCCTAGGTGCCACGAGTAACAACGTCGACAGTTCCAAGGCAGTTCCATGACAACGTTAACAGTTCCAAGGCGGTGTCCCTACGTACCATAAATGACAGCGTTGACAGTACCAATGCGGTGGGTCTAGGTGCAACAAATTACAGCGTTGGCAGTACCAAGGCGGCGTTACCAGGTGCCACAAGTGACAGCATTGACAGTACCAAGACGGTGTCCCTAGGTGCCATAAGTATCAACTTTGACAGTTCCAAGGTGGTGTCCCTAGGGGTCGCTTCTTAAATGTATTCATGTCATTTTGTACATCGTTTGTGCTTGTATTATTGAGGTGATTTTGTCTTTTTAATATTTCGTCTCCTGTCGGATATGTATTTTCGTATATTTGTGTCATCAAAATGCTTCTTCTCAATCCATCTTCCAAACTAGGTATCGTCCCTGATGTAACAACGGCAGTAGCTACAATAACAGATCTTAAGAATCCTTTGATGGAGTTCAAATGTGACAGTGGAGAAGTTGTTGCACTAGTATATGTATGTGACCACGTGACAGATTGCCATGACAATAGCGATGAGCTCTATTGCAGTAAGGAAAATTAAATGTTATTTTGTATAATCACGCCTCCTCACGTAAAGCAATATTGTTAAATCTCCAAAGGTCAATGGGCAACAGTTCTTTATATTTCACGGGAAATATTGTTAATTGCAGTTTAAACTTTCACATTTTATTTTCGAACATAGAAAATGACGTATATTGCAGTATTTGTATATAGTCATTCGATACCATAACAGTAAATGTACTCTGTTTGTAAAACCGATTCCCGCGAATCTTTCTACTGTTTATTATTTAAACTTAATGCATAGCAGATTCTTTTGAAAATCTCAGCAAATTAAATCCATTGTCAATTCGTTAAACTGGTATTTTGATAATGTTTATATTATGTTCCATGCCCATGAGGATAAAACGAAACAGGGAAGCGTTTACTTAATCATCAAACCATCTATGTATACATTGCATTCGGAGAATATTTACAGCAACTAAATATTTTGGATATTAACTATTTTATTTTCTTAAACAATCGTATACAAATATTTTTAACTAAATCACTAAGTGCTATTGAACAGCACCTGTATCATTACATCCTGATTTGAACTACACGAGTCCAGACAATTTAAAATGATATACACTGAGCGACTTTAAAAAACGCAATGGTTGGACTTTGTAAAATAAACAAGATTTTTGCCTATCAATTCTAATAAAATTTGACAACAATAAACATCGACATACGCCTAACACTTTGTGTGAGTTTTATCGAAAAAATCAACAACTCCCTGACAAACAACGTTTCAAAAAGCGACACCCCAAATCACCAACTTATTAACAGTTGTAACTTCCATTTACAGCAATGCAGGTAACACACATCCGCCTCATTAAAAGCATGATATTTGTAATACATTGTCGGGAAATGTTGTTCCTCTCCTGAAACAAGGTGTTGGAAAACACAGTAACGTTTCTCGGCGGTGGCTGACGAGCGATAATGCGTCTTTCGCGCCCATCCAGGCATTCTCAATAAGAGTTTTGCGTTTTTAAAGTCCCTCGGTGTACCTTTGTTGCTAATTGTCTGGAAGGAAATGTTTATTTACAATTTAACTCACTCTATAATGGGATGACAGTCAAGAGCGAGGTTGGAGGCAGGTTTAAACTTTCCAGTTGCTTTATTTAAAAACGGACATACCAAGGCGGTCGCCCATGATGTTACACATCCTTATGTCTTTATTGTACTTACTATTTTGTTCTGTATATTGGATTTATTTTTGCTGTTTTTGGTTATATTTATGCTGTTTTGGTTATATTCATGCTGTTTTGGTGGTGGTGCCTTTTGGATTCTATGTCTTCTGTTGTTCATTTAATGTGTAATATTTGAAAAATGCAAAATGAAACGTCATACAGTTTCTAGTATTGTTCTTCATACATTCAACGTATTACAACTGCTTTTGTTTGTCAATATTGCTTCCTGGTTGCCTAAGCCCAATAAGGTAACTGACCGTAATTGTAATACCGTACCATAAATACAAATCTACCTTTTACAGACACCAACTTTGCCCAGGATGTACACACGTGCGATGATGGAACCACCATTAATGTTGGCCTTTGGTGTGATTTTTATCCGGACTGTCCAGATAGATCAGACGAGATAAACTGCAGGAGTGGTGCGTTCTACTTATTCGAGATAGTTATAAATATATATTTGTTAAAATCACATTTTCAAATCGTGTCATAAAATTCGTATTATAAACCAAAGTGAAATTGGCAACCTTACAGCACAATTTGTAGATCGCTCGAGCGGGTCCATTACATAGCAACGGGAATTGAGCACATTGATTGGTCAGTTGTTTCAGGGAAAGTTTGAATGACGTCAAAATTTAATTAAGCGTTGAATGGGGATTCCCTACCTTTTAAATGAGGGTTATAAACCTAATTCTGGAGATATCATGGATTGGAATAGACTAATAACAGCACGTTACTGTTGTAAAATATTACTGCTGTATTGCTTTTCTACCAATTTCCAAACGATTATTAAAGCTGGTCTTTTTATTACTTATGTTTTATAGTTATTTTTTTTGTATAATCAAAGGGGTCTTTTATTTGCTAATTGGTCATGAGAATGGCATTGCTTGTGCCATGTGCAAGGTGAATTTAGTTGATTACTTTTATTTGACATTTAACATTGATTCAATCCATATACTTATTCATTCGTTCGTGTATTCAAAATAATCAGATTCCGGCATGTGCGGTGAATACGATTGGAGGTGTGATAACGGGCAATGTGTGCCGTTATATGCATTGTGTGACAGCAACTTTGACTGTGTTGACAAGTCTGACGAACATCTCACTGCTTGCTTTGGTAAGATTTCAATATTCTGTTTAGCATCGTGAATACTTCACTGGATTATGTTTTCTCCATTGGTAGTGCACATGTATATGATTGTCAAGATCACATGTACCAATATTTTTTCTTTTTTTTTTTGTAATTTTGTTTGTAGATAAAACCAAAGACGTGTGGCTCAAAAACACATTTCACATATTTATGAAATAGAATATGTATTATTGTTTAAACTCTTAACCAATGTGTAGTTGATAACAATACCATCGCTTTTTCAGTAAGAGTATTTATTTTCGCCTACTTCAGTGTATGTTTACTTTCATCATCAGTTTCATTTGGATATTTCCTATTATTAAATGTAAACATATTCCACCCTTATAGTTATAATTGGCCAATTTAGATAATACATTTATTTCTGCATGAGTTTATTTAGTTTACTCATATTTTATTGCATACTATAAGTACAAGTTTTAAAATACATTCATCCAACATACACATACATTGTACTATTGATAATATGGAAAGTATAAGTATACAAACAGGTTGGCCCACACGTTATACCAACTTAAGTTCGGCCCGTCACAAAAATGCCAAGTTAACATCTTGAAAAAAGTAAGGCGAATTTAAATCAGAAACAAAATTAATGTAGTTGATATCGATATGATTCTAATATATCTTATAACATGATAGGTTATGGATAACTATATTAAATAGATATATATTTGATGATCAACACTTTAATAGAAAAAAATGGAAACTATTAAATCACAAAATGCGATTATGAGTTTTTTTTCCATTCTAATACAATTGGTAATCGAGATTGATTATATCGCCGCAGATCTAAATCCGCTGGTCAAATATATATAAGATTTTACGTGATAAATGCATGTGACTTTAACAATGTTGTGATTCTCGCAATGGCTTCTGGTACAAGAGTTATAGACAGAATCATTGCGATATGTATTTTTAAGTAAATATACGTTACTATAACTTTTACATTGAACTGATACTAGATGGGAAATCCTCCGCTCACTTGCCACGTGACTTTGTTTGTCCACGTAAATACAATGTAATATAATGTAGTGTTAACTTGGAAACCGTTCGCTTGTCTAAGGAAAATAACAACCCTGGAAGCATATTGATCACCGATTATCGACGTGTTTGATTGACAGCGTAAGTCAAAAATGTTTAAGACGTATGATTGTGAGACGGTTGTATTTCGGTTTTGTTTGGAATGCTTTTCGTATCTTATATGTCATTTTAGTTGTATTCATGTTTATATTGAATATAACTGATGCTATAAGAACTACACGTATAAATCACAGATTAAATACATACATGTGCATTAATCAGAAAACTCTTGTTGATAAAACATAATACTTCACATGTATATAAATTATATACTATTATATGTACTAAACGTTCGATTAATACAGATCAATGTGCAGACAACGATCTTTATAAATGTGGTGCTAGTGAAAGATGCATACCTTGGTCATTGTCGATGGATGATTTACGGGACTGCCGTAATGGTGATGATAGTACGGTACTTGGGATTGTGAATACTACTTGCATATCGAATGACCCTTTTGGATTCAATCTGCCTATCGATGCAGCAAACGATATGTTCGGTACGTAAAATTTCAAGCACAATCACAACCACAATATCTTTAGAATAGTTCTACGAATTCTCAACTATCGTTTTAGCTTTGATTTTGTTAACAAAATACCGCAGTTTCTCGTTAACAGCGCCCTTAGCAGTGCGTATTTTTCGGACGATTTTCGTAATTTTTTTCCCCTTATAAAATGATCATTTTAAATTACTTACATTATTTCCTTTGATAACATGATACATTCCATGGATATAAAGTACAATTTATGCTACCTAAATGATTACAATTGCATTTTCACAAACAACCACACTTATTAGGCTGTACACTGTTGATATTTAATATCTAGTCAACCAAATATGGGGTGATTAATTGCATGTCATCACTCTGCAGTCTTGCTAGATGTATGTCTTTTATCACCAAACACTAATAAATGATGATATAAAGTCGTGAAAAAATATATGCAAGATATAAGCACGGCAATCGAGATTTTTATCAGATTGTATTTACTCCCCTAACAGCAGCCCTACCTGCATTTTGGCGCTCGTAAAAACCGTCACATGCCTAATGTGTTATTGTCAGTCACTTCAATTATCAATTATTGTACTCTATCTTGTTTGATAATGTAAAACTTAAACCCAATATAATACTGGTGTGTAAAACATGCTTTAAGTACAAGCATTTAGTTATCAAGATTTGGAGATACTAATTAGTTTGAACTTTTGATATATGACACTGTCAAAGGTTCGCGTACAGCAGGCTAAAATAGAATTAGTTGACATATTGCATGGCCATTTAGCGAAGAGAGTGGACATCTGATGAGGAAGTATAACTGATAATTATTGACTGGTGTATAAATTAAGGAAGTAATTTAGGTTTAGTGCTGAAGCTACACGCTTTAAAAGGCAGATGAGATTTTACTTCAAGGGGGACAGTTTACTTTGGGAAGGCAAGGTGTTAGGTCATGTAGTAATTCAGTGCAGTTGAGATGTTAAGTCAAGTTGAATTTAGAGAGATTACTTTCGAAGGCAATGGGGGGGGGGGGGGGGGGGGGGGGGGAGTTGCATGGTTTGACTGAAACTAAAAATGTGATGTATTTTAACTATATTTTAGAAACTGCATATGTGTTAAATAGAATTCATTAAAGTTTAAATGACATTTGTAACAATGTAAGAAATAAATATATATAGAAAATCCTGCTTCATGTGTAAATGAAGTTCGATAGTGAAACAGTAAGTGTAATTATTGTTTAAGTAAACAACTCAACTTGATAATGACCTGACCTCGTGTTTAAATGCTATTACTATATCTACATTGATTAATTTGCATGTTATCCTTTGCCAGTGAGTAAAGAGATTTTTCCAACTTCATACCAGTGTGGTTATTTGGTGTGTTATTAGTTCAAGTAACTTAAAAGTGGCCGAGCCCGTGTTTTTTTTTTTATATACAACATATAACACGCATATATGATGTTTTTAAAATTAAAAAAAATGAAGCAAGATGACGTAAACTTGTTTTAATTTTTATTTTATCAAGCTAAAGGTTATATATTTAACTTAATGACTAGACGTTGTGCTAGGTTGGCATTTTAATAATGAAACAGTTATAGCGATAAAATTAAATTTCACCTATATTTTACTTTGTAAACCAAATATCACGGTTTAGCCAGGTAAGTAATAAAACCCGTCGATATCAAGGGGGATAACTTCTCTCGATAATATGTCTAAATTCAAGGAAAATTAGCCAGAGATGTTCAATGAAAACCGTGAAAGCATGGAGCTCATTAAGTGCTTGCAATAGTTGGTGTGAGGGTCGATGTATATCCCTTATCTCAAGTCTGCTGGTGTCTTTACTTATACTCGTTATTTGCTTCCAAAATAGTCTCTCATTAGAGACATTACTAAAATAAAATGTCACGAAAAGATATTTAGATATAAAATTGTATATTGACAACGAACAAAAGTAGGATTCACGTCATTTTTTGTGTTCATTTTTAACAGGTCCAATAAATGTTCAATGTCGAAGGGATAATCTCATAATTACCTCCACTGGATCAATCGCTCACTCAGACCTGGATAACAACCGTACAATACTTAGATTAAGATTCGGTAGTGAATTTATTGTGGATGAAGTGGTTAACCTTTATAACAACTGTAACCAAGTGGTAAAGGTGCCACCCAACATACCTAACCATTCAGTGTTTGCTTGGCCAGAAAACAAAGAGCGTTTTTTCACAGCGTACGTATATCTTGCTTTTTATGTTTTTGGAGGGAAAATTCATTTCCAAGGAGATAATAATATGTATTTTTTTAAGAATGTTTACTCATATTTTCAAAACTAGCGCGGCTTTATCAATTCTATAAACAAAAATGTCGATAATTTTTTAAACATGATGTTTAAAATAATAATGTTTTGCGAATAATACCTTCATATTGCCATACGTTCATATATGTCAGGATTATTTGATGCGTGAAAATGAGTAAAATGTGTATGCTTGCTTTGTATCCCTATCCACATGGACAACGACCATGTATCTATTGTATATTGTTATGTTTTAATTCAAATTCTTCAACAATTCAATTGTAGTAAAAATAGATGTATGCGTTTTCTTTTCAATAAAAGTCAGATATTATGATAGTTATACAGCTGTTTTTTGTTTGTTTGTTTGTTTTGTTTTATTTACCAACAAATAATCGCGTCTTTTTTAATGATGTTAAACGATTTTTTCAACACATGACACGTTATATGCGGCATATCTAGTTGTATTGCTGGAGGAAGATCTAAAAACAAATCTGAATAGAACCACCGTCATTCCGCAATAAACAGCAATGTGCTTAAAATTGCATTCAACCCATTTTGTTTCTTAAAAAAGTGAAACTTTAATTATTCTATTACAACAGCATAAAAACAAAAAATTTCATCGAATTTACTTTTTTATTTACATTGGTAACTGCTTTCCTAGAATACTTACAATCTTCTTATATAATGATTTAGTTTTGTACTCATTTAAAACTGCCTTTATTTGCAGAAACACGATTGGGAACATAGTGTTTCATAATTTTTTACCTTTGAGAATGTTCTATGCAGATGGACTTGGATATGTTGACCGCTTGCAAAGTATCATCACGTGTACAGGTATAAGTACATCTAATTATTACAGATATATGCAGATTGCTTGTAAAGTACCATCAAATGTACAGGTATAAGTACATCTAATTATTAAAGATATATGCATATTGATTGTAAAGTATCATCACATGTACAGGTATAAGTACATCTAATTATTACAGTATATGCATATTGATTGTAATGTAACATCAAATGTGCAGGTATACATACATCTAATTATTAAAGATATATGCAGATTGCTTGTAAAGTACCATCACGTGTACAGGTATAAGTACATCTAATTATTACAGATATATGCAGATTGCTTGTAAAGTACCATCACGTGTACAGGTATAAGTACATCTAATTATTACATATATATGCAGATTGCTTGTAAAGTACCATCACGTGTACAGGTATAAGTACATCTAATTATTAAAGATATATGCAGATTGCTTGTAAAGTACCATCAAATGTACAGGTATAAGTACATCTAATTATTAAAGATATATGCAGATTTCTTGTAAAGTACCATCAAATGTACAGGTATAAAAACATCTAATTATTACAGATATATGCAGATTGCTTGTTAAGTACCATCAAATGTACAGGTATACGTACGTGTAATTATTACAGATATATGCAGATTGCTTGTTAAGTATATACATTATTTACTAACAGTTACGCGTTACACAATCATGACGCGGTGCATACCTATGCAAGGGTATGATATTGATATCCACGCCTAAATACATGAAACACATTTAAGTGTGCACAGTTATACCATGAATATTTGAGTTCTCTCCATAAACAACTTAAAATATTCAAAACTATATAAAGATCAATTGAGAACTAATAAATAGAATATATCATATGTGCAAGAAAGATAATAGCTCGGTTATTGGAATATAATACGTGGAAATAGTCGTGCGTATTTTCTCTCTGCTTTAATCGTTATTTAAAGTCCTGAATGGGCACTTATAATCTGCTCGTAAATAATATTCTATTTTCGTTAATGTTGCTTAATGCTTAATAACAGATTATTTATATAAATAGCATATTTTTAACATACAGTTTTAGGATCGAGCTGGGGTCGAACAAACGAACTGAATGGTGAGAGTTAAGTAGATGTTGAACGACAGAACTTTCGACAGTTTCCTTTTTGTATTGTATTTAAATTGTCAATCTGATGTTTTTGTGCACATTTATTTCACTAAGAATCTAGCATGCTAATACCCGTATACTGCACAGATTACCACATCCAGTTGGACCAGGAATATCTCAATAAGCATGGCATAGAACTTAAGTTCATATTTTAAACGACTATGTTCCTATCTTCATGGCCTGTTTGTGATTTTAATGGCATTATTTATCTATTTTCGAAGTTTGAGTTACGAAATTTGAAAACAAATCGTCCTGGAAAATGGTCGAGTTAATGCGTTAATTATTAAATGTTCTTATATTTCTTGGCTGAAGCATTGCTTTAACTTTTCCAAATAATGTTCAACATTTTAGATGTTTACAAACACTAACATAGAAAAGTGTTCTTTATTCTATTTTTGTCTTTTTGAAAACGAGAAGAAAATCAATGATAACCTTTCCGTCATGCATATGTAATTCCCTCAACTATATCTGTCATGTTAACGATGAAAAAAAAACTTCTACCATTAGATATTGATTAAATCATATGAATATTATAGTAGGGTAATATCAGCTTGTCTTGCCACAAACAGCATGCACATTGAAACAATATCTATCTAAATAAAAGCTGATACTTCAAGAAACAACTAAATATATTTTCCACGTGTAATTCATACAAGGTCCAAAGCGCGATCGTGTTGACGCCTTACATGCACTAAAAAAGATGAATTGTAAAACATTGGGCGCTTCAATCTACACAAAGAACAGATGTCTCCTGAATATCAAACCTGACGGGACACCAATAGGATGTAGGGATTTGACACACCTTGAGAAATGTGGTAAATATAGAGAAAAGGATAAACAATTAGTTTATAATATGGAATTCAATACTCGTTACGCTTTAATATATTAGATATTTTATAATCATTATACCTCACACCGTTTTACTTTCTTTATACACATCTATAACTATCTGAATATTGCGTACTAGAACACTATCTTTGAAAGCGGTTGTCATGCTATGACAAAAGCGGTTGACATGCTATGGCAACCAAGAATGCTTATTAAAAGGTATAAGTTAGAGATGCGTTGATAAACAATGAATGATGGACATGATAGTATAAATTAAGTTATGAATGTTAACTAAAGATTAACATTGAATGGTCTTAAATCAAACTGATGTTAAAAAAATGTGTATGTCGGTTTTTGCTATCGCCAAATTGTATAGACCGAAAGTAAACACATATTTGTGTTCGTTTCCTTTGAATGCTATATCTCCTGTAAGTCTGTAGTACGGACCCAGCTCTCCCGATTGCGTCCGTTAAACAGCAATGTTGTGAAAGCCACTTTTGAGCACGTTGATTGGTCATTTGTTTCAACTGAAAGTTTGATGACGTCACACTTTAGTAAGCGTTCAACTGCTATGAGTTGTGGGACAAACATAGATTTCCCTGCTTTTTCATTGGTGGTTAATAGACCTAATTCCGGGGAAATCAGCTTCTGGGAAAGACAAGTCCCCTTTTGGACATTGGATTTTGCTCATTTTGATTATTGTATTGTCTTGGTTGGGTCTGTGGTATATATTTAATATACAGTTCATGTTCACGAGAGTAATTAAACATATAAGCATGTATTTGGTAGCAGTTATTGAATCAAACTCGAAAACAACAATGATAAATTATATCTAACATCTCCAAGGACACAGTCACCAAAACAGCACAAACAATACAAACAATGGATGTCTAATAGTTTCATCTCCTTATGCTCTATGCTTTCAATGAATCATTTATCAATAATAATTGTAATATTACGGTACCATATCACAATATCATATCACAAAAACTTTGTGACTTACAGAGGAGTTCGCATGCCCGTCCGATTATGTCAAATGCCCTGGCAGTTTTTGTCTTCACGTGCGGCTGGTATGTGACGGACATGCGCATTGTCCTCATGGTGAAGATGAATTAGCATGTGGTAAGTCACGACTCAATCATTTTGTTATGAAAATTCATGAAACTTACTCATATTGAAAACAAGACACGCAACATGTAATCTCAACTCTTCCTCTTAACGATTTTATTGACCTTAAATAAGATATGTATATTAAAATCGATAATTATTATGATATTGTATTCTAAATTTTAGCATTTCGTTTAATATTTGAGAACATTTACATACTTACTTTTAAATAATTTCTTTGTGAATTAATGACTTGATATATACTCACTAGTGTTGGTTATAACTTACATACCTTTCAGAACAATATAACTGCAAAGGGATGTACAAGTGCAGAAAAAGTTCATCATGCCTTCCATACAGTTTAGTTTGTGACAAGATTCGACAATGTCCATTTGGAGACGATGAGATAGTTTGTAGTTCCGCCTGTCCGTCATTATGCAGTTGTAGAGGTGCAACCGTCAGATGCAACACGAACATTAACCCTGAAAGTGTTTTTGTTATGGCTAAGTATGTGCGCTATTTGGAAATCACAGACACTATACTGTCATACCAGACGTATAACCAGTTGTCCCAGTTTGTGTTACTTGTAGTATTAAACATGACCCGATCAGGTATACAAGAGTTAAGTACAAACATATCACAGAGCCTGTTTCTGACTTTAAACAATCTTCGGATCCTCGATCTTTCTGATAATCATTTTAGGCATGTAACTAATAGATCTTTTA